>BSBK01001416.1:0-527500 GCA_027943335.1 Chamaecyparis obtusa
TGTGTGTATGTGTGTGTGTGTAATAATCAACCAAAAATTATGTTCAATCTTAAAATACAAGAACTCTTGTAAAAAATGTGGCTCAACTTTTCAATATTCTTTTCACTCCAACCTCCATGATCAACAATTCTACTCCCTGAACTAGTGTTTGTATAACACAAACTACTACAAAATATTTTGTCCACCAATCAACAAGTTAAAAAAATAGTCCAATCATTTTATCATCTTAAATGACCATTGTAAAAAATTTATCCCCATGTAGAAATTGTACTGATCAGGAATATACATGTGGACTAACATCTCAATTGTCCTTCAAGCTCCTAGTTGAATATTCCCTCATTGCTGGAAAGTTAGCAGTTGAAGACCTTGTTGTGGGATGGTGCCCATTGGTATACTAGGCCCTTGTATGCCAATAACACCAATTCCAACATGGGATGATGATCTTGATACAAATTTACCTCCACCAATACTAATAGTTCTCCTCAAGCCTCCTGCAGCTACACCTGTTGGTCCGCCCATAATGGTAGTAGAGCTTGTGTATTCTAGCCCCTATGTTTCTTGTAAGAGATAACCCAAAACCTAGAGCACTAATCTAATTATCATTTTTTGCTGAAACAAGGAAGTTCATTGAGTAGAACCATGTAATTGTAGAAAACTACTACTGGAAAAAAATATTGACACATGTGCAAATAAAAGACAACATATTATTATACTACCTATGCGGTTTGCGATCCCTGTATGCCCATGTATTCCACCATTTGATAATTTAAAAACCCAAACATATCATGTAGAGAACAATCAATTAAAAGAGAGAAAAGATGTTAAAACTTTTTCAAGAATTGGCATCCTGTGAAAAAGATCAACTTTCCTGGTTAAATGTGAGTTTTCTCAACTTTTTGAATTTTGTGTTGTAGTACTTGTGGGTTCAGAATTATTTTTCAACTGCTTGTTTCCTAAACAACCATTTTGACATGGAATCTTGGGATTGTGTTCTTCTCAAATGTGGTATTTTTTTTTCATTCTAAATTTTTCTTGACTCATTGAAGATTTTTAGGTAAATTGATCAATACTAATACACGTTGAGCTCTGCTTGATCCCATTATAAGAAATAGATAACTGATAACCTTGATATAACTAGCACAAAAACAACAACCTTATATATTGTTGTTTATATCAAATTGATAACTGGCAACCTTGTATACTTTCTTCTATCTGACATTAAGATTTGTATTGAGAACTTCAGCTGCTACCATGAAAGCAATGTAGAAAACTAACGTTCTCATGAGTGATGGTTTCTTATGAACCACTACTCATGAAACATGGGTCAATGAGTTTGACTCAAAAACTACATAGTTGAATCCTGATAGCATTATCACAACATGTCATCATTTATTAGTTTTCAGCCTCTACAGCAGATTCAAAAATATTTAATTGATGTTTTCTATTTCAAATGTGGTTTTGTGTTAATTAATTTTGAAAAATCTTATATTTTAATTAAAATGTTTTAAGAGGGAGCTTTCATGTAGAGAATTTTTCCTTATAATAGAAAGCTAATGATGGTGACATAGCAGTTGTATCCAAGCCTCTTTTTTGGCTTTGTGAATTAAGCTTTAGTACCGACTTTTTTTCCAAAGAATTTGGATACTTGGTTATTTCTCATTAATGAATGAGATTATTATAAAAAAACTGTAGATCTCTTTTTTGTAGAATATTTTCATGTTTATGAAGAAGATCAATGGAAGTGGTTATTTAAATTTAAAATAATTAGGTGAGGAGGTGATGACCAAGGATGAAAGTAGTTAAATGCATTGATTTGTAGTCTTAGTCTTAGTGATTTGGAGCCTGTACATCATTCCCCTCCATCACTCTATCCATCTCTCATCTTATGATTTGGAATTATGTTGAGATAGGAAGGATATGATGACATGACGTCATTATACAATGTATTGTCAATTGTATTTTTAAAAACAAGGTTTTGTTGTTGACTACACTTCCCATGCTGGGGACTGGTTATTGTTGTTTATAAGAGGGTTTTTTTTATAATATTCAAATGTTCCCTTGATCTATTCTCCCAATCCTTAATAGTGGAACTTTTATATCAGTGATATTTTTGTTGATTGTAATAGTTTTTTAGTGGAACTTTTATATCAGTGATACTGTTGTTGATTGTGATAATTTTTTAGTAGAACTTTTATATCAGTGATGCTATTACTGATTTTAATAGTTTTTTAGTGGAACTTTCATATCAGTGGTGATTTTACTAATTGTAATAGATTATGCTATAGTATTTTGATATCAGTAGTGTTGTTGTTTTTTATTATGGTAAAAATAGGTTTTGAAGGGGCCTTGAAACCCTTTACACTCAAATTTTTTAGGGAATCTAGAACCCAAACAAAGTGAATCATTGCTTTGAAAATAAGCCTAAGCCTCACACCATTTAGTTTGCTAGAGAATTAAATTTCCCCAAACAAATATCCAAGGTTTTAACAAGGAACCTAGAAACCTCAACACCACCATCATAGGGTTAAATAGCCCCAAAATTTGCCTTTAACCATAACCAAAAAGCCTCAGCCATGATGGGCCCTTGAAAATTTTTAGCATCCATCTGCAGACTCCTACCAGCATCCAACAAAGCAACAACCCCCAAAAACTTTAACCTCTGAGACACACAGATGCCCTCACCACATCTTTAGTAAGACATCTAGTACTTAGAGCCATAACGATCTGCATCAAGGAGCTATCTCTATGATTACCTTCAACATCATTCTACTTGGTACTAGGCCTGGAAGGAATAAAATCCCAAAACCACAAACCTTCCAGCACCAAAGGCATATCCCCAGCACTAAATTGGCATCCCAAAACAGCTCTCTCCACCCAGTTAAATGAAGGGTCATCCTCCAGCTAGTTCCAAAGCGCCATCATGTAGTTCAAAGAAGGAAGAAACCACTCAACTACTAGCCTCCACCCAACAACCACTGTCCACCTCTATAGGATGGACTTCCACCTCAATAGGATCTTCCCCCTGTATAGGATTCGGGGAAGAAGAGAGTAGAAGCAGAGAAGGACTCTTCCACCAAGAAACCACATGAAAAAATCCCACCTCAATAGGGATGTACTCCCCCTCAATAGGAGTCTTGCATAGAGGAAAAAAGTCAGAGAACGAATAGTCCTTGCACCAAATAAAATCATAGGCCAAGGGAGGTACAAAACCAACCATGACAGGAAACATAATAGAATGGGAAGAGACAATCTCAGCCTTAGTGAAGTTCGGCCTTCCGACAATAGTCATGAAGGGAAAGACCTTACTGCACAAAGGATCCTCAGACCCCTAGTAGAGCATTTCAAAGTTTAAACACCAAAGAAGCTCTTCCTCACAAATCCTACTCCCACTTCCACAAAGCAGACAGAATAAACAAAAAACATAAAGCCCAAAAAGAGAGGAGCAGACAAAGCATGGTTTCCCCACCTCCTTAAGCTCCAAGAAAGACAGGGACCACCCAAGAGACTGGCCTCTAGCAATTTTAGAACATATGTCCTTTGAAACATGTAGAGACCCCCCACAAGTCGTATCTCCATCATCACCATTTTTGGGGACACCATCGGCTTCGACCTCCTCTTCCTCTCCCACAAGAAACAAATCCCAAACACCCTTGTCACTATTGCTAGGGTTACACAAGCCTCTCCCATGGAAAAAACCTCTCAAACACCCCTGTCATTGCAGTAGTGGCTACATAGTGACAATAATGAGGCTGACATAAGCCTCATCCTCCCCACCATCTTCATTGTTTTCATCTTCCCCTCCCTCTGCATCCTCCCCTTCTCCATCTCCTACACAAACCCTTGTCCCACTCCCGCTCACGCTCCCACCCATTGTCATCTGTCAGTAGTGTTGTTGAGTGTTCCCTTAATCAATAATAGTGTTGTTGACCTATTCCCTTAATCCTTAATAATTTTTTTGCTATGCTACAGTGGAACTTTCATATTAGTGGTGCTAGTGGTGTTGATCCTTCTCTTAGCATTCAATATCTTTATGTTATTTTATTTTCAGGTCAAATATCTACAATAAAAATCATGGATAAATCCCTACAAAAGTATAGGGCTCTCATACATTTAGGAAACGATCTCCAAATGTTTCTCAAACCTCTTCAACATTTGGTAACCAGGAATAGTCTTTAAATCCAAACAGAGGTTAGATCACTAGTGGCTCAAACAGTTGCAAGTGCCCATTTTTAATAGAATTATCATAAACTCCTTTCACCCACTAGGAATATGTTGATATGTGTCAAATATAGTATAGTGATCTTATTTGCCACCATGGTTCTCCGCCGATATTACATCTAAGCTTGGATTAAGATATGTACCATTGTCCACTAGTTATCTCCATATATGGAAATGCTGAATAATATCGCTGGCAATATTAATCAAACCCCTCCAATGAAATATATCATATTACTTATATGACAAATTGCTAACACTCTTTATTAAGATTGGTCCCACAATATGAATCAACTTCTTCTATAATGTGCAATGCCTTCAGGAGGTGAATTCACTAATTTAGTCTTCTTGTCAATAAAAGGAAAGATTAGTATCGATGATGTGTAAAGATCTCATCACTATTGGGCTTAACTACTTGTAATTATTCTTATGCACATAAGACAACAATCATTATGTCTATAGCACATAGAACTATCAAGAATTGTTAAATGATAGTGAGGTATTCCCACACTACAATAGATGAAACAAAAGATGCTTGAAAATTAACATCATCCCTTCAAATTAGCGGCACCCATAATATTTCACTCGTATTATACAGTCTTTAACATTAGGTGGTGGAATTCATTAATTTGACCCCCCAATGGAAAAGAATGAAACATTAATGTACTTAACCAATATTAAAATGTATTCTTATGTTTTTACCATTTCCTATAATATTATAAATGGAAGAAATTAGCAAAATGTTAGTATTTTATTGAATTTGTTTGGAAAAAGTTTGTTTTGAAATGAAACATTATCCTTAAGCTTTTAAATTCAAAAAGTATCATATGGTAAGTTATAGAGGCTAAAGAGGCTTGGCTACTAGTTGTTGTTTTATTGGAGTTGTGCATATGATGAGACATTATACTTGATATATGGAAAGTACTAGTATACATGGTATGCTTATTCCTTAAAGGGTACTAGCTCAATGGAAGAGCACCTACTTTACAAGTAGGAGGATGGTGGTTCGATTCCATCATGCCCTATTATGACTAAATATATGACTAAATTAATGACTAAATATATGACTAAATTAAGGACTAAATAAATGACTAAATCAATGACCAAATATATGACTAAATTAAGGACTAAATATATGACTAAATAAACCACTAAATAAATGACTAAATCAATGACCAACTCAATGACCAAAAAAATGACTGAATAAATGACTAAATCAACAACCAAATCAATGACTAAAATAGTTTAGTCATAAATTTGGCCGCAAGATAAATGACCGGCAATAAACTACTAATGGTCACGTGATCAAAATTAGTCATTTATCTACAATTTTTAGTAGTTTATTTAGTCATATATTATTGTTTTTGTACTAGTGAGTGTTATATTACTTGCATTTTTTTCTCCTTCTTTCTTTGCGTTGGATCATCTTCTAGAATGCCTCCTTCAGATTCAAAATATCATGAGGTAAGTTTGTGGTCTTCTTCTTCATGCTATCCATTGTCATTTTACTTGGACCCATAATAACCTTAGTTCCATCCTTATCCTGATACATATCCACCACAACCTTGTCCTAATGAAGTTTTTCTAGTTTAGCAACCAAGGTGGCCATATTTTTAGCAGAAGACTTAACAAATTTGTGACTATGCTCCATAATTTTGCGCAAGGTGGATTCACACTTGACAATCATCTATTTCGCTTCCCCAAGCTTGTTGTCAAATCTATCTTTCATCTTCTCAATGGTCTCCACATTCTTAGATAGACAATCTACCATCACTTCCTTTTCATTCTCAGTCCAAAAATTACAAAAAAGGGCCACTTGACTCTTCTCCATCTCATCTTCAGAAGGTTGGGGCATAGTAGGAACCCACATCTTATCCCTAGACTCCACATTAGCATGTAATTCTTCAAATGTAGAAGAGAGAGCTCTTTGCTTAAGGTTGAGGCTCTTTATCTCATGAAAAAACCATCTAATAACCCTAAAGAAATACACTGAAGAATAATTAGCCATATCCAAAACCCCAAAGTCAACCTCCTACTTAGGCATAAAATCCTGCAGGCTCAAATCCACCAAATATCCTTTTAATTAAATTGTGGATTATATGTATATTGTTGTTGTAGGGAGTGTGCTTGGTTGTATAGTTTTATTGTTGGGAGGAGTTTATTTTCATAATAGAGGATTGAGGGGGTGATGTTTGTCTTGAATATTGAGTAATGTGATGATGTATAGCTTGGTATTTTAATCTTTATATTGTAATCGATCTTCAAGTCCAAGTTGTAATCAATTTATGCCTATATGGTGTTGGGTGTTTTGAGATAAATGGTGGTTAATATGGGATTTTTGGTTCCTATGATGTTTTGTGGTCTTTTGAAATCCAACTTGATTGTGATAGTATCATTATATATTGTATGCTACTAATCATGGTGATCTTGATATGCATTTTGTTTGGATCCACATTTGGGGTAAAATTTGGACAATTGTGAAAGTTATGGGGTTTGAGGAATTCAATTCTTGTATGGAGACTTTATTGTCATAATGTTGAAAGCAGTAAGCCTGATGTTCTATTAAGGCATTGGTTAAACCTTACCTATGGAAAAATAAAAGCAGAAACCTGTGAGAAAATATTTGTTGTCAGAGAAAAAATTTACAAGGAATTTTAGGGATTGCCCTATTTCACTTTCCAATGAGCTTTAGTAGGTGCTATAAATAGGTGGAGAAGATTACCAGAAGCCTTCAAGAAATCAGAGCCACACAACCCCCTTAACCTTGAAGCAACCATAAACATGGCACCTAAGTATATGCAATTAGGGAGGCAGATACAATGAGAACTTTGGTGTCCTCTAACATTCCAGCCACCAATGCCCATGTGGCCCTTGTATGATGTCAATGCCACCAAGATGGATCATCTTCGAGAGGATTACAGAGTGGACTAATAGGAGAAAACCAAGGGATTTTACTTTACCTTCAAGAGTAGGAGAAGAGGAAAGACAAAAATAGGAGAATTCAGAGGAATAGCCAAGAAATGCAATGCTTGAGGACAAGCATTATGATCGTAGGGGGCAAATGATGGGTCCATAATTTGTCCTTGTTTTATGATATTTTTATGCTTTGTTTCAAACATTTCTAAGACACTTGTTATACCTTTTACTATTTGAACTTGTGAATATGCTATAAGTACAGTCAAACCATCAAAACCCATGGGTAGATAATAGCTGATATACTCTAAATACCTTTTTGCTAAATATTATACATATACTGCGGTATTTCATATAGTTGTTTGAATGCGTGTTCTAATATTTGGATTAGTTGAATGGTTAAATGCTTGGAGATATATATATGCTACTAACTTACTAGAGAAAGAGGAACGACTGAAGAATGGATCAGCAAACATTGATGAAGAGTGAGGAAGACTTAGTCACGATGATGGAAAGTTATTATGGTACCACAAGACATGCCTAACAATTTGAAGGAAGAACCGTTCTAGGAAATATATAAGGAACGTGTTTATGTTATATCTTCTCTATGTGATAAATGTTCTGTTAAGTGGTTATGCAACCTTTATGTTATTCTGTCATGGACTGTAGTACTTTCCTTTCTTTATGGTGCGAGTTAGTTAGAAGTTATATTTTTTGTTCAAATAAGCATTGATCCTGTATATAAAGAGAGATGATGGTTAGATAGATATATATAGTCATATGATTGTATTATTGATACAAATTTGAAGTAAAATTACTTTTCCAGTTCTGTGTTGTCTCATGGTATTAATGTAATCAGTTTTATGGAGATATAATGAATATGTGATTCTAAGTTCAATTTGTGTTGGTAGCTAGCAGAAGCCGACCAAGGGGGGCCACTTGGAAGGTGGATAAGAATAGAGTAGATTAAGTTGTTTGAGCATTTACTGCAATTCAAGTAAAGTTCACTGTTCTTTCCTACAACACTATACACTATGTATGTACTTGCAACACTTGCAAAAATAATCATCGTGAATGCTTTGGGTTAACATAATAGACTAAGATTGAAGTTATAATTGCCAACACCATTTTCCATTAGTAGTTGTGTGTGTTTACTTTCCTGCAACAATAGTGTAAGTTTATTTCATGTATTTACCTTCCTGCAACTTAAGCAAAATGACTTCATGAGAGACTTAGTGCACAAACAGTGCTGTCCCATTTCAAGTATACGTCCCTGGGTTGACAATTTAAATGCACTTCATGACAGGGAAAATAGTACTTAGTTTGAATATGGTATTCCTAGGAGAAGCCACAACGTGATTATTATTACCTATTATGGGGCTATTCAAATAGCCTAAAAGAAATTCAAATTGTATTCCTAATTTCAACAACAAAATCATTTATGTGGCGCAATAGATGGTTGGTTGATTTTAACACATTGCAAGAGATGGTGGAATTTTCTTTATGGGCCCGTTTGGGTGCTGGAATTAGACTGGATATTCTAGAATTAGATTTTGAGATAATGTCAATTCCATGTTTGTGTCCATCCAAAAAATTGGAATTGGAATTTCGAATTCCAATTCCAATTTTTATAAAACCAAATTTAATATTTCATGGGATCCATGACTATAAGGATGTATATTATATTGCTATAAGGATGTACATATATACATGTGTGTATATACATACATGTGTGTATATACACATGTGTATATATATACACAAATACACACATGTGTGTATATACACACATAAATACATATATATACATATACATGTGTGTATATATATACACACATGTGTGTATTTGTGTATATATATACACATGTGTGTATATATACATATGTGTGTATATATACATACATACATGTGCATATATACACATATGTGTGTATATACACACATACATGTATGTATATACATATGTGTATATATATACACATGTGTATATATACAAATGTGTGTATATGTATATACACACATGTGTGTATTTGTGTATATATATACACATGTATATATATACACATGTATGTGTATATATATATGTATGTATGTATGTATGTGTGTATATATACACATGTATGCATATATATACACATGTATGTATATACATACATGTGTGTGTATATACACACACTATATATATACACATATGTGTGTATATACACATATGTATGTATATACAAACACACACACTATATATATACACACGTGTGTATATACACACACATGTATGTATATACAGACATGTGTGTGTGTGTATATACAAACATGTGTGTGTATATACACACATATGTATGTATATACACACATGTGTGTATATACACACATACATATATATACATGTGTGTGTATATACACACGCGTGTATATATAAACACACATGTGTGTATATATGTGTATGTGTATGTGTGTATATACACATGTGTGTGCATGTGTGTATATATACACATATGTACATGTGTGTATATACATATACACACATGTGTGTATGTGTATATATACACATGTGTGCATATGTGTATATATACACACATATGTGTGTGTGTGTATAGACATATACACACCATATTTAAAGAAATTAAAATTCCCTATGCATCTTCTTAGTCATCTTTTGGGTGAACCAAACGGGTCAGCCCATATTTCGGAAATCATTTTCAGGATTTGTATCTTCTAGAATTGCAGCATCTTCCAGAATTGACTGGAATTGGCATTTGGTATTCCAGCACCCAAATGGGCCATATGTTCCTTCTTCTCTGACCATGGAATTTTTTTTCTCTATAGCTAAGAAAGATAAGATCGAAGGTGATCTTTAACACATTTTGCAAAGCTTTAAATTATTCTATTGTTGGTTCATGCTTGCATGTTTGTTTCATCTAAATTTCATGTCTATGTAGATGATATACCAATCAAAGTACACAAGAATTATGCAGATAAAGGTATCACATTTCCCAAAAGGCAACCAATGGGAGTATATGCAATTATATGGAATGGAGACAAGTGGGCTACTCAAGATGGAAAAGTAAAATAGACTGGAATGAAAGTCCTTTTGTTGCTTCTTTCAGGAATTTTAGTGTAGAAGTGTGCCCATGGAATGGAAATTGAAGGTTTTGTAGGTCTAGAAGTGCCCAAAATTGGTGGAACAAACACACTCAGTACTTTGAATGATTCTTTGAAGGGAAATCTTGAATGGGTAAGGAGTAATTATCTAATCTATGATTACTGCATTGATAACAAGATAGTCAACGCTACTATTCTTGATTTTACTCTCATAATGGAATGCACTCTTTCTAAATATTAAGGACTAGCTAATACTATAGTCAAAAGTAAAATGTAGTAAGGGCATGAATTAGATTGGATTGGCTATTATATTTATTTTTACTTCTAGATTTTTCATTCCTTTTGCATGGATATTCTGTTGGAGAAATTGTGCATTTTGTTCTCACAGCTCCCAGCCACACAAAACTTGGTTTTTCATCCCAGGACTTTTAAGAAATTCTTTGTAAATAAAATAATGTAATTGTATGATTTTTTTTTTAACTATGATGAAAATAAATGCTTGCATTACATTGTTAGCGCATTGAAAATTAATTCCTCGTCTCATGCAAAAATGATAGTCATAAAAAAATGCAATTGACATTCTAAAATTGGTTTACAAACAACAATTTGTGCTCTCAAAAAGAAATGGATGTTAATAAGGACAATACATACATGCCTTCATGATTAAGCTTCTTCTCAAGTCCGCAGATGAATGATCAACACTATGAAGGCTTATTAGGGTTACCTGAAACCCACAAATTTGTCACTCATCCAATGTCTGGCGCCTTCGCTGGTGGCAACAATGAAGGAGGAGGGGAGTTGCAGGTGTCGGGTTCGATTCCCTTGACTAAAGTTTTTCAGGTCTATTCCAATGAAAATAACGTTAATAATTGCGACACAACATTGGGGCTTTCACCTCCACACACAATAATTGTATAGGCCCTCAGAACCCTTGTCCAAACCCTCAAAGCCCTATTTCAAACCTTCAAAACCCTCATTTTAATCGCTAGAATGATTGCTTGAATTTGGAAAGCCCTCAATTTAACCCTTGACATGGTCACCCAAAAGGAAATGCACCACCAACTATGTTTTCCACCTCTAAAATAATAGAAAAGTGGTTTAAGAACATGCCTAAATTACAACCAACAACTTATTATGCCAAAAATGGGGCAATAAGGTTGAAAACACCATAAACTCACCCCAAAAGGGCTCTGTCACGTCTAGTGAACCTGCAACTTGCAAATAGTACCTAGACCTGCCATATCTAAAACTAGATGGGGCAAAGAACCCAAACTGATTTGGGTTTGCAGGGGCTTGGGCCTTAGAACGCTTGGAATTGAAAGAATAACCAAAGGGGCATGAACCAAGATTGTCGTTGCCAAGTTTCTACCCCGCATGAGAGAAATCTACAACTTTAGGGTCAAGTAATTTCGCCATGCGAATGCATACGAATTGAGAGTGTTGTGATTCAATTTCAATAATTTCTTTCGTAAGATAAATGAAGTTTCTAGATTTCTTGATTATAATGATATTGATAATTTTGTATTTTTTCCAAGAAAATTTTATTTTCTACTTGCTCTAAGCAATAGAAAATTAGAAAAGTCATATTTTAAAATGATAAAAAATAAAAAATAATAATCAACTATAATGTAGGCAACAACTAAAAATTTAATAGTTTATTTTGATTGGTTAATTGACTAATCAAATAAAAAATTTGCATCTTAGCCCATGCATAAATATTCCTACATAAAAGAACTAATAACTATGAAACCTCTCCCCTATATTTAAGGACGCGGCTATCCTCCGGAAGGATTGCACCGCCATACATTTGCAAAAAATCCAAAAACACCATGGAATTTCTTGAAAATTTCAGGATCTGTTCTTCATCATAAGCATAATCCGGATCAAAAACAACCCAAAATTTCCGAAAAAAAACACTAGATATTTGCAGATTTGAAAAAAAAAAAAATTCAATAGACGGTGCATTCTATCGGGAAGATAGCCGCCCGCCTATATTTAATGTTCACTATGTACAATATATTATTAAATCATTCTATGTCAATTGTCAATTGTTGTTTGTTTCCATGCATCTTATAGAGTTATCCTAAATTTAAGCTTAGGTAAGGTATTTTACCTATTTATGGGAGGTGGGTGTTTTTACCCCTACACATTTGTACCTGTCGGTTGCAGAGCATCATCGTTTATTTTTTATTACTGGAAAACCCTCGCCATCAGGTATCATAGCCACGAAAAGGCTGCTTGGTTGTTTAACAAGTCGATTCACTGGTCTGGTGCGATCACCGGGAAGTTCTCCGTCCACAAAACTCGATTTTTGGGCGGTGAAAAAGAGTAGGGTGTTAGAGGTAAATTTACAACAATTTCGTGATTTCATTTTTGATCCGAGAGCAATGGCGATTAAACATGTTTTGCAGGTGATTGGAAAGAAATGGATCAGAGAGATAGGACGTTCGATGACACGGAGAAGAGTCTAGAGTTTAAGACGTTCGCAGGCACAATGAGCGGAGGGGTTGCTGGGAGCATCTGGGGGGCGGTGGTAGCGAGCTGGCACGATGTGCCCAAAGTGGAGCGCAACGTGGCCCTGCCTGGTCTCCAGCGTACCCTCCACCTCATGGGCAACTACGGCCTTACCTTCGCCGCCATTGGAGGGATCTTCGCCTTCTCCGACCATGTCGCCCAACGCGTCCGGGGCAAGCAGGATTTCTGGAATGGCGCCATTGGTGGCTTTGTTGCCGGCGCTTCTGTCTTGGGATTGAGAGGTATTTTTCACATTCTATCTAGTGTTTTTGGAAAATCTCCATGTCAAATTGTTGGATTATGAATATTTAACATAATGTTTTCATCAAAAATTTCTCAACCTGAATATTTATGTGCAAATTGATTGTCATAACAATTGAAGACATGGTAAATTAGTTTTGGCACACCCCAGGTGCTTAAAATTTGTAAATCGTCCTATCCCTAGGCATTGTCAGATCCTGATTTCTGCAAGCCTGCGATTAAATTTCACTTTAGAATTAAATTGAAAGACACACAGTTGCTGTATTGATTCAAATAATAGCACACGGAAGAAATGAAGCAGCAGTTTTGAGGATCTATAGTCTTTCACTCTAAAGGGTATAGAGGGAGTCACTCTAATGCCTATCCACAGGATAACTGTTTAAATCATAAGCTTTAACTTGTTGAACTGAGCGGCCTCAATGGATTTAAAAAGTACGAACCAAATTACCACATGAATTTATTAGTAGGTGTAGCCATTTTCACTAAACTGCCATCTGAGTTGGCGACAGTGCTTTTAACTACTCTGTTACATGCTTATACATACCCGTAAGTCAGGTTTTCGTCAATCTGTATTATTTATTGGCTCTCAAATATTTTCTCCGATTTGGACCAGACACAAGAATTATAGACAAGATGGCACTTCCCTTGGAATCTCCACGAAAACTCACCAGTTTGTACTTGCTGTTCAAGATGGCTCCTCCGGGATTGTTATTTTGTCTTATACTCATTTGTAATGTCCCTTTTTGGGATTTACGTTAATTCACTCCTTGGAAGCTAATATACTTTAGCCATATATGAGATTAAACGGCAACAAGGTATTTAGACAAGATTAAGGTAAATGTTTACCTTCCAATTACACTTGAAAACACATCCAAATCTGAAATCACACAACAGAAGTAATGCTGCAAATGTATAAAGGTATTTCTCTTCTTCATACTTTAAGACTCCCCACATACATCAAACTCGACACCAGCCAACCAATGAATTCAATTAAGCATTGATTCCAGTGAAGTATCTTGTAGAAAGCCCATGTTCTCTTTAATTGCAGATTGATACCGATGCTAAACAAAGTTGATGCTTACAGTATGAATGAAATACCCATTGACTGGCTTGGAAATATCACGTTTTTCCTCATATACAAAGAGATTAGCTACGTCAATATCAATATGTACCTTGCAACCAATGAGAAGAATCATCCCTTCAATTTTCTTAGAGCATTGATATTCATATCATGGCCGGACATGACATTTTTTGCTTGTACTTGTGCAGTTTTATCCCCTGTTCACAAATTATGTTCTATGGCCTTATAGCAACTATAGGGCCCACGAAAAAGGCTCTAAATTCACAACAATCCAAACTTGGGGCAAGCAGGAATTCTTGAATTACTGGAGTAATGCGAGGAAAGCTCTGCTTTTGTAGAAGTGCCAACACATTTATACCCCATTAGGTTTAACTACAGTGGCAGCAATGAGGTTGTAGTGATGCTGTGGATAACAAGAACCCCTTAACATAATTTTGATGGTCATTTACATGTTAAACAGTCATTATACTTAATCTTATATGCATCTTTATAGAGACCTAATCAACTAGCATGGATATCTTAAAAATATGTCTATCTAAAAGGTACCAAGAGATATCAATCTAAAGGTGCCTATTTAATCTGTGTTGAAAATCCTTGAGACCGATGTCTCTTGGTGTCTTTTAGATATCTATACTAGTAAAAATGCTAATCTTGGACTATGATAGCGTAGGGGTTGAGAGTAAGTAGGTCAATCAACTTTAGTTTTCTAAATTTTACTTTTATTTATTCCACATATAACTGGTTTGCACCTATAATGAAAAGTTATTCTTTGTGGTTGCTTAAGATAGATCACCCAAACGTTATTATCTCACATAAAAGAAAGGAACAAGTTTCCAAAGATAAAGTAACTATGGATAAGTCGTTAAGGCCTTGGAAGTAGTTCTAGTATTCAATACAGCAGACTGATAATTTCTACCAGTGCGGTAGCTATACTGTACTTAAAGAAACATTAGCCAGAATTGGTGTCTATAGGCCATCTGGAAAGCTTCTTCTTATCATACTGATATGAGATATAGACATCCCATATTAACAATATTAAGTTAACAATGTTCCATGGGGACATGTCTGTGGCCCTGAAACTGATGTTCCTGTCTTCCATGGCATTTTCAAGATGGAGGGAGTGCAGGTCCCCTGGCAGTCTCCACTTTTTTCGAAGACTTCAAAATGTCCGTGGGATGTGGGATGTTAGCAAAACCCGTAGAACATCTGTGGCATGTTTGGCCATTCCTGGGACAGCTGGGAATGTCTGAGATGTCCCTTGACTGTGTTGGGGATGTCCAGACATCCCAAACATTGGGAATGTCTGAGATGTCCCTTGACTGTGTTGGGGATGTCCAGACATCCCAAACATTATTTTTTTCTCCTATTATTTAAAAAGCCTACTTCTATTTATGAATCTTGATAAAATGCAATGTTTGCTGATGGAATTGCTCTTTTATGAATCTTTATACCATCTGCATTTTTCCCAGTCATTTCGTCTGATTTTTTTCTTGTTATTCGTCTATTTTTGTCAATTTTTTTCAGAGCAGATTCATGATGCACCCAACCCTATAGTCTTTGTCTTCAATTTTTTGTGCCATTCGCAAAACAAACAAATGTTTGGTGTTTTTTAATTTAGTTTTTAGTTGTTTTGTCTTTTATACATTACCATGATATTTCAAACTACAAGGGGATTCTGAATTTGTGCTTATCAGGAAGTGTGCTTTGTTTCCTTGTTGATTATCCAGCTAAGTAGGTTTAGCAATTGTTATTAAATTGTTGGTCCAGTGAGCTGAGTTATGGGGCCTGGTACTTGTTTGGGTTTGGGTTCAAGCAATTTCTTTTTGTGGTTGGGTTCATTTTGGGTTCATCAATTCAAAACTATGTAAAAGTCAGAAATAAATACATATTTGCAGTAGTATTTAAAATACCACCCATAGCATCTTGTATTGTATAATAAAACAATCAGTCATCATTGATCAAGATTCATCATGCAAGTCTTCAAAAATATCGTAACATCTGCATTAGATGATGTGGGTGCTGGTGAATTAGAAGAATCACCATGCCATTTCCACTGACATGAGCACTAGCACAAGCACTAGCAAATACATAGTCGGATGGACCATATTATCATAACATAATAGGCATTGTCTTCTAACTACATCTTCCCCCCGAATAAAAAAGTCATCTTCTAGACAACAAGGAAAACAAGTAGGCATCAAGTAACATTAAGGAAGATTGTTCAATTGATGACGGTATTGCAGATGAGGATTGCAGGCAAACTTGGAATCATTGTTTGCAAACTTGGACTTGGAGAGTAATTGGCAAATCTAATAAGTACTATGGAGGTCTAGGGTTAATGCCCCCAGTAGGGTTGAGGGGCAATGCCTCTTATAAGGTTCTAGGTAGTGTCATTATTGGGATCAAATGGCAGTGCCCCTCATGGGGGTTTGGGGGCAGCACCCCTCATGTGGGTTTCAGGTTCAGGGCCCCTCACAGGGTCCGAGGGTAGTGCCATTGGTGCTTTTTCCAAGCCCAAATTAAAACCTTAAAAACCACACAAATCTTCATGATGCACATCATTTTGTATTCACTCGCAATAAGAGAAATCAATTTGTTTTTGTCTTTAATATGCATTGTAATTCACATTGTAGGTTTTGGGGTAAAATTGCACTTTGTAGGGAAAAAGCTTAAATGATCCAAATTCGACCTGGGTTCACCAGTGGTTGCTTGGGATGGACTCGCAAGGTTTAAACAGGACCCTGCCCAAACCAATAGGGGATTGAATCCAGACTTTGAACCTGAGCTGGACGGTATCAAGACGTGGGCTTTGTAGAGGCTGATCCAGTAACATAGCCCTTGAGGTGATATTTTTTTTTTCTTAAGTTAAATATGGCTGTCCACCATCAAGGATTTGATTTTGTTTATAAGGTGTCTCATATACAGTCATGACAAGTTGAAATAATGCGACAAATATTATATTCTTGTATGCCCTAAAGATATATATAGTAGTATAATATCACAACTACAACAGTAATGTTGTATCCAATCTGATGTTTAATCGGTGCTATTGTTGCTATACTACTGTAACTGATGGATTAAGCCATGCAATAAAATCTAATATTAAATTTGATACAATATATCAATGTCTAAACTTAAAATTTAATGTCATCTATAGCTAAACTTTGAAATTTTGAATGTCCTTTTATATATATATATATTCGTATACTGGACATGAGACAATGGAGGACTGGTCTTATCCCCCCTCTCCCATAGTTCCCTGGAAGAGCATATTCAAATGCAGTTGAAGCTTAAAGAACTACCACCCGCCTGTCTTACCTCTGAAACACTTACCTTGCCATTCTGCTGTCACTATCCCTGAAACACCACAGAACATACTAAGTTAAGCTTTGGAAGTTTTTCTAGCAGTTTCTGTTATTTCCTTGTTATCTCATTATGAGGCTAAGAGGGATGCTATATCTGCTCTTGGGTTCACTAGGGCACCTTATCAAGTCAGGCTACCTTATCACTTCTATGGTTGAGACATCTTAAAATTTATTCAAGCAATCTATTGATTTGATCTACATTTCCAATATATGCTTATTTCTAACTTAAGAGGCCTAATTATGAATTGTGATGATAAATGATTCATAACTTGTTTGCAGGGTCTCAATCAAAGTGAAAAGGTATCTCTAAACCCTACGTGCTTTGAAAAAATTGTAATCTAGGGCAAAAATTTGGGTACTCATAAATTGTGGACATTACATGTAACTATGCTAATCTGTGCAAAATTCCAATTGAGTGTTTAATGGATATTAGCAAGATGTTGTCGATATATGGTTGCACATTTCATTAGCATAACCTTTGCATTTTTTGGACGATGAACCTAACAGCATTACTTTGCACTGATGGTTAGTGATGAAGATGATGGGCTGAGGTTGTATTTATAAATTTTCAGGAGAATGAATAGATGGTCTAGATTTCATCACGGAGCATGAGTCTGATCCATGATTCAAGTTAATGTGGAGAGGTGGCAAACATGGGTGAGATGAAAATTATTTTAATTTGTGATTTCAATGTTAACTCAATAGATTGGCTTGTTAGGAGGAGTTAAGTAAGTGCATGAAGGAGTCAAGTGCTTGTATGAGACAGTTAAGTGATTCGATGGAGTTGAATAATCACATGGATAATTGAAGTGAGTGTTTGAAGGAATTAACTGATTGCATGAGGGAGTGAACTGAATAGATTGATGATAAACTGAATTGACTATTGAGATAACTAATTTTGATTAATGTAAGTTAATGAGATGGAATTTGAAGATTTTATTATTCATTTAATGGATAATTGGAGAATATGAGGTGGAATCTAGGAAACAGAGACTAGACCAGCTGCCAAACGAACATCAACACCTGAGGCATCATCCATGCCAACTACCACTGAAGAAACTTTAGCCAGAGTTTTGTCTCCACAATTAGCCAAAGTGGAAAACTGAACACCATGAATGATTTCCATACTTTGCTGCGACTGTACTAGATGAAGCCTATCCGAGGAGGGTAGAGTATTTCTTTTGAGCCACAAGTACATCAACTGATGGAATAGCTACTTGTGCCTTCCTCAAAAAACCCTGCATTATGGAGTCGCAACTCATTATCCTCCACACCATCCAGCCTGAGGATGCTTTTAATCAAATTTAGGGCAGTAGAAGATTTTACATAGGTTGTAGTCTGACACTTACCCTTGATGGCACATGTCGCACCCTTACCTGCAACAGGTTTTTACCATCAGTATGCACTTACACAGATACCATAGAAGAATTGCCCACCAGACATCTGCAGAAAGAACCACTGAGTGCCAGTAAATGCCAGCCACAAAACCCAGAAAAAATAAAATGCCACTGATGAACATGTAGAACATGATAAAATTTATACCACATGTTTAGAAGGGCAGCATTGCAACGAAGCAAGTGGGAGGGCCGTTGGAAAAGCCAATCTTGCAAAAACATTGTCATCCTGTATGGCAATATAAGTGCAAGGTGCCATGATCAAACAAAATAAAAAATCGTTATGACAGTTTCTAGTTACCAAAAAAGCAATCAGGAGTTTTCCAAATGTCCCAATGGTTGTTTATTAGTGCTGAGAAAAAAATCTGCTTGACACTTTGGGTGGCCGAAAAGTCAGTGGCTCCATTGCAACCTTGGGTGTATTGAGTGAACCAATGACTGAAAAATTTGTGCAGAGTGTCTTTGTCTCATCTAGCAGATTGTGGAGCTGCCAATTTCAGCAGGAGTCTTTAAGAAGTACTTTGATAACTAACTATGAGACCCTCTTGACTTGAAGCTTAATGGGAATTCAGAGAGGAAGCCATTGCAAGCCCGTGAACAGACTCTTCCCATTTTGCCTCATTGTTTGACTTAAGCCTGAGGTAAAAAGAGCCTTCTTTGATGAATTAGCATGAGAGACATGAATTTACTTAACTTTGTTTAACTTTTTATTTGCTACGTACATGAAATGAGGGAGTTCATTACATTTCAAGTATAAAGATTTGTTTAACTTTAAACTACTGGGAAAGATAAAAAAGACTATAATATATTAGCTGATATGAACAAAAAGATGAAAAAACCTAGGAAGGACTAATCCTTGACTCTGAACTGACTACCACTGCTTGTTGTGGCCTGTACTCCACTTCCATATTGCTTCCTTCACTTCCAACCGCCCCAAATTCCACCACTCCTGCTATTTGCATCAGATATAAATCAGTTTTCTGAGTTTTCTTGGTGTGAGTTTTGTTCCACTGCAACATGCATAATTGAATGCTTAGTATTCTTAGATGAAACACCAAATCTCCAACTTTCTCTTGAATAAGGATGCTCATATGCTAAACAATGTAGATGAATTGTGTGATCAAATGAAACAACCTCAAGGTTCCTTCTTAATCGTGGACTTTCACTCAGTTTTAATGATGAGATATGTTGGTTATCACAAAGCGACTTACGCTATTCATTCAATGGATATCAACTTGACTTTAACTTCTTCAAACCAAATAACTTGCAAGGAAATAAAAGCTCTCTAACTCTAAGAATGTAAGACAATATTGATGATGGGGTGAGCCTTTAACCAATCCTTGCTTCGCTGTGTCAACTAGGCATAGGAGGCTGTTAGCTTCTAACGATACATGAATGATTTTCACATTGTCATTATTCATTCAAATACCCTATGAAGACACAATCTAAATGAACATCTCCAATAGAAGTTAAACACTTGCAATTTAGGCCTAGACTAACCTTGCCCTGCTGCTCACTAAGTACCAAAAGCTATGGACACTAGCTTCACTATCAATCACGTCTCAACAATATCTTCTATTCATCTACTTCTACTTCTACTTAACATGAAATAAAATCCTAAATGAGGAATTGAGGAGACCATGCAACACTTCAAAGCAACATTGAGTAATCCACCATGAAGACCAACAATGAATCGTCATTCACTTTGATAGCATTATGGCAACAATTTCATCAAGTCTCCTCCTCTACTTATATTACTTGCTAACTAACTATCTGACTAACTATTACAAATGAGAAAGCCTTGGCCTTTTATAGTTGTTCAATTACAATGAAGGGCTAAGATTGATTCAAGATCAATCACCAAGATTTACCCATTACAAACCCTAATTAGGGTTGCTACACTATCATCCAATTACATGAAGGCACCAATATAATATGATTGAATGTGCTTGGACACATGTAACTGAAATTTTCTGATTGGTGGAAGACAAGTGGGTGCCACTTCAGCATCGTCATCTTGTTGACTTGAATTTGTACTTCGTTAATCTGATTTGAACCTCCTCATTTGAAGTCCTCGAGCTTGAGTTTGAAGCATCCACTTGAGGTCTTGAATATCTCCTTGCCTCCCAAGCTCCTCCAACAATTTACCACCTTGCAAAAAAAGGAAATTGCACTAAGCTCATGAAATTATGAAAATCTTAAAACTTCATGAAATAAAATCACATTAACATCAAGCAAAAATGGATTTTCTCTTGGATCCCTTCAAGCTTGAAACCAAAGTCCTCTATTTTCTTGCAAATATCAAGTTCTGATTTTAATAAAGTGGCTTAATCTTGCAGCTGAGGTAAATTCATGCTAAAATTTGGAGAGTAGACAGGTTTTGCTTTTTTATCTCCTTTTACTCAGATTTTGAAAGAATTCTGCCCCTTAAATGCATCAAAATGGATGCTCACAAGACAATCTGTTGTCTCTTCAAGATAATTCGCTGTCAATTTGGGGAATAATCTGCCACCTTAGTGAGGAAATTACTGCCTTTAGCAGGGATAAAACTGCATTTGATTTGATGTTAAAATGAACTCCTCTTTTAAATAGGCGATTTGCACTTGAAAAGGCACATCTCCCCATCCAGGCCGACTTGGCCTTTCCGAACCAATAAAAAACATTTTGTTTAATCCATTTTAATCATTCTAAGGCCGACTTGGCCTTTCCAAGCCAATTAAAACATTTTGTTTTATCCATTTTAAGCCTTCTAAGGCCGACTTGAGCAAGGTAAAATGATGATTCTAAATGTTTGATAACTCTTTAAAGAAATTGCTCCAAACTAGCCCCTTGACCGAGCCTCTTATGCAAGGGCGGAATTTCAATAGGGGAGAGGGATTTCAGTTTCAAGATTTCCTCTGCCTTTGCTTTCATGTCCTCAAAAACACCTTGCCATTCCATATTACCATCCTCTTGCAAACTTTCTTGACCTTGATCGCTGCTTGGAAGGCCCAAAGGCAGGGCAGAAATTTGACATGATAGAGGAATTAGAATTCCTCATTCACCATGGCTTTCCTCAAACTCGCATTTCTTCTCCAAACTCGGCCCATACTTAGTCTCCTACTCCCTTTTGATCATTCTTCAAATTTAGAGTCATCAACTCATGTTTTCATCCATAATGCTTGGTCAGAAACTAAGGGGAAGAGGAATCTAGCACCCAAAGTTTCAATTTTATTGAATCCAGTCCCTCATTTAATATTGTCTTTCTTTTCTTCAAATTGACATCATCCATGCTCTACTTTGCCCAAGTTAACATCATGCCCATGAAGGTGGAGATCATACTCATGAGAGGAATGATTCCTCTTTGGGTGGCGCAATCTGCCACCCTTAGAGGAATTTTCCTCATGTTACCTCATTTTCCGCCAACACAAATTGGCTACTCAAACTTGCTGGATCACTTTTTCATTCATTTGGCTCAATCACCATGTGAATTAGGAGGGCATGACTCATGTTTTAAGCCCCCAATCTCTAGGTGGAAATTAGCATACTAAGAGGAATTCGGATTCCTCATCCACCCTCAATCTCCACTTCACTAAAAAAAAACTCAGTCCAATTCACCTTATCCTTCCACTCTTTAGATCAGATTGTTATCAAGTTGCAATTTGTTCAAATCCAAGGTCTTGACCTTGTCTCATGATTATATGATATTATAGTAGTTATTTCTAAAGGCAAGTGGGAAAAATATATATTTTATAATATCTTTTAAATATTGTGAAAATGAAGGCACAGATGTTTTTATATTTGCAAACTAAGAATTCCTTCAGAGTAGTTGGTTTCTGAAGTTAAGTCAAATGAATTATCATACTACAAAGGGAAATTTGTAATCCTAAAATCCATAGGTGTAACAAAATTTTTAATTCGCTTGTCCGTAGCTATTTTTGAGTTATTGCAATGACTAAATTTGTTGTGGAAGCTGTGAACAATTATTTTTAAAGTGTTGAAATAATTAGCTCAGATATCGTAAATCAGAAATCTGTTTTCTTTGAGAGATGTCAACTATGAGGTGCCTATATGATACGCAAACACATTATGCAAGAGACCCACACTAGGCATTTCTCAGCATTTAAAAGTTATTTGTATCAAAGATATCTAAGCTAGTCTAATTTAGCAATAGAATTGCAAGAAATATCTTTATAAATGACATGTTTTCTGTTTACTATTTTTGAGCTATCGGAGATATTCAGATATTTGTGTCTACCACACTAGATGATCTCTCAATGGTTAAGTGGATATATAGCATGCAATTAAGGCTGCACCATTTTACATGTCTACATGCATTAAATAATTCATTACTTTACTCTAGATCTTAGATAGCTAATTGTGTTCAATGCTATCAATACTATGAATGGACAGGCCGTAGTATTTCCTCTGCTCTTAAAGCTGGTGCTGCACTGGCAGCTACTGCTGCCCTTGTGGATGCAAGTGGGCAGACCACAAGGATTGATAATGGAACAGAGTACTATCCATATACTACTGTAAAGGCTCCAGAAACTGCAGTTGTCGATTGATCTACAGTTCATGTGGCAAAGCTTATCCTAAAGGACATGATTTTTAATGTTGTTATTTCTCTATGGAGAGAATTAGAGAAAAATAACTGGGATTTGGAAGCCAGACAAATCTTTCTGTTATCCAGGGAAAAAATAATATGGTATTCATTTGTTGTTTCCATTGATGTTGAATGATAATGGCTTATGATATACCAGGATGCACAGCTCATGCTTTTAATTCTGTAAATTTCAAGTTGGCTCATATTTCTAGCTGTTTAATTCTGTACCTTTTTGTAACAAGAATATGGACAACCTTAAATATGAATTACGTTGGAGCAGCTTATGCTATGTGAAAAATGGTTTAATTCTTTAGTGGAGTTATGCTTTGTGTGTTGCTGATGAGAGAGCAGGCTGCATGTTGGAATTGTTGAACTTGATATTGATACACATAGGCTTTAGTCAGTATATAAAAAGTCATTAAATATCACTTATCTTTCCATTGATGAGCTAAGATTCAAACCTAGGACTTTTTATGTGCATGCTGGGGTGCTTTACTATTGAATTACCGGTCCTCTTTCTAACTGGAGTTTTTGTTTTTGGTAGACTTACAATTTTAAAGAAAATAAAATGTTTTGTTTTACGTAACTTATTTAGGCTAATTAAATAAATGCAATGAATTAAAATATAAATTAACCTAGATAATGGATCTTGGCTTTGATCATTGTAATAAATATAAATAAATTTGAAAATTTAAATAATTGAATGTAAAATTTAGTTTGATAATTAATGACGATGAAATGATGTATTAGATGTCTAACAATTTATTGATCTTGATATTGTAATTTTATGACACCTTATAATAAAGACAGATTAATTGCCTCTCGGATTCACCTTAGCAATTACCAATTTGACCTGCGCGAGCGTGGATCTTGTCTTCCATGTAGACCTGATCTGGTGTGCATGGGTCTGATTTAAGAGAATGTGTCTTGAACTTATTTGCTTGCCCAGATTTTAATATTTGAATCTATGTAAGGGCTAGTAGTGTTTATAAACACCTTCAAGGAAGTTTCCACATTTCCAAATTTTAGCTCTTGGGTTCAGATATTCTCACGTTTCAGCATGGCTTCAAATGAGAGAATTGAGCGATCTTAAATACAACTATTGAACAAATAAACCAACAGAATGATGTGTGTTTAGTTAGCTCATAATGGCTAGTGAAGTGGTCAGCAATGGACTTAGAATTTTAAAAATTAAAAAATGAATTTTTTAGATTTGTACTAGTGTAAAAGTGATTTGGGTTAAGTATACACCGATGAATTTGACTTTAGGTGGTAAAAACAAAGGATTAAGAATGCAAACTTTGTGTTTAGTGTTGAAGTGAAACAAGTTATGGATGTCATGAGAAGCAAAATTATGCCACTTGTAAGGTAATTAGTGTATTTACTATATTGAAATAAAATGACATGGGTGTGCGATCTTCATCTTTGTATTTTGTTCTTACTTTAATGTGAATCATGTCAAAATAAATCAAGAAGTCAAATCAGTAAATTAATATTTCTTTACATTAAAAAATTGAATTGATCCATACAAAATAATATCATTCTTCAATTCTTTTGCTATGAGCAGCTCTTAAAACTCACAAACCACACAATGAGTAGTGTTAGTCACAATTTAAGATGATTTTTAATTACATGTTTGAGTAGTAATTATTTAAAAAAATAGTAAAACTAGTTGAAAGGGTAAGGGATTTTGCTTTTTATAAAAAGTGATATGGAAGCTCCAACTATACAAAAAGGAGCCAAATTAAGTAAAAAAAAATGTTAAAGTACACTTATTGTGTTAGAGTAGAGCTCTCAAGCTAGGATCCTACCTTGCAAATAACTTTCACAAAGAGAAAGACAACAAATATTTCATTAAAAAAAATACGAAATTGTTTCTTGCAGGGTTGTCGTCAATGGCTAATGTTGTTTCAGATATTTTGAAATTGTCCATTCCTACAATGCCTCCTAGACCTATTAGGTCCCTTAATCCTGGGTCTAGGACTCTTGTGGGTGCATTGGGTACTAATGCTATTTTGTTGGGTTCTGCTGTTCCACCTCAAGTTGTTGCTGGGAGTTGTTCGAGAGGTTTTAATGGCATTGGTGCTACTGTTGGTGTGGGGTTTTCCAATAAGGTGGTCCTTGCTAGTCATGGTGTCTCTACACCTATTCTCACTAGGCATTTTTTTTGGGAGACTTGTTCCTCGGTCTGCTAATGCCAAGATTGTAGGCCCTCCCCAAAGCCTCTTTTTGGTGTTGATGAGTGAAGCTTTGCTCATGTTGCTAACTCTATTGTTGCTCTTCCTCACAAGGGGAACCCTTGACCTCTAGCTTGTGCTAAGACCTCCCTTGTTGCGGTTTGTGGCTATGATGTGGTGGACAATGTGGACTTCCACCAACATTGAGGGCTGATATGCAGATTCACTGGTCTCCGACGTTCTCTACCAGATCTTCATCCATGGATGACAATTTTTTGGAGAAGCTTAGTTTATGGTAACATTGAGCTTTTCCCTCGTGTTAAGAGTTTTTTTGCTTTTGCTTCCATTGAGGTTCAAGATTTGACATTAAGTAAGTTGTCAACTTGGGGGGTTCACTCTTTTAAGGCCATTAAACTGAACCATTTAATGTGTATTTAGTGTGGGTTCGTCTTCCTAATCTTCCCCTTCATTTTAGGGAGAACTCTTGTTTTGAGGCCATCAACATCTCTATCAGTCATTTCTTAAAGGTAGATGATACTCCTACCTCAATGGGCCTCTTTACCTTTGCACGCATATTGGTGGACATTGACATCTCCGTACCTCTTCCTAGGGATGTGGTTCTCATGGTTGTGAATAGGTCATGTATTTAATTGTTGGATTATGTGGGTCTCCCTTGCGATGCTGTCAATGCTTCTCTACAAGTCACTTGACCACATATTGCTCCCTCTTGCGCCGTTAGGTGTTGCCACTTGGTGGAAGGACACTCATGGTGATCACTTGATTGTTTTGGCTTCCGACTCTTCCTTTGACGACTCTTTACAAGTTGATGATGACTTATCCTAGGATGATGCTCTTGTTGGTTTGGCCTCAATCCTATGGATCTTACTCTATCTTTTGTTGATGGTACAACCCCATCTGGCTGCTTGGATGCTTCTTTGCTTGTTGCTCTTGTTCTGCTCCAAATTTTGGTTAATGATGTGCAACCTTGTCAGCACTCTACCCCTTGTGTTGACAATCTCACAAAGATGATTTCCTCACTTGCTCATGTGGTGGGGATCTGAGCGATAATATTGCTTGGACTGTTGTTCATTGGCATATGAAAGATCATTCTTTCTCATTTTCCCATTCTCTTCACCATATTGTGGGAGAGTTGTCTACCCACTCTTGATGTAAGTTACTAGTCGTTTTGCTAGTGTTGTTAATGATATGTTTTTTACCTTGTTGTAAATGTCTTTTTTGGTTTGTCTTTGTAAGGGCCAACACCCTTGTTTTGTTGCCATTTAGTATTAAAAACAAATAGTCATAGATGAAATAATGTATTATGAGATGATTAAAACGATTTACATAAGCTTTGATTATAAAAGGAAGGAACAAAGATAAGAACACCAATGAGATGTGAGGGTAGGTACAACCACTCAACACAAATTACTAAAAGTAGGTTAACATAAAATAATAATAAAGTTTCCTAACTACCTAATGATAATTTGTTTAGCTAAACTTAAGTTACGAGTAAATAAGGATAAATTACTATGTACCCCAACATAGTAATTATTATGCAATTTGAGCTAGACTCAAGACAAGTCCCAACAACTATTATGCAATTTGAGCTAGACTCAAGACATGTCCCAACAACTAGGCCATGTTAGGTACCCGTGTACAAAGAAAATACAATGCAATTACTCACAAGTGGAGAAAAGGAGAAAACCACATGGGAGAAAAAGATGCATCGATGAAGGACTCAATCCATCCCCAACGAACTACATACATAATGCCTATATAATCAATGTTCTCCTTATAGGAAGGAAGAAAAGAAACCACATTGCTTGCTCTCTGCTCCCCTACCTCCCCCCACCCCCCAATAATGGATGATGTCTTGTAGAAATGGTGACTACTTGAAGACAAAACATAGTCCAATGTCTACAAACAAGTTTCTTCCCCTAGGAAGAAGATAAACCAAGTACAAATGCATGACTACTTCCCATTTTGAGGAAGTGGAAATTTGCTCATATGTTGCCAAGACCTTGGAAGATAATGTCATGAACCAATTCAGAACATGCCCAATCATAAGAGAAGGTGACAAATAGGGAACCGATTGAAATTGAATTTCAACAAGATCCAAAGACGAAGATGAAGTGACAATATAAGTTATAACAATTATCGAATAGGAGAGATAAATCCTCGAATGTTTCTCCCAAATCTAAAATGCTAGACTCTACAAACAATGAACCAATGCATGACAAATAGGAATCCCAAACATGAAAAATAGATACTTGCTAGTTAGGAATAACAGAAGTTTCAAGTGAAAGTGAAGGTTGATCAACTATCAACGATGAAGAATCAAAACTCTCTGAAGCAACTACAGCCTCATCTAATATTTCAAAAACCTCTAAAAGATCACAAACACGTGTTATCTTTTTTGAAAAATGAAGAGGCACAATGGAATCGAAAAGAGGACAGTCGAGAGATGACAGAGTACCAAGATCTTCATAAATCTCCCGAATACAAGTCCAAAGGGCATGAGGGCACTCAAAATGAATAAGTGGCTCCAAAAGATCATTATTTATATAATAAAAAATAACTCAAAAGACTGTAGTCCTAGCATTTCCAAATAACATTCTCACGAGATGTGCTAGAAAAAGGAACAAGATTATACAAATACAACAATAAATGCCACTCACTAAGATAAGTGAGTATGAAAGAACTCCATTGCCTCTAGTTCCCCCTCTCTAAAGAAAATCTCATTTTCAACTAAAGCGTCTCTTTAAAAAAAAAGATAGCGCCATCACAATGTAAAAAAATTCCCAAGATAATTAAAAAACATAATTTGGTGAAAAAAAGATGGAGTTCAACACGGGCATGATGGACAATGAATTGGTAGATACACACGCCAACAAGGACCAAATCAATGTACATGTAGATTAGGGTTTGCCACCACCACAAATCACTAAGTCAACAAGCTAACATTGCACTATCTCGTGCATGCCTTTCATGGTCAATGTGAGCATTTGCTAACACTATCATAAGACAAGGTTCCTATGAGGGGAGCTTAAGCTCTATTTTTGAGGAAGATGGTGGTCCCATGAAAAAAAATTGCTTGGCTACGAGATTATTTGGAATCTTCTCCTTCAAAATAGGAGCTCATACTCTTTAGCAAGTGGGTGGAAAAGGGGTGAGGCTAGAAATTGCCCCACCAACTTAGGAGTTTTCACAACATATTATCAAACCAGAACAACTACTGAATATGACTGCAACACTAGATGACATAGTTTTTGGACCACTAGGAATAATTTTTAGATCACTAGAGAATGCCACAACCAAGACCAAAACCTAAAACCATCATATGAGTACCAACACACCTTCATATCTGATTTCTAGAGTAGAAACCTTTTGAAAATAACAAATGATGCACAGTTAACAACTGTAAAATTATATTTGTCAGTTCATTGAACCATGGGCATCTAGACCACATAGACTTCTAGATATAGGAGTATACCACTGAAGCACAATTAAAAATTCTCTTCACATGATCATAGGATACACAATTGCCTTCACTATCCTGAATTTATACTTCTCTTCCACTGCACTGTAGCATTGTTCTGAATACACACCTATCTTCCACTGTTGTATAGGTTCAGTACACAAACTTACCACTCCAAGAAAAGAAGACTTTCAGACCACAATGTTTGAGCAACCACAAACACCTCCAGAGCACAATATTTGACATCAATGAGAATAAACAACCAAACATATATTTCTAACAAGACCAAGAGTATCACCAACTAGGACATAGGTTCCTATCTACCTGTGCTTTTTATTTCTATAGGCTTTTGATTGCATCTCTTTGTAATTTATTTAATCTAGGCCTTTTTACATTCTATACCTATATAAGCCTAGTTACATTTAAACCATTATTTTTTCATATAAATTATTATTTTACTTTTTAATTATTTTTAGATTTAGATTAATAGTTAAATATGTATTGTTAGAGGTCTTAGAGGGCTATTTTCTCTTTGATGGAGTATTCCCTTAAGAGTTACAAATCCCCTCTTCTACAACATATATCACTATGAATAATGAACTAGATAAGCTATGTATACATATGTCAAATTTTCGTCCTTGGCACTATGTTGATGTCAAAAAATCCTTTCACATGATTCTCTCCCTTGCCAAGGACAACTCTTGTAAAAAGACCAAAAGATTCAAACCATACATTGGTCCAAATAATAGATGTACAAAATCAACATCATGTAAAACATACACAAGTCTAAATATGTATGTTTAACACACATGATATTACACATATTGATCATAACTAAATAACATCTAGCTATCAACAATTCTATTTTTATATAAAATAATTACATTTCTTAACAATCAGAAATAATGCTCAAAATATAAATACATCATCTCAATAACTGTTCAATTTAATTTGGAATTATTACAAAACAAAATATTGATTTGTCAAAAGGGCCAACCTATAGTCGTTAGTGTTTCATTGATATAGTGACTAATTCGTGATAATTTATGGTTGAGATGGAGTCTTATTTACTTGTTTTGTCCTAAGGTAAGATCACATTGTTGTGCTATTTAAAATCCCTTATCTTTTTAATTATTTGACATTTTAGGTAAGTTGTAGTTTGTACCTATTTTAAATTTTGAATTGATGTACTTGTTTTCGCAAGTTTTAGGAAGGAACACTCATTACATGAAAAACACAAAAAATGACATCTACATTTATATAATTCTTATGAGTGTTTGCATATATTCTTTCATGTTGTTTGATTGTGTTTTTATTTAAATTTATCTTTATAATAGATAACATTAATGTCAAATTAGGAACAAAATATAATGATAAAAAAAATGCATTAATCTTTTCCCCTTCATTTGTGTTCATTTAACAAGGTTGGCCTTGGTACAATGACTAGCATACAAATGAAAAATTCTTCAATAAAAAATAACAAATAACTTTAACTTGTCCTAATTCTATTTACACTCACTGCTAGTACCTAGTCCTTAATTAATCCATTTATTATTCTAACAAAAATTTGAAAAAAAAACTAACTAAAATTGATTTCACAAACTATGGAAATAATTCTTCAACATTCAAAATTTAAAATTTATATTTGGGTATGTACAATCTCCCTCCAACAAAATATATCAAACACAAAGTTTGTTAAAATGTATACTATAACGTAGAACAAGTACTAATTTATTTCATATCACTGATACATCTAAGTATCCATCCAAGAGCTCTTATCAGCCCTACACAAATACGTAAAGAACACATTATAAAGCATCAACATTACATCACCATATGATTGCTTTTTGTCATTGCCAGCAAAGATATAACCTAAAGAAAATATTCCTTGTTTACAAAACTACTAAATCTTGTCTGTCAACACCATCCTTTCTGAAAAAGGATGAAAAGAGAAGGAAGACAAATAGATTTATGACACCAAAATTAATGAACTTTAGATGTACACACCATGTTCAAAGTTTTGTGCTCTCAAAATCACCACTACAATTGCAGATAACAACTTTCTTGCTCTCAAAATCACCACTCAATTTTCTAACACAGTAACAAATTGATCTGAAACATCCAACACAGTAACCAAATCTAAAATATCAATTAGGTTAACTTTAAAACATTTTATTTATGTACAATGTCAGTCTATCTCATTAAATTCTAGACTAACCTGTAAGCCCAATAATTTATGTGAGCCTTTGCAGATGAGGAAGGAATATTTAAGGCAAAAGGATGAAGCAATCTGCATCTTGCTTTTCGCTGGACTCAACTTTTTTCCTTTTATCACTACTCATCACTGTCATTCGTGTTCAATACGAATGTGCTCGGACACTTTTACACATCAAAAGCAATGAGGAATTTGCTTTTCTCTTTTCCAAAGCAATTAGATAAATTCACCTTCATTCCTCCAATTTCTTTTTAAATGTATTTAAAAAGAATTTTGTTTTTCTTAAAATAAATATTTTAGACAAGTTGATTGATTAAGAATAAAAAAACTGTAATTTTGAATAAAGAGTTGTAATAGAAGGTATGGAATTTAAACAAATAATATGAAGGTATGCATTTTTGGATCTAATGTTACTTTCATTTTTTATAGATGTGGTAGTAAAACAAGGGTGATGTTCTTTTAAAACAAACAGTTTAAAGATTGTTTAACTATCATAAACTCAGCATTAACAACATATTAATAGTCTATTAACCAAGGAAGAGAATAATGCTCAAGAGGACCCGTTAGTGGGAATTATTGAGAGGCTTAATCATATGGAAAAAAGGCTGAATGATAAGTGTTTTGTCATTGACAAGGATTTCTCTTCTCTCATCTGTATTACTAATGGAATTATGAATAGGGCCATGACCCATAAGGAAGTATAAGATCAAGAAGCAGAAGGCAGATAGCAACATTGGAGTGACAGATGGTCATCTGTAGAAAGAAAAAATGGACACTTGGAATATTGCACTTCGTGAGCTAAAAAAGGATTGGAGCCTAATAGAGGCTCTTTATAATTCTAAATAATGGTCTTTGTCTATCTTTTGTTGGGTCTAGTTAGTTGCTTCTTTAGGGATCTTTTTAATCGTTACAAGACTAATTTAAGGACTAATAGTATGGTTTTAGATGTTAATGTTTTAAACTACTTTAGTATGTTAGTTAGAACAATGTTAGTAGATGTTAGCATTATGGATACTCTATGATGTTACTCTAGACATTTAACTGTTATTGGTAATCCTTTTTTGGTGGTTTTCTTGGTCTCAGTGTTGGAGGCCCCTCCTTGAATTTTTGTTGTTTTTGGTTGATGTTCTCTCCATGTTGTCTTAGTTTTAGTAAGGGATCAAGGCCCTTTCCCTATTTATCTAATAAAAAATAGTTGATTAACATCAAAACAAAAAATAGAGTCTTAGTAGCATAACGCGATAAACTAATATCTTGATTTTGTTGTATTAAACATGTTGTCAATTGATTTGTAATGTGTCGAGATGAACATGACAAATAGATTTGAACATCACCAATTTGAATGTCAAGAACATAATCATGCATTGTATTTAATCATGTACATAACTATTAATTTCATGTTGATGTTATGCTCTTATTATAATGTGATATCATGATGTTATGCTCTTATTTTAATGGAATTTTCAATATAGCTCACATGTTGGGTCCTAGATGTGTAATTGATGTAATAATGAATTAAGGTTTTTTGTCAAATACAACATCCTACCAGACAAGTTAATAAATCTCACACTTGAATTAGCTTATAATAGCTAATTACCAAGCTTCAACAAGGACCTCATTTAAATTAATTTTTTTGAAAGTTCAAGGATCATTTTTGCATCCATATATTTGACTCAAATAAAGGAATGAGTGATTTAAGAATTAGGACTAGATCCTAGATATATTTGTAGATGAAATCAAGTAAGAATTGGGTTATTGTCAAATTTGTACAATATTCATTACATTAATAATATTAATATTGAAAGGGATCTAAAATGAATGAACACAGTGCAAGATATATATTTTTTACTATTACATTTTTCTCTACCTTAATTTGCATATGAATCACTATGAAAATGTATAGTATAATAAAGCAACAATGAACATATGAATGCTCCATCTTAAATTTAAAAGAACAAGAAAAAAACTCAATGAATATATATTTTTTAAATATTTAAAATAAACAAACATAAATACTAATATCATATATATGGAAAAAACATAAATAAATAAATAATAGTTGAATCTAACTTGTAAAAATATACTACACAAGAATAAAATAATAATAATGAGATACTATCGAGATTCGAAAATAATAAGATTATAGTTATATAACTCCACTCACATGAAAATAAGCTTCAAATAAGCCTCTCTCAAGACATAAAAATAAATATCATGATCATAATCCAACCAATAAACATCAATGATATTATATTAATTTTTTTATTATTTACTCAAACATTCGAGTTGTGTCAATTTACACATTCAAATAACCAAATATCACATGAAGATAAGGTTTGTATTCCATCATTCTCATAAATGACTATAAAATATGAATTCATTCTTTGCACGAAAATAATATAATATTGCTTATCATAAACTTAAAAATAAAATATCAATTTGCTCACTTCTTGATGTCTAGCTTGGTAGAAGTTAACTCACCATAACCTTTTATTTTATTTCTACAATATCCAAGTGACCCTTCTAGAGAAATCGTGTTTTCTATAACTATTTTATCAAGAGACAAACAAAATCAATGATATAAATGAATTTTTTTATTAAGGCCACTAAAGTAGGTACAATTATTTTAATATATAACCATCTTAGGATTTGTTTGAGTTTGTAGCTTTGTTTTATGATGGTCTTTTTGGGCTTTTAAAAATTTATATATTAAAAATGTGGAATGAAGGTTGTGTTTTGGATTAAGGTAAAAACAAGTTTTGAGGGGACCCCGAAACCCCTTACAAAGAGTTACATCAAATATTCAATAAAGCCCATCAAAACCAAAAAATGAAGGAGAACACTGCTGGAAGCACAAACACCACCATACCAAACCAAAACCAACAAAATAGGTTTTGAAGGGACCCAAAACCCTTAACAAATTTGAGAGCATAAAGATATTCAACAAAGTACCCAAGATAGAACGCCGCCTATAGACAAAAAGAAGTAGCCCAAGACACACCAAAGGAATAGTGCCCATGATAAACTATTCAAGACCAAAAGAAACTGGCAGAAAAGAGGAAAAATCAGAAAGCCCAATCTACCCAAAGGAAATGAAACCAGGATCCCAGAACCATCTAAATTACTTCCAAGTCATTGTCTTTATCACCACATAATCCCAAACTACTTAGGTCAACTCTAGAAGATAGAATCGACAAAGAAAGCCAACAAAACAAACTCAAAACATAATGCATACCTCCATGACACCTAATATTCAAAACATATCATCATTTGAACTTAGTAAAATATACCTAAGAACCATAACACAATATCATAAAAGGTGGAGGAACGTAAAGCATTCCATCAACAAGTCCTCTAGCACTACATACCAACACTTAGAACTTCACCAATTTACTTTTCGAGGGTACTATCACTTAAAACCTAAAACATATCCTCCCTATACATCTATAAACAACATACTCAAACCACAAAACAAAAAGTGAAAATGCAAAGTAATGTGGTCCAAAATAAAGTAACCTTCTCTATCATATAGTCACTAGAATAGTCATACTTAGCCAAAATATGATGTAATCACATGGATATCACTTCGTCATTCCATAATAGACATCAATCATCTAGATACTTCATCTTCAATCAATTTGTATATCATCTAAACAAGTTTGACATCAATGATAGCATTACCAACAATTTGTCTACAAGTTTGACATCAATGGCAACATAATACAATATAGGCATATTGCCAACATTGGATTGATTGAAAGAAGTATATGAAAATATTTAAAACCAAAATCAAGATAATATTTCTAGATTATTATTTCTTTTTCTTTCTACAATCAACTTTAAGGGATGACACCATAACTAAACCCATGGTTAACAAGTCAATTCAAGTAACAAAAGAAAACCTAAAACAAAACAAAAAAGGGATAAAGAAAGATAATGAAATAAGATTGGACCCATTCTTTATTACTTTAAGCTCCAAATAAATCCAGAGGGTAATCTTAATCAAAGTATTACAAAATGATATGTCTCTTTCATAGGTAACATTACATAGATAAAACCATGTCCAACTAGCATAATGTATAATCTTTATTTTTTAACACTAGCATATATTGTGATATCTTTTTAGTAATATATAGATGAAAACCCTAGAAAAGTGGATAACTAGAATATTTACAAATGTATAAGAAAAAGGTTCTTCCATTTCACAAGTGCAGGATTGATCCTTTGTATATCTTTACCAACATTGTTAATAAATAAATTACACAAATTCATTTGTCCTCGTATCATAAAGAAAAGGAAGTGGTAAATGAATAAGGACTTCTACCCATCCTTTGCATCCTTCAAATTATATGAAGATAATAAAACTCCAATAAGTTATAACTTTATGTATATTGTTCACTAATTATAGATTTGAGGTGTTGAATTAGCTACAACCATTAGAGATTAGTGTCTCATCCTATATAAATAGAGTCAATTTGACATAAGGGAGGATAGGGGAGAGGGGCCAATGGCTCACCCTAATCAAATCCACCCTACTCAACAACATGCGGAAGCAACAACACATCAGTGAGAGAGAGAATGAAGATCAATTTACATATATTATCTTCAATTGATTCATACATGCCGGGCTGTAAGGCCTTCCCGGTTTAGGGTAGATATTACAATCAAGTACAAAAGTCCTCAAACAAGCGAGGATCTACCAATAATCTTCAATATTCTATCTTCTATCTTCTATCCAAAAATTGTCTCCTAAACTATAACCTAGCAACTACCTTTATACAAGAGGCTACCGAATGAAGTCGACCTTCAGATCCACCATTAACAAAAGGGATGACCAGATCTAGGTCCACACGCTTCCCAATGATTGATACCAACATTAAATCCATGACCAAAATTAATTACACAAGTCGGCCTCAAAAGAAATCCAAAACAAACAACTTAGTAAGCAAGAAAACCGAGCACCAGACAAGCATCACTGAGTGCTAGGGAATTACTAAGCGCCAGAGAGATAACTGACCAACACTGGTGAACAAAGGAAACTGAGCAACACCGAAACAACTCGGTCAAAGAAGGAACCGAGCAACACAAACAAACAAACATCTTTTTGGTGACATAGGATTGCCAAGGACTCGAGATGCTCCTGCATCAGACACTTGGGCTTATTTGAAATGATTCTCCGAATCATGAAGCATGTACAACCCGAGCTGAATCCAACTCAGATTGTGAAATCCACGAACTGTCTTCAACTGGTCTATTTTTCCACTTAACCAAATATTCCATGTACTATTTTTCTCTTGTACTCTTGCCAATTCTTTGCTCCAAAATCTCCTCAACTTCTTTTGTCTTCTTCTTGGGATAATCCATCGGTACTATCATGTCTTCATCAGGTTCATGGTACTCATAAAAATCAGCAATGTTGAATATAGGTGAAATATCCATGTCATCAGGTAATTCAATCTCAAAAGAATTTCCATTGTCAAATCTTCTCAGTATCTTACAAGGACCAAACTTCTTCATTTTCAGCTTCCCATATGTGCCAACATGAAATCTACCTTTCTTCAAATGAACCATTACTTCATCACCAACATTAAAATTCTTATGTCTCCTTGATCTATCAGCTCTGTCTTTGTATTTATGATTACTTTTCTCTAGCTTATGTTTCACATCTTCATGCAATGTCTTCATGTACTTAGCAAATTTTAATCCTTCAGCACTTCTCTTTTCATCAACAATGTCTCTCAAATATGATATACCTCTTGGTTGTATGCCATTTAAAATCTCAAAAGGTGTTTTTCTAGTACTTCTGTTCACTAAATTATTATATGCAAACTCTACTTGCGCCAGCATAGAATCCCAATTACTCGGTGTGTCTCCTACTAAACATCTCAAAAGATTACCCAAACTTCTGTTTACAACCTATGTCTGTCCATCAGTCTATGGGTGAAATGTAGAACTATACTTCAACTCGGTACCCAACTTTCTCCAAAGAGTTTTCCAAAAGTATCCAACAAACTTATTGTCTCGGTCAGAGATAATACTCCTTGGTAACCCATGTAATCTAACAATCTCCTTAAAGAAAAGATCTGCTATATGTACTGCATCTGATGTCTTCTTACAAGGTATAAAATGTGCCATCTTAGAAAATCTATCTACCAAAACAAATATAGAATCATTACCTCTTACTATCTTCGGTAAGCCAAGAACAAAATCCATACTGATGTTAATCCAAGGTTTCTCAGGAACAACAATCGATACATACAATCCAGTATTCTGACTTACTCCTTTTGCAACTTGACAAACTCCACAACTTTTCACAAATTTCTGAACATCCTTATACAATTGTGGCCAAAAGTATTTCTCCTTCAGAAGATTCAATGTCTTATCAATGCCAAAATGTCTAGCTAGACCACTACTATGTTTCTCCTTTATCAAATTAGTCCTCATTGATCCTCTTAGTATACATAACTGAATTCCTTTAAACAACATACCTTCCTGAATGAAATAGTCTTCCCATTTAGTACTCGGTTGATTTTGAATAGGTCCTTTGCACTTTCTCCATGACTCAAAAAAATCAGGATCAAATTCATACAAATCTTTCATGTCCTCAAAGCCAAGAACTTCAATTTTCATCTTTGTTAACAAAGATCTTCTTCTACTCAATGCATCATCAACTTGGTTAGTGACTCCACTCTTATGTTTTATCACAAATGTATAACTCTGCAAATACTCAACCCATTTCATATGTCTCTGATTCAACTTATTCTAACTACCCAAATATTGTAAAGCTTTATGATCAGTATAAAACACAAATTCACTCGGTATCAAATAATGTCTCCATTTCTTCAGTGCTTGGACAATAGCATAGAATTCTTGATCATACAAAAATAATTTCCTTCTAGCATCATTCAACTTCTCACTAAAGAAAGCAACAAGTTTACCTTCTTGACTCAACATAGCTCCTATAGCACTGCCACTTGCATCACATTCAACTTGAAATACTTTATTGAAATCAGGTAAAGCCAAAACAAGTAATTCAACAACTTTCTGCTTCAAGGCCTCAAAACTCTTATTAGCTCCATGTGTCCACTTGAATTCTTTCTTGTCTCCTCTCATTGTCTCAGTCATAGCATTACAAATAGTACTAAAATTTCTAATGAACTTTCTATAAAAACTTGCCAATCCATGAAATGATCTTACCTCACTAGCATTCTCAGGTGTAGGCCAATTCAAAATAGCTTCAACTTTCTCAGGATCCATCTTCAAACCATCAGCTGAAATCACAAATCCCAAATATACAATCTCTTCTTTCATGAAGGAACACTTCTTCAGGTTAATCAACAACTTTTCCTCTTTCAGTCTATGCAATACTTGTTTAACATGCAACAAATATTCTTCTCTAGTCTTACTGAATATCAGAATGTCATCAAGATACACAATCACAAATTTACCCAAGAATTTCTTCAAAACTTCATTCATCAACCTCATAAAAGTACTGAGTGCATTAGTTAAACCAAAGGGCATAACCAACCACTCATACAAACCATCTCTTGTCTTAAAAGAAATCTTTCACTCATCACCTTCTCTGATTCTAATCTAATTTATCCACTTTTCAAATCAATCTTGGTAAAATATTTTGCTCCAGTCAAACTATCCATTATGTCATCCATTCTCGGTATAGGGAACCTATATTTCACTGTTATCTTGTTGATTGCTCTAGAATCAGTGCACATTCTCCATTCTCCATTCCTCTTAGGTGCCAATACAATAGGTACTACACAAGGACTCAAACTTTCTCTGATCAAACCTTTCTACAACAATTCTTGAATCTGTCAGTTCAATTCCTGATTCTTGGTGGGTGTTAACCGATGAGGTGCCTTATTCGGTAAACTAGCTCCTGGAATCAGATCCATACAATGATCAATGCTTCTTTTCGGTGGCAAACCATCAAGTACATTATTAGAATTGATATCTTTATACTCGGTGAGTATCTTATCAATCTCCTCAGGGGTACTATCCTCTGTTTTCTTACTCGATTTGTTAGGAATCACAACACAACATACATCATTCTTCTTCAAATCCTTAACAAACTTTTTGCCTTCCATCAGACAAACTTTCACAGATGTACAAATACTACTAACAAGTTCTTCAATCAAAGGTAACAAGATTTTCTTTCTCCCATCAGCCCAAATAGTATATTTATGAAATCTCCCATCATATATAGCATGTCTATCATATTGCCAAGGTCTACCCAACAAAATATGACAACAATCCATAGGCATGATATCACATAGCACCTTATCATAGTACTTTCCAATTTTCAAATTCACATAACATTGTTCACTTACCAAGAGTGTATGCTCATCCTTGATCCATGAAATCTGATAGGGCTTCAAATGTTCCAACCTTTCCAAATGCAACTTTGTAACCATGTCCTCAGATGCTAAGTTCTCCGAGCTTCCACTATCAATGATTACCTTCCAAACTTCATCAGAAACTCTACATCTGGCTTTGAACAAACAACTTCCTTACTGGATCTTCCTTTTTACCTTCACTCCAAAGTGCTCTCCTGACCATCGAGTTCTTTTCCAATTTTGGTTCATTCAGTGAGTCTTCTTGCACCAAAGAATTTCTACTATTTCCAACCTTCATTCTTGCATGTTTACATTCAAATGATCTATGTCCTTCTTCTCCACAATTGTAAAAAGTTCCTCAGAAACCACCTCTGTTATAACCACCTTGGTAGCTATTGCCTCTTCCTCTAGAAGAACTTTCACCTTTCCACTCGGTCTTGCCTTTATCTAGATTTATCTTTTCAGGTTCAAATCTATTGTCTTCACCATAGGATCTACCTCTTCCTCTAGGGAATCTACCTCCTCTTCCTCTTCCTCTTTGCTCATGCTTCTAATTCAATTTCTCCTCGTCTTTCAGGGAAAATTGATAGGCTTTTTCAAGGCTTTCTAACTTAACCATGCTGATTTCTTCTTGGATAGAAACTCTTAATCCATTCAAATATCTACCAATTCTTTCCACATCATCATCATCATGTCCAGATATGATATTTAATCTATAAAATTCCTCAGTATAGTCTTTTACGGAGCTATTTTTTTTGCCTCAAACTTTGCAGTTGCCTAATTAGGTTAATCTGATAATCACAAGGTAAGAACTTTCCTTTCAATTTGTTCACCATTTTATTCCATACCTTAATTTTGTCTTTGCCTTTCCTTTTCCCATCCAATTGCAAATGCTCCCACCATAAGGATGCATGACTCTTCAACTTTGTGCTTGCAATTCTCACCTTCTTTTCCTCAGGAACATTTTCATACTCAAAGTACTTTTCCATCTCAGTGATCCAGTCCATCAATTCATTAGAGTCCAATTTTCCACTATACTCAAGAGGATTGAAATGTGGTGTAGACTTCAAATTAGTCAAAGATTTCAACAATCTTTCCTCACCTTGATCCATCACATGTGTAGGTTCTGCATCAACTAGTTCTTCCTCAATTTCATCATCACTAACATCCTCAAGATGTCTTCCTCTGCGCTGGGCTGTCTCAACAACTTCCAATCTAGCAGAAATTTGTCTCAACATGTCTGCCAATCCTGGATCTATATCTCACCTCCCACGAACCATCTTGAAAACCCTCTACAATTGCAGGTCAGATTGCAATCTGCTACCCCACAACAAATAAACTAGGGCTTCAAAAGAAGGAACCTTCAAATCTAGATTCGCAAACCTAGATCCAGATCTAACCTCGCTCTGATACCACCTGACCTAGGGAAGGATAGGGGAGAGGGCCAATGGCTCACCCTAACCAAATCCACCCTACTCAACAACACGCGGAAGCAACAACACAATAGTGAGAGAGAGAATGCAGATCAATTTTCATATATTATCATTAATTGATTCATACATGCTGGACTGTAAGGCCTTCCCAGTTTAGGCCAAATATTAAAATCAAGTACAAAAGTCCTCAAACAAGCGAGGATATGCCAATAATCTTCAATATTCTATCTTCTATCCAAAAACTGTCTCCTAAACTCTAACCTAGCAACTACCTTTATACAAGAGGCTACCGAATCAAGTCGACCTTCAGATCCACCATTAACGAAAGGGATGACCATATCTAGGTCCACACTCTTCCCAATGATCGATACTATCATTAAATCCATGACCAAAATTAATTACACAAGTCGGCCTCAAAAGAAATCCAAAATAAACAACTTGGTAAGCAAGGAAACCGAGCGCTAGAGAGATAACTGACCAACACCGGTGAACAAATGAAACCGAGCAACATTGAACCAACTCGGTCAAAGAAGGAACCAAGCAACACAGACAAACTCAAACATCTTTTTGGTGACATAGGATTGCCAAGGACCCAAGATGCTCCTGCATCACAATTCAAGACTAATAACCCGCACATTCTCTCTACCTCCTGTGTGCCCTTCCTCTAGTGCTATAGAGGGATTGGTGAAGGCTAGGGCTTCTCAGCATCACGATGCGTTGATGCTAGGGCTACTTCATTCCTCCTTTCCTTCCTCCTTCCCTACGTCTGCTATTCTGGCGACATCTCCCTTTGCTTCAATGACTAGGGTGAGTGTTGCAGTTGGAACCTCTTCTTTGGGGGATGATGATCCTACTTCTAAGGCTTCTATGGGGTTGGCAGGGTCTTTTGCTGATGTTGTTTCCAAGATGGCTGCAATTGAGAAGGGACACATGATTTCCACTGACAATGGGGCTTCCATTGCCTCGGTTCCTGTTTGTGGGTCTTTATCTGTCAAGCTGTCCTTTGCTACTGATAGAGATTTGATGAACAATAATGAATTTTTTAAATCCCACAGACTGATTTTCCAGTTTCGGGGTTTTTGGTCTAACCTTCCCCAACTGCATGATTGGGTTTCTCGAAGATGGGAACCAAAATTATCAGGTACTGTTAACATATATCCAATGGAAAAATGATTTTTCATTGCAAAATTTGATAATGTTGTGGATAAAGCTATGATCCTATGTGATTATTTCTTTTGTTGGGAGGATGAACTATCTCTGCTCATGGTAAAGTTGTGGCACCCTAATTTCAATCCTTCCACTGAAGTCTTTAGTACTATCCCTATATGGGTCAAGCTCCCCAATCTGCCCCTTCATCTGTGACATGATTCCGTGCTTGAGGAAGTGGGTGGGGCTTTGGGGGAATTCTTGTTGATTGATAATGAGTGATAATATGTATCATTATACTTTTTCTCGTATCTTGGTAGAAATTGATACCTCGAAGGGCCTCCCAGTGAAATTAAAATTGAATAATCCTTGGGACCTTGGATTCAGCTGTATGTGACTGAATGTGACCTCTAAATCAGGCACAACACAACATGGTCATTATTCACTTGATAGAATTCAGGAGAGAGTATGAAGAACTCAATCCAAATTCCATGGTGAGATGACCTGTTGCCTCCTATGTGAATGGGGTGTTTGAATACTCTCAGAACGAGAGCCAACAGCCGGGAGACCAATTCAACAATGGAGGATTTCCAAGAATCAAATAAAGATGAGCAAGAATGCAATTAAGCTAAGATGAAGTGCAACTTAATCTAAGAATGAGGATGCAATTAATCTAAGAGCTTGAAATAAAGATGAGATGCAACTTAATCTAAGAACTTGAAACAAATATGATATTAAACTAAGAATAAATAAGAAAATTTAGTCTAAAATGAGATGCAATTACACTAATATGAGAAATTGAACTAGATAATGCAATAAAAGAGCTTTGAAAATAATGAAATATGAGACTAAAAAATGCTATAGTGAGGATGCTCTCAAAAATTGCTCTCTTTTGAATGAGAAAAAGAGGTCAAATAAATAGAAGAGCCAAGAGGAGGAGGAAGAGTTTCTTGATTCGAAACTCCTGACCCTTCATATCCCTTTTGGGACAAATAAGCATGAATTACTTTATTAAAAGAATGGAAAATGCCACATGAGGACCTTTCAAATATCTCAAATTATTAATTCAAGAAAAGGTGTCCATTCAAATAACAAGCAATTAATTAATTCCTTTTTTATGGGTAATTAGCTAAAGAGGGTAGATTTTAATTTAATTAGAAAGCACTTAGGACTTTATAATTAAATTAATTTATCATAGGGGTAATTTAGCCAATTAAGTCTAAGACTTTAGAAATTAATTTTAGTGTTTGATTATTGCAATTTATGGTCTTTGCAATTGACATCAAGTCAAATTAAGTCAGATATGAGAGAGAAAATTGCCTAGTGGACTAGGACTTTGAAGATATGAAATTGAAGAAATGCACCAAAATTGATGAAATTAAATAGGTGCCAATTTTGGGGTATTACATTTGCCCCTCTTTGAATTGATGTGCGAATAGCGCGTTGATTCAAAGAATAGTCTGAAGTGACAGATGAAAGTAGATCAAAGCATGAATTTTTCGAAGTCTAAGTTAGATTGCGAAGACAACGATCTTAAAAGAGAACCAGAATCGGGGTTAGATTGCCCCAATACCAATTGATGAAGATGCAGATTTAGGACTATCTCCGAATCAGGGTTAGATTGCCCCAATACGAAGCTTAGTCCTCCGAGACCCAGGTTAGATTGCCCAGATAACGATCTAAAAGAGATTTCGAGAGTCATCTCCAGAACGAAGCTTGACTCCCAGGAATCAGGGTTAGATTGCCCCAATACCCAAAAGATTTCAAGAACCATCTCCAGAATGAAGAGTGATCCTTGAGGATCTGAGTTAGATTGCTCAGATACCTAAGAGATAGATTTCTAGATGACAAGATGTGAGGCGTGAAGATGCCCTTAGCAATGAGAACTGATGATTCAAATCAGACTGATTCAAGAATAGATCCGACAAGATTCAAATGATGTAATCATCCTGCCCCCTCGGGAGCGAAATTGAAAGATGACATGTCAGAAAGATGATAAACAACAAGAGATTGCAGAGCACAAGCAATTAGACTAGATTCGCGAAGTTATAGAAGTGAAACGGAGCAAAGCAGAGGTCCTGTTGACCAAGTTTGACTAGGGTTGACTTGATGAAAAGAAGCAAAGATTTGAGAACATGATGCAAAGATGAGGATCTGGTAGGAAGATGACACCAAAAGGCTGACTGCACAAGCATTCGATCCAAAAGGAGTCCAATATTTAAAACATGATTTTGAGCCACTCAGAGATGTCAGATTTTGATTTTGATCCCGAAAAAGGATGCAGCCAAGATGAGACTGGGACAAAAGATGAGAACCTTTGATGAGCAGATCCAGAAGAAAGCAATCAAGAGAGCAACAAGAAAGCGCTCCAAATGCAAGCCTAGAATGAAAGATGCAAGTCTAAATGCAGGCCTAGGATGAACAAATGCAATCCTCCGGACTCGGCTGTTGGACTCATCGTATTTATCATCATTGAGTTCATTTAAGCACGGGACAATCGCAAGATGCCATACAATTCACCCAAACATGAGAATATGAATATGACATAAGTGTTAAATTTTTTGAAATGAGGTGTAAGCATTAAGGCACAAGAAGCTAGAATGACCTGAACACCTATTCCTTTTAATCTAGCAAGTTAACATAAGCATTAGAGCATAAATGCTAGAATGACTTGAATGTCTCTTGCGAACAAACACACCAAGCACGCAGGAGTTGCTTCTTTTGCCAAAGATTGCTCGCAGTGACCCTTACATTCACTTAACAGGACGAGCGTTTACAATTTCATCAGTAGCAGAAAGAAGTCACTCAAAAGACAAGGAGAAGAACCAACCTCACCAAAGCATCCATATAAAGGAGTCGAGGTACGTATGGCCATCCAATACGAGATAGAGGCTCTTACAGACGGACACCCCTCTTAAATGAATTCTTTGGATTGTTGGAACTAAACCAACAAGCAAAAAGCAAAGAAAGCAAAGCAAACAAACAAGCACTCAAAGAAAACAAAGCTCAGCAAGCCTCAAAGGAACACACATTTAGTTTAAGTTTCAGTTCAAGTTCGTGTTCAAGCGGATTGAAGACAATTCAGAAAGATAACATTCGAAGTCTCAATGAGATAATGATAGTAGGCAGACGTAATGAGAATCACTGGTGATTGATAAAAGGGAGAAATCCTGAAGAAGAGAGATCGAACGAAAGCTAGGTATCCGCAGGCAGGCATAGTAAGAACCACTGGCGACCAATGCTCAAAAGAGTTTCCGAAAGCGATAGGACAATGCACCCTAGACCAGGCAGGTGCCCCCAAGTGTGAACCAGTTCCAATCTATGAAGAATTGAGGAAAACTCAAAGACAAGCGCATGCGCTAGCAAACCAAAGCAGGAAACAAACTAAAGCAGGAAAGTAGGAAAACAAACTAAAGCAGGAAAGGAAGGAAACTAAGAGCCAAGCGGCGCTGAGATGAGATGTTACTTCAAGAAAACAAGAGGCGCCTGTTTACCAGGTTTTCACCATCTTGGCAGAGATTCTATTTTTGCTACCATGACGCCTGTTTACCAGGTTTTCATCAATGGCACATTTTTCTCATTTTCAATTTTTTTGTACTTTTCTCTTTTTTTGCTTTTTTTGTATTTTTTTGAATATCTCATTTTTTTGTATTTTTCATTTTTTCATTTTTTTTTGTATTTTTCACATTTTCTTTTTTTTTTTGTATTATCAAGGTGCCTGTTTACCAGGTTTTCACCAGGATAATAGATACATCAAAGCGCCTGTTTGCCAGGTTTTCACTAAGATGATCATTTTTTCAGGACATTTTGCAATTTTTAGGATTTTTGAGCATATATCAATTTTTAGGATTTTTTCAGGACCAATAAGTATGTACATGAGCATATTGAGAATTTCAGGTGTAGAACTTCTTCAAATGAAGAGCGTTGATTGGCTCTTTGAGTTTCTCTCCTTCAGTGGTGATCTCTAGAAACACAATCGTTTGTAGTAGTAGCCAGCAGAGAAGTTGCAGAATCAAAACCAGATATTGTAGCAGTAACAAGAGAGCCAACCAGTAGTGTCCAACTATTGAGAGATCCATAGTCAAGGAAAGATCACTTAAGTGAGACCCACAAATATCCTCATGGACACACCTTAACTCTTCATCAGATTTCCCACGCTCTAAATGCTTAGGAAGAGTACATTCTAGATTTCTCTTAGTCATGTCATTAGCAATGAGGAGATGTTGATATGCACTTTGGGACAAGGCAAGATGGAGTGAAGAGGGTAAAGTATGAGAGGCAAGGGTGATGGAATGGAGGGAAGCATGAGAATTTTGGAAGCTCGAATGACAACTTTGATTTTTACTTTCTTTGGAATCCACATAGTTTTTGAATTTTTTCTTCTTTACTTTGAGGTGCTTTTGATGACAATGCCTATAGAATGGATTTCGAGATCCATTTTTTATTTTATTTTCTGGCTTTTGATTGTCTTCTTCTTTTTGAGGACCTTTGTGGTCTTTTGAACACCTTTGTTTCTTTCCTTTCTTCATAGTCACATGTCGATTAGATGGGACATGGTGACCTTGAGATATAAGTGGATTCTCATTATTTTTATTTTTATGTTGCACATCCAAGTTACTTCCAAAAGACTCAGGAATGATGGATGAAAGAGGCTTATATGATTGGTTCAGGTGGAGAGGTGGAAATGGAAGTGGATGGGCCACTTTTCTGGGAGATGAAGAGGGAAGAGAAATCGATGGGATGGGCTCAAGTGCAAATATATCAGTATCATCCTCATCATTCATGAATGCATTAGATAGATCAGGAAAGTAATCTTCCATAGAGCGTTGTCGATTGTGAGTCATCTTAGAAGAGTCAGATAAGTTTGGAGGAATATTATGTGAGCCTAACCAAGATGGTCTATTCCAAGAGTCAGGTCCCCTTTCAGGTGGTAAGAGTGCACGAATAGGAACCATTTCAATTTTGGATCTTCCAATATTCCATGAAGCTATAACAGAATGGGGTCTTACATACCCATGATTTGCTGGAGTAGTAGGAGTATAGCTTGGAGTAGATGGCCTAGGAGCCATAGGAATGATCTCCATAGGAGTGTGGAAAGGATCATCATCAATAGCTTGATCTGGAGGATCATAACTTTCTCCTCTTTCTGAGTTGTTAAGACTAGCATATAGGTGCATAGCATCAACTGGTATTTCTGTAGTAGCATCTGATATAGAGTCCCATTCAGCTAGAGACATAGTCAGAGGTAGACTTTCTTCATCACTATCATCTGTCAAAGGAAATGTTTCTTCAACAACAGGATCTTGTTCAGTAGTAGAAGCAGCAAAGTAATCTGGAATAGGCATATCTTGAGGCATACCCGAGAGGAGAGAAGCATCCAATAGTTGCTCCCAATCAGTATGTGTGCCATTGGAGTTGGCATCAGTAGGAGTCTGTTCAATAGCAGAAGTGGTGGAACAATCTAGAATAGGCATACCTTGAGGCATACCCAAGAGAAGAGAAGCATCCAATAGTTTCTCCCAGTCAGTATGTGTATCATTGGAATCGGCAGTAGTAGGATTTTGTTCAACAGTAGAAGTGGTAGAACAATCTAGAATAGGCATACCTTGAGGCATACCAAAGATAAGGGAAGCATCCAACAGTTGCTCCCAATCAGTATGTGTGCCATTAGAGGCAGTGACATATTCAGTAGTAGCTGCAGTAGTAGAAATCTGTTCAGTAGAGTGTATAAAATCCTCTTGGTGAGGACCAAGATCATGTTCCTGAAGCACTTGAGAAGGTAGATAAGACTCTTTCTGGTAGTCTGAATCAAAATTTTGATCATTCAAGGGTCTCTCATGTGTCATAGGCTGAATCTGTGTTTCTTCATTATCTGAATCCTTGCATGAGTGAAAGTTGTAGCTAGGTTGGTCAAGCTCATCGCTCTGATAGCCAATACCAAATCTATCTTCAGAAGGTTCCTCACAAGAACGTGGAGATGGAGGGAGAGTTGTCAAAGAAAAGATGGACTCAATCTGATATTCCCCCATGCCAATATCTTTGATCTTCAAGGTCTTTTCTATTTCTTTAAGCTTAGCATCATAGAACTCAATGGACTCTCTATTGGCAGGAACAAAGCTGTTTGTTGTTTGGGTAAGCATCTTAGCAGAGCAAGTATTTAGGCTAGAACTATTGTTAATGAGGATGCGGGGGATATGCTCGGGACCTTCCATAACTTCAATGTGCCGGGAAGCATTATGCGGGTGGCTCAACAAGTGATCGTCTTCCTCAGAGAATGATAAATAATGAGGCGAGGTCAAATGACCCACCATAGATTGAAACTGGTTGAGATTGAGATCTTTGGGGACGTTTACCTCAGTGAGGGCTTTATCCATAGATAGTTTTGGTCTAGATGTCGAAGGTTCGGGACCTTTGAGAACAATCTTTGCATGAGATCGAGGGATAGCATTTGCACAAGCTGGAGATTTTGTGTAGTTATAAGAGGGAGGTGTAGGGCTTCGCAAGACAAAGGGAGTTTTGGGTTTAGGAGTATCCTTTCTCCCTGGAGCAATGATCATGTCACAATGAGGGATCCAAGGTTTGTTTCTAGCAAATCTAGAAGGCGATTGAACTTCTGTTGTAGCCTTCTCAGTGGCATTGACTGTTTGCATGCTAGAGCTAAGATTAAAGACAGACTTTGAGGGTTTTGGCATGTTAGAGCTGAGATTGAAAACCAACTTTGAAGGTTTTGGCATGTTAGAGCTAAGATTGAAAACCAACTTTGAAGGTTTTGGATCTCCCATCTTGTTGGTAGTATTATGAGAGATCGTGAAAGAGTTGATAGGTTCAAAAGGATCAATAGGTTTAATTTTAGAAAGTGACCCTTCAGAGTCTTGCTGGTCTTCAAACAATGGGTTATAATATTCTTGAAATAATAAGTCAGACTGTATCTAAAACAATGGATTGTAATGCTCTTGGAATGAGGAGGAATGTGAGAATTCCTCACGAAGTTTAGATTTCATAAAAAATTCAGGATGACCTATGTCTTGATTATGAGGTTTACTTTGATCTTGATCAGTATTCTGAACAGGATAAGTCTTGCCACTTCGAGTCGTGACAGTCATAAACGAAGATGTAACGAGCAAAGATTCGGGATAAAGCTAGACTCTGTCTCAAAGATAACGAAAGGAGATAAATGGCTAGAACAGCCAAGATGCAAGATGAACCTGGTATGAATTGTCAAAAAGAGATGGCTAGAACAGCCGAGATAAGACAATCGCAACGCAAGGTACAAGAGGCATAAAGAGATAAGATGAATAGATGAGAGACAAAGCGAGTCAAAGCAAAGATCGATCGATTCCTAACTCAAGACAACTAGTTTCTGATGGAGAACGATAGGAAAATAGAAAAACAAATCATGGACAAAAAGGCAGATCAGATTTATGTCATTGATCAAGCACATAAGACAGCAATCAAGGAGTTCAAGAAAATAGTCTTCAAGCAATGGGCAAGGGACAAAGCAACCTTACGCATGAACAAGAATAGTGACTTAGTATTTCTACTCCCTAAGGACTCTACTTGTGTATGTTCTTGAGAATGTTTTAGCAGGCACTTAAAACACAACAACATCCTAGCAAGTTGTCTACAAGGATATACATGGCTTTTCTAAAGGGAGTCCTCGATATACGCAAGGTACGTGAGGCCCAAATCCGTAGATGAGAAGAATTTGAAATCACACAGCCGGGGGGAGATGGTAACCCAAATCTCCTCCTTCACTTCTCAAAAGTATAAAGTTCTTTGAGGCTTAGCCAAGAGTGAAATCTAACTCATTCCCAAGAGAGGTGTCTTTGGATTCACCTCCCGATATTTATACTCCGCTGGAACACGGGAGTTAAGGTCGTCCCTTGAGGTGATGAAATCCCCAAGCAGGCCTTCTAGAAATGAAAAAGTAAGTAATTCTCTATCAAAAGGTATTGAAAAGCACTAAAGGTGGTGCATTTAACCCTTCAAGTAAATGTGAGGTGAGTCCACAAAGTGGTGCATTTAACTCCTCACACAAACTCAAAGTGAGTCCACACCCTAGAAAACAAGTGAGTTCTAAAAAGCACAAAAAGGTTGCCAAGTGGAACAATTAACGCTTCTTTCCTATAGACCCCTCCCCTTTAATGTGGCGTTGGGATTGCAACCACAGGGCGGAAATGAGGGGCTAGCGGATTAGCGAGTCCAATAACTCAAGATAGCAATCTAGATCAATCACAAGTAATCTAAGACTACTAATCAATACTACTCATAAGTGCAAGAGGGTTTGAATCATGGAATATTTAACTTTCCAAGTAAACATGAAGTGAGTCCACAAAGTGGTGCATTTAACTCTTCATGTAAACAAGGAATGAATCCATGCCCTCAATCACTCAATGAGATGTTTTGATATTTGAAACCAAGAAATACTTAATGTTTAAAAGACAAGCATGCACTTACATAAACTTGTATGAAAGAAAATCTATGTTCATTCATTTCTTATTAAGAGCATCAATTAAAATGTGTTCTATGAAAGCATGTAAACACTCAAGCCAAACACATGAGAGGTTCAATTTTAATCCCAAAGTCCAAATGTTATAGAGATTTTAAGAACTCACCTTAGGTCCAAAGATCTGCAATCCAGCATTTAGCACACATCCGAAAGTATAGAATCAAGACAAATCAATGGCAAACCGTAAGATATGTAACATTGCTGTCTTCAAGATAGTCTTTAAAGATTGATTTATTTGACCCATAAAATCACAATATTAAAATTTCTGGAAAGAATGAAGTTTTTAGCCAACATCAAGAATTATCATTTCCCAAAATTACAAGGTCTTATGATTCCATTTGGTTCATCAACCAATAACCTTTTCAAACAGCAATTTTTCTGTCATAAATCAGATTTAAAACACCAAACTCTGCCTAGGAAATCACATATCTTTCTCAAAAAGAATTAAAATAAAACCAAACCAATTTCATAGTAACTATTAATGAATCTAGTTTCCAAATATGTAAGCCATTTATTTTTCTCATTCATAAATCATTTTCTAAGAATAAATCATTGCCTGCAACTCCAATGCAGATTGTTAAAAACTAGTTTTCACTCAAATGCCCATAACTTTCACAAATTTGCATAAAAATAACTCAAACCAAAAGGAAATGAAATCTAATTCACGTATCTTTCCAATGAATATTATTAGAGATATTGATTGTTCATAATTTTTCCGCACCAGACATTTCAATCTGACTGTATTCAGAGAATCTCAAATCTGCAAATACCCACTTTCACCAAAATGATCATAACTTATTCATTTCTTTATAAAAATGAACCAAACTAAAAGCATGAGAAATAGGATTCATCAATCTATCCATCAATTACTATATTATAAGGTTTTCAGGCTGTACATGGCCGTACCAAACTTGAAACCAACATTACAATTGAAAAACTAATCAAGAATGAGGCCAGAAATTGATCTTTTCTGCCCCACGATGGGCGCCAAAATGTATGTGACTGAATGTGACCTCTAAATCAGGCACAACACAACATGGTCATTATTCACTTGATAGAATTCAGGAGAGAGTATGAAGAACTCAATCCAAATTCTATGGTGAGGCGACCTGTTGCCTCCTATGTGAATGGGGTGTTTGAATACTCTCAGAACGAGAGCCAACAGCCGGGAGACCAATTCAACAATGGAGGATTTCCAAGAATCAAATAAAGATGAGCAAGAATGCAATTAAGCTAAGATGAAGTGCAACTTAATCTAAGAATGAGGATGCAATTAATCTAAGAGCTTGAAATAAAGATGAGATGCAACTTAATCTAAGAACTTGAAACAAATATGATATTAAACTAAGAACAAATAAGAAAATTTAGTTTAAAATGAGATGCAATTACACTAATATGAGAAATTGAACTAGATAATGCAATAAAAGAGCTTTGAAAATAATGAAATATGAGACTAAAAAATGCTATAGTGAGGATGCTCTCAAAAATTGCTCTCTTTTGAATGAGAAAAAGAGGTCAAATAAATAGAAGAGCCAAGAGGAGGAGGAAGAGTTTCTTGATTCGAAACTCCTGACCCTTCATATCCCTTTTGGGACAAATAAGCATGAATTACTTTATTAAAAGAATGGAAAATGCCACATGAGGACATTTCAAATATCTCAAATTATTAATTCAAGAAAAGGTGTCCATTCAAATAACAAGCAATTAATTAATTCCTTTTTTATGGGTAATTAGCTAAAGAGGGTAGATTTTAATTTAATTAGAAAGCACTTAGGACTTTATAATTAAATTAATTTATCATAGGGGTAATTTAGCCAATTAAGTCTAAGACTTTAGAAATTAATTTTAGTGTTTGATTATTGCAATTTATGGTCTTTGCAATTGACATCAAGTCAAATTAAGTCAGATATGAGAGAGAAAATTGCCTAGTGGACTAGGACTTTGAAGATATGAAATTGAAGAAATGCACCAAAATTGATGAAATTAAATAGGTGCCAATTTTGGGGTATTACACCAGCAGCTTGACTTTGAAGGCATTCCTTTTAGATGTCGTAAATGTTTTAAAACTGGTCATATATCATCCCAGTCTGGCTTCATTACCAAGAAGAAGAAATCTTCTCCTTCTTGGTGGAAGGGGGCTTCTACCCAACATTACATTGTCTTGAAAAGCTCCTCTCACCCTGAGATGGAGGCTGCTCTTGATACTGGCAATCCTCTACCTACTAGTGAGAAGGTTGGTTTATGTCCTAATATTAATGTTCATGAAGGGTCTGCTGGGGCTGCTAGCTCTGTCCCTATACCAGTTGTTGGACCTGAACCTTCTCTTTCTACGTTGGGTGATACCATATTTTCTACTGATTCGATGGGTGTTGGCTTTGCTAGAAATGATGATATTTTATTAGGTATTGGATATGACATTACAGTTCCATTTCTTGATCGCCCTTTGGCTGGATCTAATGGTAGCCCTGTGCTGGCTGTTTCTCTGGGAGACTCAACCCCACTTTTGGGGGCTAGATCTCTAGCCCTAGAATCATTGTGCTGGCAGGGTAAGACTGCTAGTGTTGAAGAAGTTTGGATTATAGTTAAAGGCAAAAATTCTAAGAAATCCTCCCCGTCTTTTGACATGACCTTGCGATCTCATTTGAAGGGGACAAAAAGATAGCTCGTTAATCTTTTGCCATGGATTTCTAATGTTTTATCTTATGCAACGGTTTGGGTGTTTCTTTGGCTGAGTTCTTTGGGGTGGTTTCTCTGGGATGGTGGCCTTTTTTTTATGGCTAATCTATTGTGTATGGTGTACTCCTAATGCTCTATCTTAAGCTTTTTCTTTGTACAGGGTTTCGGGTCCCTTCAAAACCTATTTTTACCATTAATCAAAATAACAATAGTAAAATAAATTTTAACTTATATGAGCTCATGTCACATGGATATACCTTATAGAAACTATACTCTTAAATGTCTTCATGTTTTTAAACAATGTAACACATTATAAATAATTCATTCCCAACTCATAAATCCTATACACTATGTTAGAAAGGATTTCAATTAAAAATAAATAAAAATAAAAATTTACCATATCCTTTGGAAAAAAACTAACCAAAACTTTGTACAAGAGTAGAAAATGTGCACCGAGAAATCTTTTAGATTCTTTGAAGCATATAAGAATAAATGGAGACAAATTATAGAAAAATAAGAATTGGTTTTATATGCATTCATTCTATTAGAAAAACTAAGGAAAAAGTCATTTTGATGATGCTCTTCAAACTTGCGCAATTGAATTGAAACTAAGGGAGGATGATCATTTTGAATCACTAAAACTTTGTGCATTGCTATGACTTATTAATCACACATGTAATTGGATATTTTAATGCATGCTGATTTTAGTCATCCTACCATCTTGGGGTTTAAAAAGAGACATTCTCACCAAACCGAGGGTTAATTTAGCTAAAAAATGATGATCTTGAAACTAAGTATCAATATAGAGGTCAACTTGAACTTTGAGCAAGAAGAAATAAAGAATTGAACTTTGGGAAAGGGAATTTGAATGAATTCCAAAGTCCACTCAAATTCTACATGAAAATTTGTAGGGGAATAAGAGAACATGTTGAATTACAAGGTGAAGAATTTATATGTGGGATTACAAGTGGGAAGTGGATATGGGATTGCAAGTTTGAAAGTCCAACCAAAATATAAAAATGAGCAACTTAAGATTGTAAGAAAATAATGCAAGACCAATAGTAAAAAGTGGATAAAATGGCTTGGTGGGGAGGAAGAAGTATGAATCGACTCTAAAATTTTGCAAGGAAAAAGAAATGGAAGATTCATATGGATGTGGAAAAGGAAATGATCTCAAGCCAAGTAAACCAAAGTATAAATGTATATAAAAATTTTATAAACAAGGAGTAGGAGAAAATAAAGGAATAAAGGAATTGATGAATCTTATAGACATTTTATGTAAGATGAGAAGCTAGGACAAAACATCAAATGAGTTGAAATGTCTGGTAGTCAACTAAAAGCTTGTGATTTTGTAAAAATAGAAAATAATTACCAAAACATTTTGAAACTTTTAAATTTTTTATTCTTAAACTTTTATTGAAGATGATAGAGATATGGAGGACAAAGATAAATAACATTTTTGTAACTTTGACCAAGGAACCAATCTAGAAATCTCCAAGGTTTGTTGTATATGATGGGAAAAATGAGTTCTAAATGCACAAATGGGACTTGGAATTTAACAAATTACCTTAGACACAACCAAATTGAGCTCCAAAACATGAATATTGATAGTAGTATACACTTATTAATGTTCATGATATCCTTTCTATTATTTATTTTAGTTCTACATGCACTTATGTTGATAAACTATGTAGGTTGAAAGACCAAACACAAGATTGACTATTTTGGAAAGATCCTAATCAATCAATCACTTTTTGTTTGACATGGATATAGATAATTTCTTGATCTCATTTTAATTTATTCAACTTTTCACTCAATGGTTTCATATTTTTTTCCTTTCTTGTATTTAATTTGACTTAGATTAATATTTGGGTGTTATATTTATTTAAAACGTGCTATAATCTTTCATTTATTTTGTTAGATTCAAATTATTGTTGTTTGTTTTGTATCTAGAATAGATTACTTTCCTATGTATGTGGACTTGTGCATTCATATTGACTTAAGTGTGACTATGCCAACATAATCTTTTGTAAACTTATCTAGATGTATCTTTCACATTATGTGTCTATAACCAATGCTTTTAAGTTGTATTTTAGTTTGTAATAGAAACCTAGTATTGTGTACCTAGATTATTTATCATAATCATCTTCATTATTCAATTACATTTATACTTTCATAAACATCAAAATACAAAAACACAAGTTTTATACATTAATTATGCTCATATTAACTTATTATTGCATTTATCTATTCTAAAATCTAAGGTGTATTTATGTTAGTTTAGTTAATATAGTTTTCGTTCTAATTTAAAGCTATTTTAGAGTCAAAGTACTTGATTTTGATATCAAATATTTTAAGTCATCTTTCACTTTCTAGTCATTCTTTGTGCATTTATTATCTATGTTCTACAAGTGTCATTGTGTTATGTCATGGTAGCTCTAGTGTGTGAGTGCACAATACTCTAACAAATTTGTTTCAAGATTGTAGTATAAAATAATATTAGGCCATTAATGTGCTAATATACAATTTGATGCATTACACCCTTTTTAAATTTTGTTTAATATTAATTAAATACAATTAAATTATTTTATATTAATCAAATAACTCTTTGAAAGCCTTGTGGTCATTATAATTATTGAAGAAATTCTAGAAATCTTATGACCCAACTAATTTTGAACTCTTACAAATAGGACCAACAAGATTGTCAAATATCCCTATGACCTAATAGATTGTGAATCCTTGGTACCATGGCTATTGAAAATAGTTGGCACATTGTCATCCTGATTATGTAAAAATTACTACTCAAATTCTGCATAACAATCTATATTTTGTTAATCAACTGACTATCGGTTCTCTCTTACATGCATAAATTAAAAATTAAACCTTTTGTTGGTTTTATGTAACCATAACTTGATTTAAAATTCATCAAATATATAATCTCTTCCTTGGAGTCATGAAATACTATTTTAGCTTAATTAGTAAGGGTTCTATAATGGATCCATCTACGTGAATAAAATCATTACAAGAAAGATAACAATATTGGTATAATACTAACACCACAAAATAATACTAGAGCTCACTAATAAGAAAGTTGGAAAAAAATGAAGTTTCCATAAGAAGACTAAGCATGAATATATAATAGCAACCAAGAAAACCATATCTCAAAATGAGATAACTAGCAATCAACAATCAAAACCAAGGAATCATACAACCACTTGCTTCTCCTTATACAACTCGACTTCTCTAGTATCATTTCCTTGTTTAGTTTACTATCAGTACAATAATGATCCTTCACAAGACCTTACTTAATTGCTTCATACTCCTTACTATAGATCTCTTCCATGTCCATATATTCTTCTAGCAAAAATACCTTCAATAACTAGAGACCAAAAATTACATCTGGTGACATATCACCTAAATTGATAATAAAATCTACTTCAACAACGTCAAACTTTGATTTGTTGCCAAATTTATACCCTAATCTCCTAATACCACACAAAAAAATACACAATCACAAAACTAAAAATAAATCTACAATAAAAAAACCCTCCTACTTTTCTCTTTACTTTTATTTAAAAAGTACCACCACAAACCCCCTCGCCCCCAAGAAAACAAAAAAAAGTAAAAAACAAAAATAACCAAAAACCAAACCCTTCCTCACTATTGCCCATGCTAGGAGCCCTATAAGAATGCAACCACACCACTCAACATTGTCAACACCAACAAAGCCCAAATGCTAATTAGAAGAGCTTAAGTACATATGGGTAAAAAGCCCAAAGCTAATTAAAAGAACTTAAGAACATATGGGTAATTACTCCTAGATATATGTCACCACCAATTTTTTTTATGCAAACATATACTCTCTCTACAATACAAAAGTTAGCCTATCCAGTTACGACCATATAACTAAGACTTAAGAAACTTGCATGCCTAATAATATGGCACAGGTTAAGTGATGCTGAGCTGTTCACACCTTAGGGTATCCTATTCCCTCTCACACACTAGTATCCCTTAAGGTTGGGATTTATATGAAAGACTCCACACCTTGAAACAAGTTCTCCAAACAACCCATGATGATTATAAAAAATCCCTATGAAAAATAAGACAAGTATCAATTTCTCCTACCAAATGTCTCTGCTCGGTGGTACTGCCTTTCATTGAGTGGTTTTCCTGTGTTTTGTTCTACTCGATGGTTCTTTACCGATTGGATTTGGTAACAAACCAGTTAACTCCAAAACTTCCCAAAGAAATCCAAAATATAATGGAAGATTAAAATACCCTTTTGGATATTATTCAACATATTAGAAACTAAGCATCAGTTGTTTTCAACCTTCAACCGCAAAAACTGTTGCTCCATATTTCTTCCTAGGCCTATTTGACCTATTTTACAAAGAAACTACAAGAAATACTTGCTCCCCAGACTTTTCCACTTTTAACATAGTTGTTAAATGGATCTAATTGAAGGAATATGTAACCAATTTGACCCTATGGTCTTTCTACACATGAAAACCCCAAATTGCTCCTTAAAACCCTCTAAAACTAGGGCCTACTCAATGTCAACCCTCCAAGCACTATTTGAACCCAAAAAAAGTTTATTAACCATTAGTTTGACACATCCTAATAGATTTAAACATAAAATGATTCCCTCCTTTGGACAAAACTCTCGCTGCTACACCTTAGCCTCCAATTTGGTGTTCCTTCAACACAATTAGTCGGTGATCACCCACTTTCCCTTACTCCTCTACACAATACCTTGTTATAAAATTATAATACATGTTATTCTCATGTCATTCCATGAGAATCAATAATTTTCAATCATGGAATGCCACCTAATCCATTGAAGACAATCAAACTGTCACTAAAAGATGAACTCCCCTGAGACTATTAGCAAATACAGTGATTGATCAAACAAAATGAAATCTCAAATCACTACAATGAAAAGTTGCAGAATTCATAATTTTTTTATTGCTTTCCAAGTCTAGTCCGTACATATATGGAGACTTTGTACTGTCCTGTCATCCTTATGCCCTGACTAGGCTATATAGGATGTATTATAACTATACCAACCGATCCAAAATGGTTTCCATTCATTACAAATGCGTTTAGCCCATTTAATAAAGTTTCCCTCCTAATTGGCACTAGCCGTTAGGATTTAAATATTTGAATTTCTAACTTTATTTAATTTCTCTCCCAAGCATTCTAACTTATCAAACTTATTTCTTATTTTATCCTAGGATCTAATTATCCTATCTAGGACCCTCCTAGCCATCTAGATCCCATTTAGGTACTATTGGTCCCCCTTACAAGCAATTTTGGTCCTAAGGTCCTTGTTAGGACCTTTAAGACCTTTGATCATTACATTAGTTTGATTATTACAAATGGCCATGATTGGCCTCAAAACATCCCAATTTACTTTTATTGATGTCATGAAGTCTTCCTTCATGTCTTGGACCCTCTTGTGTCCACGTATCCTCCTAGGTGCCCCTGCACCACTAAGCTCCCTACAAAACACACCAAAGACAAAAAAATGTCAAACTTTTTTTTTCTAGATTCGTGAAAACATAGTGATTTTTTTTGCAATTTTTTTTGTGGTTTTCAACCACAAAATATGCAGATCATGAAGAACAAATGCTAAATTTTTTTACAAAAATCTATTGTGTTTTTTGGTTTTTGAAATTTAATCAATAGTACATTTTGTAGGGAGCTTAGCCACGTCCTAATAATATCACTTCAAATACATCCTCTCTTCATCAACAATGTCGCCTTATTAGTACTTGTCGTAACACAATACTATTGTATTCACTTTTGTCCTATTAGTTAATTTATTTCTACCAATCATAACAATTTATTATTATTTTTTTCAAAACAAACATACCTCTACCAAAGTTAAAATTTATAATTATTTATTTTTCTATTTTTAAAAACTTATTTATCTCCAATATCATTGGTTCAATTGAATATGATTTATAGGGTCGCTTTTTAAGGGATACACAAAATCATTCCATGAGAAAGCTTTGTTTCTAGTTTACTCTGTGGATAACAATGGTTTTCTACTTTTCTTCATATAAACTTCTACTTTTTGAAAGTTTACTTTGTAGATGCCAATGCTTTTCTGCAACCTTATACAATGAAGCTCTTCTTTAAAAGCCTAATGTTACAACTACATGCAAAGTATATGCAAAGCTTTCATTTGGTGATATTCTTCTAACTTTATTTAATTTTTTATTTATTAGATGCCATCAAGTTGTGCAGACATCTTGGGTTGGGCCTTTTCACCCAATTAATTAATCCTTTCATGGTAGCCTAGTGTTTGATTTTATGTTGTTAAATGACTCCAAATTACTATCCAAATAATTTTGATTAACACGTCAGCTTTAATGTTGCAATTCTAATGTAAACATTATTAATTTATTGAAAATATTTTTGATAAATCAATGTAAATTGTTTATCCTGCTAAATCATTTTTCTCATTTATCTTATTTAAAAAAATAAAATATTGTTATTCTCACTAGTACTATAACATTATAAAACTAGTAACTACATTTTAATTTTATTGTATATACATTGTTTTCTTTTCTTAATATAAACTTTTTGGTCAATTTTTTTTTTTTGCATAATAGATTACTGTTTTAAAAATATCTTTATTTTAATATTATATTGACATGTAATCACACAACAAAATGCCTCTTGAAATTAATGATTTTTTTTCTTACAAAATACTATATTATAATGTAACACTTGTTTTGTAAGGAAAAATAAAAAATTAAAGAGACTTCAACATTTGGTGGCTAAATGTAGGGGCTAATCTCTCTACAACAAACTCACTTTTAAAGTATGTTTTCTATGAACTCTTTGTTATTTTTAATCCAACAATGAAATATAACTAAATAATTAAATATATATATTGTAAAAATAAAATAATATCAAAATATTTCTTTCCAATACTTTTAAGAATATTTTAATAAGCTATTAAAATTCTCATTCATTAATTACAAGAGATTGAACAAATTTCTTCTTTTTAATACAATTAGATATTACAATAGAATTATAGAGTTTATGATAATCAAAATTATGAAACTTGCTTTAATCAATTGATAAAGTGTGCATTATAATAATTATAGGTACAATTCTAAGTATCATACTCATTATTAAAAATTATTATTGTTAAGATTCTTCACCACCCTCATAAAGTACAAGGCATAACGATCTGCTATTTAAGTATAATTTAAAATTATAAATTCAATAATATTGTACTATTATTTTTTCACATTCACTAATCTTTATAGTCTAGAACCTACGTGATACTTGTTTTTCTAACATTAGAAACACCTCCAATATATCAAGACAAATGTTGTAGAGAACTTTCAAGAAACAAAAATGATCTTCTCAAATCTAGATATTTGCCCTTCCACATCTACATATCTCTACATTTGACTTCCAATTATTATTCCTTAGCACACTAACAACAATGTTTAACTGGTGTGGGTGCCGTGGTGTAGTTGGTTATCACGTCAGTCTAACACACTGAAGGTCTCCAGTTCAAGTCTGGGCGGCGCCAATTTTTGCATTCAAAATATCGTTTTACTTACAAACTTCACAATCTATTCTACTCTTTTAACTAACATATATGCATGCCATCTCTTGCTTTCTTTTTTGAATTGAACGGTGTTTTTCATTCTCTTATTGGAGATTGGAGCCTCCTCTTTATTCACAATTTATTTATCATCCTTTCAATTTTCCATTTCTGAATTCTTTCACATGACAGAACAGATTTAGATGGGACTTGTATTTTAAGCAGGAAATGTCGCACCACTTTAATCATTCATATTATTAGTTTTAGATAAAAGTAGGTTATTTATTTATACACCTATTAGATATTTTCTAAATTCAGGTTTTATTTACCAATATTCAGTAAAGACGACAAAAGGAAGGAGGTAGGGATACGGTGCAGTGGGAATAGAAATGATTTAATAAAGCATAGTGGTATGAGAATATGTAGTAAAGCACCACTCCAAAGTACTATACTTTATGATCACATTGCCACCTCATTTCAAGGTCATTTAAATAAATTAATAATATAATAGAAACAATTTTCTTTTTAAGCGGTTCACTTTTTTTGAGAAAAAATATTTTTTTTGTCTCCTCTTGATATTATGATCCTTGAAAAACTTTAGGTCCTTAATCTTGATGTTGGTTGTACCAACAATAATATAGTTAGAGACCACCATGTCCATTAGTGACAATTTCACTTTTCTAATCTGCCACTTTCTAATAACTTTTGCCACTATCATTATGTCATTTCTCTTCTCAAGAAATGAGGCATGACCAAAATTCTCCAAGATCTTCCAACTACTGTGGTTAGACTTCAACTTCCTACATGAAATGGGCTCTATATGTACCAACATTCAAATTAAGGAGCCTCAAATTCTCATTTTGAGTGGAGAAACTTCCAACACTTGGTAGGGTCAAGATAGAGGTAAACACACCCAAAATTGATTAACTAGGCTCATTTAAACTCTATTATGGAAAAATTAAGTTGACCCCCCACGATTCCAACAATGACTATCCAAACATCAATTAGACTAATCATTGCTTAAGCATTGGCAATGCTAAGGTCTTGGTTGGCAACTTGAATAGCTTGAATAGAATATCGTTCCCCAATTTAGGTTTTCACACCATTTATAATGACTCCTTTAACCATGACATTAGAAACCCAATTGGCTTCTTCAATAGTATGTTGAACCTCCTTTTGATTTAGAGAGTGGATACTATTGAGAGAATGAAGATAAACTATTGATTTTCCAATTAGGATTATCCTTTCCTTCTAGTAATGCATAATATTGTTTGGGTTACATTCCATTGTGTAGTTTTGGATATGGATCTCCTTGACTTATTTCATCCCATTGCAAGAAATTGTTGCCACTATAAACTAATTGGTTTGTACCCCCAAATTGATTGTAAAAAGAATTGCTTATGTTTCCCTCTATTTTTTTAACCCCCCCAAGAGGCTAGGGCTCCCATTGAACACCCCATAAAAATTCAATTTAAACCAAATAAGGAGGTAACCATTCAACATTCTCTCTCTTTTTTTTTTATGTTAAGTTTAGGGGGGCTTTAAATGTCAAACTTTAAGTCCCAACCAATATTCTTTTATCAAGATAAAAAACAAGAAGCTTAATATATCCTACATATTTTGAGAAGCTTAATATATCTTGCATATTTTGAATGTAAAGCTACAAAGATATTTTATTTTATTGTAGAGAAAATCTAGGTGGCTAGTCTAATGCATTAAATTTATTTATTTATTCCTTTTAGTTATGGAAATATAATGGTTATGAATTTTCTAGAACAAGTTTGGAGTGCTATTGACATACAATTAACTCATTGCACATTAATATTAATTGACTCAAGCATGCTTAACCATGAATTTTCCCCAAAGATCAAGCCCACTAAACATGTTACTCCATTTGTAAAATTCAACTAGTTTTATGCCTTATAAATCATTTATTATAGAGCACCTAAGTTCATTCATTATCAAGGAGGTGGATTTTTTTCATAGTATTTTAAATCATGTGATGTTATATCAAGATTCAACTATGTAATTTTTCAACCTTATTGACCTATATATTATGAGTAGTGGTTCACAAGAACTCACCTCTTATGAACATGAATGGTATTCTTCGCATATTGTGCATTTACATGATTTTTTACAATTCTAAAGCATTAAAAGAATTTTTAAAAGGCCAACATCCTCATGTATTATTCCAACTCCAACATGCTTTAAAACTATTATGTTTAAGGTGTCATTTACCTTACAATCATGTTTATATTGTATCCCCAACACTCTTGAAAAGTATCTTTGGGTGTCTAGGGTGTGATTGGAAAATACTTTGAAATTCAAATGCACTATAAATCTTGGCATTAGTAATCATATTTATTCATCAAGGAGGTTGAACATAACAATGGTATCATAGTTAACTTTGAGCTTACTAATTAAAATTTTCAACTAGGAGGTCGAGGAGAGGGGAATATTATATGATGAATGAGACCCACAAGAGTTGGACGACTCCAAAATAAAAATACTTGAAGATATGATACATCAAGAGTTATGAAAGAAAAGATGTCCCCGTGGTTATGATTTGGGGTGTGATGTGGTCACTCGAATGGAATTTCTGGGAAATAAATTGTGAGAGTACATGTTTTATGAAACCAATATAATGGTATAGTAGGTTATCAAACTTGGTGATTCCCAATATAATATTGTAAGTGTAAGATATAAAAATATATCCTTTTAGGGATATATTTTTGTGTATAGTTTAGTGTGTGGGGGATGTGATGGAAAATGTTGTGGACATACAAACTTAATAAAACATGAATACTTATCTTGAAAAAGGAGCATATTCAAAAATCACTATTTTATGGTGTCTGTGTTCGGTTTCAAGAAATTTTGCAACTGGATCTGGCCTAGAGATGCAGAAACAGAGAAAACCCAAAAATCTTCTGTCTTTCTGAGCAAGGTCGTCCTTGACCCAAGACAGGGGTAAGATCTTACCCCAAGGTACAATCTTACCCCAAAAGGTCATCCTTAACCTGCATAGCTCCGACGGAGATTCTGTTCGTGGATCCTGGAAGTTCTCCGAAAAGGGTACTCGTAGATGAACTGCAATTCATTGTCCCACACCTGTACCTGCAAGAAAAAGAAGGTTTTTTTTGTTTGGATAAGGGCTTTTCCTTGGTCAAACCCCAGTTTGGAATCAACCTTTAAAATAGAATTGAATAGAGAATGCTAGCAAGTAGTAGAAGTAGATCTAACAACAAAGCTATGATACTCAATAAATATGCAATTGTATTTGAAATGTAATCAAGTATGTTAATATGAAAGCTTGGACTTAACACTAACAAATGTAAATCAAAACCTCCATGATTGTATGCTTGGAATCCACCTTGAAGGGAGAATGAATAGATCTTGAAGATGAACAAAGGATCTTGAAGGAAGATCACACCATCATGATGGCTAGATCTAGGGTTTGAATGATGAATCTTTGAAAGCTTGAACCAAATTCCTCCAAAGGCTTGAATGCTTGAATCCTTGATCTTCAATGGAGAACTTGAATGCTTGGATGTAGATGATGGCTTGAATGCTTCCTTAATTGACAATGTTTTCTTGATCTTGGATGTCTCCTTAAGAAATGTCTTATGGAAAAAATGGATGTGAAAATGAGAGAGGAAGGCTTCCTTTTATACTAGTCTAGGGCACAAACTTCTAGAGAGGCCGACATTGGAGAATTAAATCCCAATTAAGCCTTAACCCCTAGAAATGGACCTAGATTAAATATAATTTAAGATTTTACCGTTCCAAAACCCGAAACAGCTGACCCAAAAGCGGGAAAATAAACTTTTGAGTTTCCCCCCGCATCCGGCAAACTTTCTGATGAAAAGGGAGACCTGGGTCAAGGACGAGGTTGAATTTGACCTAGGTCAAGGTCGAGGTCGACCTTGACCCAAGGGTTTAGGAGCCTTGGAAAATGAGCTAGAAGAGGAAAACAGTGCCCGGGGAGGCCCAAACAGAGCCCGAAACAAGCACAAAAGATGGGAAGGGAGCACAAAATAGAGGACAACATGATGATGGCTCCAAAACACCTCCTAAGGAGGGCTAAACATTCTTAACATGGAAGTGCTTCCATTTTAAGACGATATAGTAAGTATTTTGATATTATGGTATTTGATGATGACAAATATGTAAGCTATCTTCTAGTTTGAGGACATGGTTGATGTGCATGTGAGACTAGAAACACCATTTCAATCAAAATTGACTAAAATTACAACAATGAGAAAGATATTTAAATTTATTTTAAATAAAGATGAAGATACAAGTAATTCCACCACCATGTGGAAATCTTGTTTCAATAATACCTTAATTTCAAATGGGAATGCTATCTCATTGATAATCACTAGATTCAAGAATTTCAAAATGAAGGTTGATACTTCTAAGCTAAAGTTCTAGTAAAAATTCAAATGACAAGACTCAAGAGAAAGTAAGAAAACAAGGATGAGGAGAATTCCTCAATTTAGAGTTGTCTCTTCTCATAATTGGTGTGTCAAATAAAAAAAACATAAACAAAAATGATAATTCATTATTTACTTTGATATTAAGTTTTTTCATTTTCTTGTTACTAAATAAACAATTTTCATTCTTGTATCATATAAATAGAAATTAGCAAGCAATGCAATGGCTTCTTTTGAGAGGACAAGGCAAGTTAGTGATTGGTTAGAGTTAAGATTACCAAAAAAAATGAGGGTTTGAAGATATTTCTATACTTACTACATGTATTGAATATATGTGACTTTGAGCTCTTTTCTTGGAAGGGATAATTGTCGAAGTTGGTGAATTTTGGGTCATTATGTTCTATAATCATATTTTCTTCTTATTTTGAATATATTATTGTTTATCTTTTAGATTAATGGTAAGTATGGAGAATTGATAACTATTATCCATAAGATCATTTACTATTCAAATAATTATTTTCTTATTTAGGTAGAATTTTTGAAAGTTTTAGTTTGATTCTTAGTGAGGTAATCAGTAATCATGAGAATGTTTCCTCATTTTTAGATAAATTTATTTTAAAAGAATACCTTCCCACTTTCAAGTTAGAAGCATACTCATTTTTATTTTAAGTTGTATCTTATAAGGGAGCTATTCCTATCAATGTAGAAGAAGGTTGTTTGTCTATTCTCAACCTATCTAAGTGTCAGTAGTTTTTTGTTGCTACCATTGAGAGATTCATATACAAAATACTAGTAATGAAAGTTTGTTCACCAACAAGTTGAGTTGATGGAGACAACTAATCTAGTTGTGATGTAAGGTGTTTTATTTATAGCTTGGAGACAACTAAATAGACACCATTTTTAAAACACATCACACCCCCCAAACTATATGTTTTCTTGTCCTCAAGCATCTAAGGCCTCAAATTAAAATATAAAAAAAAAATCTATAATCTATGGATTCAGTTCCATTTATCCTTTGTGTCATGTAAAACCCCTTTTTGCCTTGTTTTATCTTCCTAGTGTTCTCTCTCTTTGTCAATATTTACTAGCCTTCTCCCTGTCTAGTGTGGTATTGGATATAGGAGAAGTTGGGAATATAATTGTAGGGGTAGCCATGTAACATTAGTTTCTATAGAAACCTTCATGTAGCTTGTCACTTTGAATTAGACAGTGAGCTACACGATTATAAACTAGATGATGCTCTTTCAAGTTTTCAACTCTAGGGTGAGTCATCTCCATCTATTTTATCTCTAATATTTTTGGCCATTAATTCCATGTTCCTATTGTAGTCTCCTAACTTTTATTTAGAGATCTTTTATGCTACCTCCCTTTTGTTAATTATGTTACAAGTAGTAGTTGTCATTGCACCAAACAATCAACTTGTTAATGCCCGATACAACCACTAGACTTATAGAAGACACATGAGGCAGTTAAGCCATGTCATGAATCCTGAGGGAGCGCTGACCATTTTTCCAAAAATATCCCCCTAAGCATTACCTGAGGGGATTCGAACCTGTGACCAAGCTTTGATACCACTTGTTACAAGTAGTAGTTGTCATTGCACCAAAAGATCGACCTGTTAATGCTCGATACAACCACTAGACTTATAGAAGACACAAGAGGTGGTTAAGCCATGCCACAAATCCCGAGGAGAGCACTGACCATTTTTCCAACATATTATATCAACCTATTCATCCACAATCTTGTTAGGTTCTTTTGACTCTACTCTAAAGCACATGGGATGTGAGTTTTATCTTTGTTGGTAGGCACGAAACAAATTTCCCCTTTCTTGTATGTTCCTTACATATGAGAGGAGAGCTCTAATCTATAAATCCTCAATATAGATCATGGGGTTCTAGGTTTATAGGGTACCACAAAGTTGTAGGGATATAATTCACACAATTGGGTATGCATATCCCAAGAGACCTTAGAAAAATAAATAAAAAAGGAATAAGGATTAATTAGGGAAATAGGTAAGTATTTGAGAAATTATCCGATTAAAAAATATTAGAATTCATATTGAAGATACATGACATTCACCTTCAACTCGATGACTTATAGATTCTCAACTAATTTGGTAACTAAGCCACCTTTTCAAGATTGACTATCAACCTATTCATCTCTGCATCATTTTCCTCTAGCTATGCTTCATAGCTGGCCTTAATCAGTTCATTTTTATTTTCCCACTATCATTTTTACCACTTGAATATAATATGACCATGCCACAAGGAAAGTCCAAGGGAAAACATTGTCAATAGAGACACAAGAAAATCCTCTTCTTTATCAAGGGGTTATTTTTCTACCTTGTTTAGTCCTTGCCCATCTTATTGGACTATGAGTTGGGTTTCCTTTTCTCTCTTTCTCTTTTTCTAGAATATCTTGAATATTATTTCAACTCTTTGATTATTTTAAGAGCTTATTTTAGCTCATCTTATTCATCATCCCATATCAAAGTGAAATCAAATGTAGACCATATTCTATGATCATCAATAGATCTTGTGGGTGAAATTACATTTTTTGCTAGCATGTTTTTGGACTGTTTAGTAGCCATGAAGGGGTCTTCCTCTATGTCCATATCATGTGCTTAGTACTATTTTTTTTTTTAACTTTTCGTGTAACTTAACCCACAATTCCTTCTCTAAGGTCTTCCTCTTTGGGTTCTTTTTATCCAAATTATTCCTCAAGATCCATTGTCAATTTCTTAAATCAATTTTCCTTTTCTAAATTAGTTTCATCAAGATAGAGGACATTTTGTTCCTCTATTCCTCCATCATTTTCTTTTTTATGTTTACCTTTTGGCCACTACACTTCCTTCTCAACCCTTCATTCAGCTTGATGTCCATTATTTCACCCTTCTTCCTCTTTGTTTCTTTCATTATGTCCCTCCTCATTCTATTTTTTTATTCCTATGTTCTCCAATCATTACCTTATGTGCCTTCTTCTTTGAGGACTTCTCATGTTTTTTCTTACCATGCCTACTTTTAGAAAAAGAGGTAAATTCATTGCATTTTTTAGACCTTGATGATGGGGGGAAAATGATTATTCTCTCAAGGATACCACTTGTGATCTTGGAGAGATTTTGGGTCATCCTCCTATTGTTGATTGTTGATTTTGTTTAAATTTATTTTTCCCAAGTCTTTGTTCTAAATATTGTTCCAAACCTACACTCTCACATGCATAGTGGCCTAAGGTATGTGATGTAGGAGAAGTTAGAGTTTCCTTTGTATCATCTAGACCATATTAATCTTAGGGCTTCTAAATTTTCTACTTGATCAATCTACACATTATTTGGGCTATTTTCACCAATCCCTTCCATATCCTTATCATTCTCTTTGATTGGAACATTCCTAAGGAGTCTATTTTAGAGGTTATCCCATTGTTTTAATTCATCCCATGAAATGTTAGGGCATTGAGTAGACAATATTTTTTTGACTGAAAACTCTACCAAAAAATGGTGTGGCAAGAAATATTGGGCCCTTTTCCATATAAATTACACTACCATCCTTAACAACATATAATGAAGATGTCTCAAAAAAATAACTAATATGTTTTGGTATAGGTGACTCAATAGCTTAAATGGGTAGTACACAAAACAAAGTGGTGACCATTACAATTTAAATACTTGATAATAGGTGTGGCTACTTCCCCCCATAATAGGGGTAGATAATTTTTTGGTTCCTTGAGTGGTGGACTCGAAGCACTAATTTGTCCTTTCAAATTCTACCCTTGCTAATGCTATGTCAAGGGATGTGGGATACTCTTCTTCTACTCATGGAAGTCTTGAATACAATTGAAAATTTTGAGTCTTACACCCAAATACCCTTAATGACAACTTCATCATTTACAAAAGCATATGCAAACTACTCCATCATTCATCATTGAATGTAGTTAGTGTTAAGTAGTAGTGTATCCAATTGGACTTCTCAAAGAATGACAAAATACCTACATTTGTGAGTAGTAAAGGGTGTTCTATGGGCTCTCATATAATTGGGTCACCTCCCATCTTAAATTTCCTATGAATTTTCAACAATTATCCCTTATATATATATATATATATATATATATATATATATATATATATATATATATATATATATATATATATATATATATATATATATATATATATATATATATATATATATATATATATATATATATATATATATATATATATATATATATATATATATATATATATATATATATATATATATATATATATATATGTGTGTGTGTGTGTGTGTGTGTGTGTATGTATATCTCTTCTATACTTGGTGTGATTTTTTAAAAATAAACTTTTTCTTATTTGTTACTACACCACCCTATGTTTTATCACCTTTTATCACCTAAATTATTCACAAAATTTAGTGTCCAAATGTTCTCTATAGTATTTACTATGATTTTTTATGTAATCACTCTTACTTGTGTGAATAACTTGGGTGGGATTAGATTAGTCTTTAAAAATTATACTTTGTCAAATAATTGTTGCTTTACAAACATAGAGACAACTAGAGACATCTAATCCCCCCCAACTTAAATCATCATTTATCTTCAAATTAAGTAGACAAGGGAAAGAATACGAGGTGATGTGATATGGAAGATAGTGAAGGGTATGTGATATAATGATAAATTGATGTGTGAAACTCATATGATTAACTGTAGTAAAAATAATATCATGGTAGTCTCATGAAAAGGAAAATGTATGATCCTACAATGTCTTCAACGTATCAAAACATTTAGAATCAATCAACTTCTTACTAATATTAAATATTTGTCCAAGAAATTCTATAGCACTAATTGTTGTCATGACTAAAGAAATTTTGGTGCAACCACAAATCTGAAACTTTTAACAACAATCTTCAACAATAACCAACATGTGAATAATATTGTAGCAATAAATCATAACATGTAAAACATTCACACACATTGAACACTTGACACAATTATTTTCTCGTGGAAACCCTTATTAGAGGGAGAAAACCATGTGTGGGGATGAAGCCCACAAATTTCATTAGTGCACCATGAAATCCACCCTATTAGGAGTACTTACAAAACCTTTTTGATGTTGTACCCAATTAAGAGTACTTTCTCTCAGTTAGGAACTACAACAGTCCTGTTAAAGACAAACCTATCAAGGGATTTAAAACTCCTTCTAAGAGTTCACCTTGTTAGAGGATTTACGGTTCAGATATATGTTAGGATCCTTCTCACCCTGTTAGTGAGCTTTTTAAATGATTTAGCTTGCCAATCTATTAGAATCAACAAGTAAAAGTGATTTAATATTTTCACTCAATGCATGAAAGATCCAATGTATTCTAGATCAATTGTGCTTCCCTCAACACTTTATTGTCTCTTTACTATCTCAAACAATCATCACATACCATCACAACAAAAACCATAGCAAATTTCTTAACCATTTATATACTTGTTCTAGGTAAGTACTAGAACGCACATTTTACAAGTTGGCACTGAAATCCAACTTAATATATGAGCAAGCGCACCAAAATAAAAATTTAACATCCTTGATGTTGACCTAAAACATTAAATCCCAAAAACATGTCGGTCTGATACTAAGATTTGACCGCAACACCTATCTAACCATTTGTATTAATTGATTCACTCTTTTTACTGCCAATTCCACTTAAAACTTCAGTAAATTTCATAATCTCGCCTCCAAGATAATTGATGTTATCATAGGAATAGTTAGATATACATATGTAGATGTTAACTATATGATCACACACCTTAAATCAATTATGATCACATGCCTTAACTCAATTTATTTCTCTAGATCCAATTGATTGTTCATTGAATAGTGTCTTCTGTCCAGCTGAAAGAACACTTCGAGATTCTATCACTTTGATCTTTACCGCCATCAGTAACTTTGATCCTTTTCCTCCAAGTGATTAGTTTTCCAAAAATAACAACACTGCAATACATTTCCATGATCAAAAGACAACATCATATCCATCAAATTCCAACAATCTCCCCCTTTGGCATTGATGGAAACACTAAGAAATTTGTAAAGTGTTTAACCAATGCATAAGTAAAAAAGCATCAGATTGCAAAAAAATGAACTAATCCAAGATAGTATAATAGCCCCCCGTAGGTAGGGGATTCTAACCCAAATTGGCATTTTCTAGAAGGTTTGAGATGAAGGGTTGAAGTCCTTATGCTAGAGTTTCATCACAAGGGGAAGTGATTCCCCCAACTAAAAAAATGCTTACAAAGAATAATATCTCTATTTGCCACATTTTCAAACTTGGAAATAAAGAAACCCTTGGCCATAGCAAAAATCTGGACTGAATTTGAAATAATATACTCCCAATAATTAGAGACCCAATCATGGAGCCCCATGAGATTGTACATAAAAATTTAAATGGGTAGATGATCGCAACGGAAGAAAGGTTAGAGGCTACTTGATAAATCTCAACAATCATATCCTCTTCCATCCAAATAGAAATAGACCGATAAATAGGAAATGATTTAGATTCAAAGTGTTTATTAGGATCAACTCCCTTACCCCCTCCACTAACCAGGTGCACCATATAAGAACCCTTAAGAATCCCAATAGCATGGTGAGTGACAGAAGCATCAATGGATAAAGGATGCACACTCACTATCCCAACAATAGGGACTGAAGGAAGAGGGCCAATGAACTACTCCACAGCCACACCATCTGCCAGAGATGAGCTAGTTTCCAAAGGAAGAGTAGTGGAGGCTTGAGAGACACTACCGAAAAAATACTAGAACTCATCAATCCATCAATAGGTGACACCAAAGCAGCCAAAACATAGAAAACACTAGGAACTACCTAAGTAACAAGACTAGGCAACGAAACACTAGACTGAGGAACACCCTCAAGATGAAAAGCCCTAGAAGAGGAAGATAATGTGGGAGTTGACAATGTAGACATCATAGAGATTATTGGAAGATTATTGAGCATGTAGGAGATTAATGATTAGAAATTTTTTATATGTGCCAACATTAATATTTTGTCATTGGTGTCAACATACTATTGATGTTGTAGACAATGTGTTCAGTATGTCTAGTGAAGAAGATTTTAGTTGTTCAGATGCTACATTGAAGATCTTGTATTGTGATGATAAGGTATGGTTTAGATATGTCTATAGTTGGTCTACAGAGGTTTGCAAAATTTTGGGTGATAGATTGAGGAAGATATGATTGATTTATCAAGTGAAAGTATTTCAGTGTTACTGTTGTGATAGAGGTTGATTTATTACTTCAGTGAGGATCGATATGGTTGATTCAGCTAATGTGAAGCTGGTAGTAGTGTTGGTATTCATTTTTGTTTCCTTAACTAGTGTTTTTCATGATTCAAAGTTCAAAAAATTATCTTTTTGATTTGATAGAGTCTTAGTGTTTAGTATTGTTGGCATTCAATACAGAGATGAGTTTGAATTTTGAGTTTGAGATGAGGATAAGGTTCAAGAAGCTATTCATGCTACTTGCTGTTATTCTTAGATCATGTTATGACCTTGTTTCTGGATCACATTGATCAAGGTGATCACCTGTGGTGTTTTTCTAGTGTGTTGGTGTTTCTTCATTTAGGTCCTAGCTGACTTGGTGAAGTAACGTGTTGTGATTCTTGGAGCTAATTTGGCAAAGCTATAGAGTGTTTAAGGATAATATTTTGGATCCTATCTAAGTCTTAGCTGACTTGATTTGTATTACCTTGTGATTTGAACATAATTCTATATCTTTTATGTATATGGGTCCTAACCAACCTTGTTGTATTGTAACATGTATAATGGGAAATCATTTTTGTGATTGCAACATGTGTGTGTGTGTGTGTGTGCAAAGTGAAGAGGATGTTTGTATTATGAAATTAATGCAAAAAATGTACTTTATTAGAACTATATTGGCATATTAGATGTTGTAAGTCAATTTTCTTATTCTGGATAGTTTGTCCACCCTTGTGAATTGTGATAACAGATTGATCAGTGAGCCTGAGTGAGGGCCAGATTGTTGTATTGTGAGCAGTGTTTTCTAGGTAGTGGGCCTACGAATGCATGTGCATTCCCCATTTTTTTTCATTTTATCTTAACTAGGCAATACTCTTAATAGAGTACATTTATCTAGTGGGTTTTATTCCCACCAGAGTTTTTCCCTTAACAAGGTTTTCCTTGAGAACAAAGATTCAGTGTCTTGTGTTATGTGTTGTAGATCTTGCTGTTGGAAACAATTGTCTGAAGGAAATTGCTACTCAATTATGTATTGTCTTTGATGTCACATTATGTGATAGTCTGCAGCAATCAGCTTCTACCGAGCTCAGTTGGTCTACCAGACAGGAATATTTAGTGTTTACCGAGTTCACTCGGTTGCCGAAGAAAGTTTAGTGTTTACCGAGTTCACTCGGTTGCCGAAGAAAGTTCAGTGTTTACCGAGTTCACTCGGTTGCCGAAGAAAGTTTAGTGTTTACCGAGTTCACTCAGTTGTCGAAGAAATTTAGTGTTTACCGAGTTCACTCGGTTGCCGAAGAAAAGATAGTGTTTACCGAGTTCAGTCGGTTATCAAAGGTAAAGAATTGTCGGTGTTTACCGAGTTCCCTCGGTCACCGAAAGATTATAGAAAGATATGGTCACCGAGCACTGTCGGCCCTTGAAGGATTTTTGCAAATAGAGTTTACTTAATTCAGCCGACTGTTATACTAAATAATGTCAATTTGACTAATCCAAAATCATATAAATAAAAGGTCAAATGTGAAAAGTAAATAAGAATACAGCAGAAGATTTACAGAAGAAAAGAAGGAAAGGTATATGCGAATTTGTGAAGGATGTTCAGATATCCTTGAGGAGCAGCAGAGATTTATTCGATCAGAGAGGATCAGACTTATGCAGAACAGAGATCTGTAATCAGCAAGACAGTTGCATTATTATACAGGTCACTTTTTCATTGTTACCTTCTTATCATTGTAACAGTGAATTCAAAATCTCTTAACCGAGTTGGTTTAACAGCCATAATATAAATCCTCTAACAAGGTGACAATTCCATTGAATTGTTTTCAAGACCTCTTACCAGGCCACTCCTTGCAGGGTGTTTTTAAATCCTCTAACAAGGTCACACCTAACAGTGTGTTTTGTAACCTTTTACCGGGTTGGCTTCTAACCGGGCATCACTTCAGAAAAGTGAAAATCAGTATCTAGATACATTGGTGGTTTTTCCCATATTGGGTTTCCACGTTAAATCTTGTGTCTCTTGTGTTCTTAATTGCTTTCACAATCATATACATTTTTTGATGAATATCTAAAGATAATATTGATAATACTTTATGCATCTATAAAGTTACTACAATCTATTTACTGAGTGCTAAAACAGACAACATTGTTAAGATATCTTAAAGGATCTGCAAAGAATTAACAGTGAAGTGTTTTATGATTGACTGATTCACCCCCCCTCTCAGTCACTTCATCCATATTCCATCAATTGGTATCAGAGCTTTTGGTGCTTGCAGGAAGGGTTTCAAAGACCTAAGCTAAAGATCAGGATGTCTTACAAGAGGGAAATTCCAAAGCTTAACAGAGATAACTTTTCAGCATGGCAAGGTCTCATGCGACTTCATCTGGCTTCCATTGGTGATTCAGGATGCAAATACATTGATGAAGAATACACAATTCCCAATGGCGCATTAACTGTTGAAGACATTGCAGATAAAAAGACTCACAACACCATGATGATAGACATTGCATCTGCTCTCAGCTATGAAGAATTTGATGATATTAAAGACTGCACTACTGCATATGAAATGTGGGTGGCACTGAAGAAAATATATGGTGGTGATGCAAATGTAAAAAGAGCCAAAGCAGAAAGCCTAAGAGGACAGTTTGACAAAATGAATATGAAGGAAGATGAAAACATTGCAAAATATGTTGAAAGAATCAAAGCAAGTGTAAGTGCAATTAGAGCTTCTGGAGGAACAATCTCAGATGAGACTGTTATAAGTAAGGTACTCAGAACACTACTCCCTATCTATGCAATAAGAGTATCAGCTATTCAAGAAAGAAGATGTGAAACAAACCACAATATAACTTTGGATGCTTTAGTTGGAAGATTGACAGCTTTTGAATTAGACAACTATGATAACTATGTTCCTAGTTCCAAAAATATTGAATCAGCATTTGAGGCCAAGGTTTCACTAAAGAAGAACAAGAAAATTAAAGAAGTTCAGTCAGAAAGTGAAGAAGAATCAAAAGAAAGTTCTGATAGTGATCTTGAAATTGTAGAAGCATTACTTGCAAAGAAGTACTCTAGAGGGAAAGGTAAATATAAAGGTAAAACTCCTTTAATCTGTTTTTCATGTGAAGAAATTGGACATATTGCAGCTAGGTGCCCAAACAAGCAAGTCAAGGAAGAAAAGAAAAGTCACAAGTACTATGGCAAAAAGAATTTCAAATCATACAAGGATAAAGGTAAGAAATCATGTTTTATGGCTAAAGATTCTGATGATAGTGAAGAAGAAATTGTCTTTATTGCTATAAAAGATGAATCTGATGATGATGAAGATAAGATGGCACTTATTTCTCATATAAGCAAAGATGATATATGGATAATAGACAGCGGATGTTCACACCACATGACTGGTGACAAGACAAAATTTGAATATCTAGAAGACTGTGACAATGGTAATGTAAGATTTGGAAACAATGAACCTTGTTGTATAAAAGGAAAAGGAAGAATCTCATTAACCAAAGAACTCATATGTGATAATGCTTACTGGGTTGAAGGACTAAAACATAATCTTTTAAGTGTAGCACAGCTAATCAACACTGGTTTCAAGGTTGAATTCATGAATGGTCAAGCAAGACTGCTGGATGGAAAAGGAAAACTCATTGGATCAGGCAAACAAACAAAAGGTAACTTATTTTATCTTGATCTCAATGAATATTCATGCCTTATTGCTCAAATAGAAGAAAGTTGGCTATGGCACAAAAGGTTATGTCATGTGAATTTTGATAACATGATAAAAATAAGCAAATTCAAGAAGGTTAGAGGCATTCCTACTTTGAAGAAACCTGACACTGGTCTATGTAAGAATTGTCAGATTGGCAAAATGAGTAAAACTAGTTTCAAAAGTAAGAACTATCAGTCTAAAGAAATTTTGGAAATTGTGCATACTGATTTATGTGGACCTATTGGAATACAAAGCTATACTGGAGATAAATTCTTTATTCTTTTCGTTGATGATTATTCTAGAATGATGACTGTTATGTATTTAAGAGAAAAATCAGAGGCATTTGAAAAGTTCAAATGGTACTTAGCAAGAGTAGAAAAAGAAACAGGGAAAAGATTGAAATGCTTAAGATCAGACAGAGGTGGTGAATTCATCTCCCATGATTTTAACAACTTCTGCATTGAAAGAGGAATCAAAAGACAGGTATCAGCTCCGAGAACTCCTGAGCAGAATGGAATAGCAGAAAGAAGAAACAGATCTATTATGGATTGTGCAAGGACTCTAATGATAGAAAAGAACATCGCTATAAAGTACTGGAAGGAAGCTATCAGCACTGCAGTTCATACCTTGAACCGAGTACAACTGAAGAAAGACACATTCAAAACTCCTTATGAATTATGGTATGGCTATAAACCTAATGTAAGTTACATGAAAATATTTGGTAGCAAGTGTTATATCTTAAAAGAATCTAGAAGAAATAAATTTGATGTGAAAAGTGATGAAGGAATATTCTTAGGATACTCTAGCAAAAGCAAGGCATACAAATGTCTGAACTTATCTACTTACAAAGTCATAGAAAGTATACATGTAAAATTTGATGAGTTTGCAGAAAAGACTGAGGAAGAAAGCAAAAGGGAACCTGAGAACTACAGAAGATTCGTTTACATTGAACCTGAAACATTGACAGACACAACTATCAATAAGGAAGCTATATCTACCGAGCCGAGCACAGTTACCGAGTCACAGACCGAGTCACAGGAAGAAGTTCAAACCGAGTCACAGGAAGAAATTCAGACCGAGTCTCAGCCTGAAGTTACCGAGCAAATATCTACCGAGCCCGAGCAACCTGAAGAAGAGATCCTAGAAGACAACAGCATGAATCATTCAAAAGGCAAGGAACCTATACTAGCCAAATATGTCAGAAGACATCATACACCAGATCAAATCATTGGAAACAAATCAGATGGTACTATGACAAGAAGCAAGCTAAAAGGTACATGTCTACTTACTGATTTTGAACCTAGAAATATCAAAGATGCATTAGAGAATGAAAGTTGGATTGAAGCAATGAATGAAGAATTAGAACAAATACAAAAGAACAAAACTTGGACTCTTGTACCTAGACCTAAAGATAAGAATGTAATTGGAACAAAATGGGTATTCAGGAATAAGCTGAATGAAGATGGTCAAGTATCTAGAAACAAAGCTAGACTGGTATGTAAAGGTTATTCTCAAGAAGAAGGTATAGATTATGGAGAAACTTTTGCTCCTGTTGCAAGATTAGAAGGTGTAAGAACTCTACTTGCTTATGCAGCATACAAAGGATTTAAGGTATATCAGATGGATATAAAATCTGCATTTCTCAATGGAATTCTTGATGAAGAAGTCTACATTGAACAACCTGAAGGTTTTGTTGATCCAGATAAAAGGGACATGGTCTGCAGGTTACACAAAGCATTGTATGGTTTAAAACAAGCTCCCAGAGCATGGTATGAAAGACTTCATAACTATTTGATTCAGATTAATTTCAAAAGAGCTAATGATAACAGCAATCTGTATATTAAAGAAGGACCGGATGACAAAATTGTATTGGCAGAAATATTTGTTGATGATACTATATTTACAGGGAATGAGGATCAGTGCAAAGAATTTTCAGAGAAAATGAACAGAGAATTTGAAATGTCTATGTTTGGTTTAATAAAATTCTTTGTTGGTCTTCAAATTCAGCAAAGCAAGAATGGTATATACATTACTCAATCCAAATACATTAAGGAGATACTTAAGAAGTTTGGTATGGAAGATTCAAAACCAGTTGGTACACCCATGTGTACTGGACTGAAACTTACCAAAAATGATGATTCAAAAGAAGTTGATCAGACCCTATACCGATCTATGATTGGAAAATTGCAGTATGTAGTACATACAAGACCTGATATTGCCTTAACAGTCGGTATAGTAGCTAGATTCTCAGCAAAACCTAAGGAAAATCACATGATGGCAATCAAAATAATCTTAAGATACTTAAAAGGAACTGAAGAGTATGGTTTGTGGTATAAATTTGGAGGCAATCTAGACTTGAAAGTATTTACTGATGCTGATTGGGCAGGAAACATTGATGACAGAAAAAGCACAAGTGGTGGAGCATTTTTTCTTGGAAAAAGACTGGTATCCTGGACTAGTAAAAAGCAGAATTGCACATCTCAATCCACAGCTGAAGCAGAATATGTTGCTGCTGCAGTAAACTGTTCAAATATTGTTTGGTTTAAACAGCTATTAGAAGGTATGAAGGTTGAAATCAAAGAACCAGTTGTTATATTTTGTGACAATACCAATGCAATAAACATTTCTAAGAATCCAGTGATGCACTCCAAAACCAAGCACATTGCTATTAAATATCACTTTGTCAGAGAATTGGTGCAGGACAAAGAAATCAGATTAGAATATATTCATACAAAAGAATAGATTGCAGATATTTTTACCAAACCATTACCTAAGGATGCATTTATGTATCTAAGAGGTAAGTTAGGGGTCATTCCCCTATCCGAGGCTCACTAAATATAGTTTTAGTGATGCATCAACCAGAACATGATTGAAAATCAACCTGTTGATGCAGTATATTAAAGGAATCATTGCATATGAATCAGTACTTGAGGTACATTAATTTTCACCGGTAATATGTGAATTATCTTTGGCATATGTTGTCAAAGAGGGAGTGTTTGCTATGTCTTTGCTATTACTTCAAGAACTTCAAGAAATTTTTTCAAATAGTCAGAAGGAAGAATTTTCAGGATACAGGAAGTTTGCTGACAGAGGGAGATTTGAATCTAAACCGAGCTAACTCTTTCAAATTTCTTATGATATGACATATTGTGTTGCCATCAATGCCAAAGAGGGAGATTGTTGGAAACAATTGTCTGAAGGAAATTGCTACTCAATTATGTATTGTCTTTGATGTCACATTATGTCATAGTCCGCAGCAATCAGCTTCTACCGAGCTCAGTTGGTCTACCAGACAGGAATATTTAGTGTTTACCGAGTTCACTCGGTTGCCGAAGAAAGTTTAGTGTTTACCGAGTTCACTCGGTTGCCGAAGAAAGTTCAGTGTTTACCGAGTTCACTCGGTTGCCGAAGAAAGTTTAGTGTTTACCGAGTTCACTCGGTTGTCGAAGAAATTTAGTGTTTACCGAGTTCACTCGGTTGCCGAAGAAAAGATAGTGTTTACCGAGTTCAGTCGGTTATCAAAGGTAAAGAATTGTCGGTGTTTACCGAGTTCCCTCGGTCACCGAAAGATTATAGAAAGATATGGTCACCGAGCACTGTCGGCCCTTGAAGGATTTTTGCAAATAGAGTTTACTTAATTCAGCCGACTGTTATACTAAATAATGTCAATTTGACTAATCCAAAATCATATAAATAAAAGGTCAAATGTGAAAAGTAAATAAGAATACAGCAGAAGATTTACAGAAGAAAAGAAGGAAAGGTATATGCGAATTTGTGAAGGATGTTCAGATATCCTTGAGGAGCAGCAGAGATTTATTCGATCAGAGAGGATCAGACTTATGCAGAACAGAGATCTGTAATCAGCAAGACAGTTGCATTATTATACAGGTCACTTTTTCATTGTTACCTTCTTATCATTGTAACAGTGAATTCAAAATCTCTTAACCGAGTTGGTTTAACAGCCATAATATAAATCCTCTAACAAGGTGACAATTCCATTGAATTGTTTTCAAGACCTCTTACCAGGCCACTCCTTGCAGGGTGTTTTTAAATCCTCTAACAAGGTCACACCTAACAGTGTGTTTTGTAACCTTTTACCGGGTTGGCTTCTAACCGGGCATCACTTCAGAAAAGTGAAAATCAGTATCTAGATACATTGGTGGTTTTTCCCATATTGGGTTTCCACGTTAAATCTTGTGTCTCTTGTGTTCTTAATTGCTTTCACAATCATATACATGTTTTGATGAATATCTAAAGATAATATTGATAATACTTTCTGCATCTATAAAGTTACTGCAATCTATTTACCGAGTGCTAAAACAGACAACATTGTTAAGATATCTTAAAGGATCTGCAAAGAATTAACAGTGAAGTGTTTTATGATTGACTGATTCACCCCCCCTCTCAGTCACTTCATCCATATTCCATCACTTGCTTCATTGTTTATATTTTAGATCATTAGTTAGCTTAAGTGTTCTAAGTTTTAATTGTTATTACTTAACTGATTCACCCCCTATCAGTTGTTCTTGCCTCCTTTTGGGCCTAACATGTCTAAAAGGGATCAAAATAGAAAGATGGATCAATCCTTAAGGATTGTGTGTTCATAAGGGATCCAAGTGTAATGAATCATTAAAAGACTATGCATGTGTATTCAAAATGTGAGAAGAGTGTATTCCCACACATTAAATTGATTACAAACACCATAACAAGAGAAATGGCTTTAATGGAGCGTATATGCATCCAATAGTGATGTTTCCACTATGACTTGCCCCCAAGAAAGGAAAAAGCAAGGGAAATAAGTACAAGAAAAAATTGATCACAAAAGGGATCTACCAAATCTCGAGTTAGTATGATCACATGATAATATGTAAAATTTAATGTCAAAGTGAAATTTTATCATTCGTCAAAGGAAGTAGAACTAAAACACAATGGAAGAAAGACACATAAGAGTTACAAAGAAGAGTCTTTTTGGGCAGACATTACATAGACCAAAAAGAATAGGTGCTACCATTTTGCATCATCCCAAGAGGAAAACAAAAAGACATATTTACAAATAATGGTACATATACAACAATAACATATAATGACATGTAGAAGAAGTGAGATACAAATAGAAGAATGAGTACGACATTGTGATTCCTTTATCACCTTGTGCCAATGGAGAAAAAAGGGTCATTTAAAGAAATCTAAACATAACATATAACAAATAGAACATCATGGGGGAATCACATTACAACAAGAAAACACACAAAGATCCAATGTAAAAGTGGAGCTCCCCTATCTTGGTCCATAGTGTTTAGGGAAGGTGGGAAACTCTCAAGAGGAGAAACATCAAGCATAGTAGAAGGAACAATAGCCAATTCCAAACAAGGACCATGTTGTGAAGATAGGTCATTATGTTCGTCAGTAGGAGTGATCTAGATAAATATTGTGAAAGCATAGATATTAAATCATTATCAATATTAATAGTCTCATATATATCTGTGTGTGAGTGATTTACACCTTCATGAAATAACAAGATTAACTAAGAACAACAAGAATTAGAGCAAAATAATCTAACAAATGCACAATTAATCTATCAACATCTCATGGTTCTCTAAATTGAAGTGGTAAATGAGGCTCTCAGCTGCAAATCCTCACTAGTGACACTCTAATTATGAGAATTGAACTAAGAATGATATGCAAACTAGATCTAATTATCAAATTCTAGCTCTATTTGATAAGAAAATCTCTAAAATGATCAACAATTAAGCTAATTATCAATGAAAAATGCTAAGTGAGTGATATGGATGCAAATTGACAGAGCTTTGCTGCAATTCAAAGATATGGAGTGGATGATTAATGCCTCAAAATGCCTTCTATTTATAAGATTTTCCCAAGGGTAGGGGGTAGAGTGAGATAACCATGGTTATGCTTGGGTAAGGTCAATTGGCTTTGCTTTGTCCCTAAATTGGGGGACAAACATTTAAATGGTTTCAAAAGGCTGGACCATTTCAACAAAAGTGAGTGATTTGTGTCCATTTTGTCTCCTTTTTCCTTTGTTGAGAGAATTCATATTTATTAATTAATTAAAGTAATTAAATTTAGCCATGAAGGGTAAGAGGTTCATTTTGATTTTTCATTTCAACAACTATGTCATTAATTGAATTTAATCAATTTCTTAGTGTTTTCCCCTTTTCAAGCTTTATTTAATCATTTAATCATTTAATTGAATTTTCCTTTTATTTGAATTGCCTTTGTTCCATTTATCGATTTTTAGTGCTATTTTGATGACTTGATTGCACCTTTTGATTGATTTAAGCCTTTGCCAATTTTCCATGTCTACAATATCTTGGAATCACTACCATCCATATCATTATTAGTATCATGAACATCATCATCAAGGGTATCTTCTTCATCAAGATTAATTGTAATAGGATCCAAGAAAAAATATCATTGTCATGTTTATTCTTATTAACCTTGTTTAAATTAAATTCCTCCCTAGGCTCAAGCATGGTTTGATTAAAGGAATGCAAAGTATGAGGAGGTGTATGAGATGAGGGAAGGTTTTGAGAAACACAGTCATGGGTTATAACACAACACTTGCGATGAAAATCATGATCATGATAATTAAGTTTGGTACTACTATATATTTGGGTTGGGATAGGATCAATCACCATCAGATCCTTTTCTTCTTTTGAAGGAAGAACTGAAGGAACCACACTAGGTTGCATGATGGTAGGAAGAGGTTGGGTATAAGAAATGAGAGGAATATGTGTTGAAGGAAGAAGGCCATGATTAGGATCATCCTTAAGTTTTCTAAGTCATAAATCTTTTGAATCTTGAAGGCTTGGTTATGAAAGGAAAAGATAATCAAGATGAACCTTAGTGGGTTGAGGAATAAAAGGCCAAAAGAAATCAAGGTCAACAGAGCCTTGAGGCACAACAAGTTGATAAAGACTATAGTTAACAATAACGATCTCTCCATTATGAGGAGATTTAACAAATTTATGGTTAGGAGAAGACACAAAATTCCTGGAGGTAAGCCAAGGAAAACCAAGTTTGACTTGAAATGTTTTGGAAGTAGGAATGAAAGTGGAAGTAGTATCTGAATTTTTACCACAAACTTCCATAGGAAAGGAAATGGAACCATGGGAAGGATAAATGAAACTATTGCAAGTTTGAATCAAAACATAAGATTTATCATTGGAATAATTTTTCAATTATTTACTAAATAAATGTTCCTTAGTTATCACACTCACCATGCAAGTAGGATCAACAAGGGTACTACAGGAAGGAACACCATCAACCCTAGCAACAATGTAAAGAGGACCATTAGGTGCCTTATTTGTTTCAATAGGATCAAAGGTAATGAAATATTTAGGTAGAGGTTTATGTTTAAGTTGATGTTGATGTTGATGATGAGGTTGAGGTTGAGGATGAGGATGAGGTTGAGGTTGAGGTTGAGGTTGAGGTTGAGGTTGAACATGTTTAATTTGGTTAACAATATGAGTGGCTTCATCAAATTTTCCATCATAATCAATGTGCGTGGAGGATGAAGGTTTCTCAATAGTATTGGTTGAATGGGATGACAAAGGATTAGCGTAAATTTGAAAATTATGATTAGGAAGTGCAACTGATTTGTTTCCATGATTAATATCAAAATATATAGATATAACATTAGAATCAATAATTTCCTGAACCACATTTTTCAAGGAATAGCATTTTTCAGTTCATGACCGAGTTGACAATGGAATTGACAAAAAGGTTTAGGATCAAAGAACCTGGATGAAGGTTTGGATGGGTCTATTGGTTTGATAGGAGGAATTTTAAGCATGTTGGAATTCATTAACTTAATCATCACATTATGAAAAGACTGAAAAAAAAGAGTAAAAGTATGATAAGGTCTAAAAATAGAGGAAAAATGAGTTGTACCTTTAGAGGCTGTTGCCACTTTCTCATCAACTGTGTTAGATGATTTATTGATTTTGATGTAGTTTTTATGCTTATGAAACTTGTTGAAATTGGATGTGACATAACTCTTATCAATGGGAAAAGGATCCATTGGAGTCTTACTCTCAAATTGACTCACTTGAAGTTGATAATGATGAAGCACTGCACACAATTGTGAAAGGGAAGAAAAATCAGTAAGGATAATCTTATCTCTAATGTATTTTTATAAATTAGAAACAAAAATGCATTGTATATCAACATTAGGCTCAAGATAAGAGATATGAGCATGAAAATTCTTAAATATACCAATAAAGTCACTAAGTTTTCTTTAACACATTGTTTACAATGCATAAAATCAGTCAAAGAAATTTGAGAACCAATATTGTTTTGAAATTATTGAATGAAAGCATTAGCAAGCTTATGGAGAGAATCAATGAAATAAGGAGGCAAAGGAAAATACCATTGCAAATCCTTGTCACGAAAGGTCCTAGTAAACAACTTTGTCATGAATCTATAGTCATGAAAAAAATCACTACACAAGGTTTGGAAAGTCTTAACATGAGTCACAAGATCACCCTTACCATTATAAGTTTCAAGATGAGGAATCTCAATACTTTGTGGGATAAGATCTTGAATAATATCCATGGACAAAGGATTGGAAATATCACATCTAGGAATGTTGAACTTTGATTAAATCAAAGAATAAAGTTGTTGCAAAGAGGAAAATGCTTGAGATGAGCTATTAATGGTAGAATATGTGAAAGAAATAATAGGAGGAGAAATATTGGAAAGGTTAGGAATATTATTTGAAATGGAGGGAATGTTGAAAGAATAATGAATCGTGCTAGAGGGATTGTTAGAAATAGGATTGGAGTATGTAAAAGGAATACTATGATAAGAAGGCATAGATAAAGGAAATGAAACACATGGAACACTAGTATGAAGAGAAGGAGGAATAGGATTAGGGAGAATCACATGTGTAGGAATATAAGGTTAGATTGAAGTTGTGACAAGAGGTGGATCATAAGTGGAAATGCTAGGAATGGAAGTGTGAATAATAAAAGCTTAAACACTTGTAGAAGGTGGAACATAGCGTAATTCTTGAGAACATTCTATCATGGATTTAACATTCGAATCAATAAGGTGGAAAATCTCATACAAGATGTTAATACCATGTTCATAATTATGAATGAGTTTCTTTAAACCTTTTATAGCAAAAAGGGTTTCATGATTATGCTTCTTTTGAGCTAACCAATGTTCAAACTTTTCAAATTCATGAGTAGGATTTTGGACTTGGGAAGGAGAAACTCTAAATGCTTCATCTTCATCATGAGAAGAATGAGAAGAGTTATTATCCATGATAGGATTGTGATAATTAGAATGCATATTTTTTTCAACAAGATTCCCAGGAAAGAAGGGAGGTTCAAGATCAAAAGAAGCCACAAGTCTACAACTTATTCTAACCAAAACACTATAGGTTGGACTCAAAGTGATAAGGCTCATACACAAAGGAATGAAAGGAAATAAGGTGAAATGTAGCAAAGATGTAAATAGAGACTATCTAAATGCATATAATGTAATCATAAGAAGATGAAAAAAAATTAGATCTGAACATGAAGGTGTAAGGAACAATGCATAAAGAAGATCTAATTGCCAAATCAAGAAGCATGCAAGATCTAACCTCCTAATTAAGAAGGTATAGATAGAATGAAAAAGATAATACAAAGGAAATATTGTTAGGAATAGTCCCAAGGAGATAAATGAGAGGGGGGGGGGGGGGTTTGAATCAGTTATCTAAAAGTTTCCATTCTTTTTCCAATTAAGTATATTTAAACATTAAGCATAAACACAATGAGAGAACACTTGGACACAACACCAATATTTCAGTTATGGGGAAACCCAAATAGGTAAAAATCCTGGTGGGAATTGACACCCACTAATAATCTACACTAGTGTTTTATGATCCTTGTTAGAAGATCTTCAACCATGTTAGGAGTTATATTTATAATGCATTTTGTACAGTGACCTGGTCAAGGGTCGGACCCTGTTAGGAGTCTTTTACAATTAACCCTGTTAGGGGTGAGGACACACTGTCTGAGAGCACACTGCTCAAAGGGGTGAAGGCTACAACCTTCTGAATAACAGATACACACTATATCTAGATATTGGTGAGCTGCGCTTTAACCTACTATCTGGATTAGTTCCAATGTATAGCATAAACTCTTTACTTGGTCACATAGACCTTCTGCTGATGGCTCAATACTTCACAATCTCTGCTCTACTCTTCACAATCAACTCTAAACCATACCTTAGCAATCACAAATGACTTCCTATTAATATCTTCTCTCTAAATGATATAATCAAGTTAGCCTATTAGAACCATATTGAAATCATAATAGAGAAACAATAATACTCTCCAATAATATTTCTGTTGGCTCTACTAAGAACGCAACACAATCTGGGACCTGTCCAATATTAATAAATGTAGACACACAATACACACTATCGGCTCTACCAAATTAATTGAATCTTTCTCCTCAAGTTGAATAACATCATGCACTCTTAGCCAAACCTTCTTGACTCTTCTCTCATCACTAATCCAAGGGCGCATACCGATATGATAGGTGCAACTCATGTACCAATAAAATCTATGTCGGCTCTTCTGAATAAACATAGGAAACTGCAACTAGTGAATGGCGACTTCATAACTTCCCTTTTACTGCATATTAGACTCTGCGTCCATGAATGTAACATCACTAGTATTTATTCATCACATATCCAAAGGCACAAGGCCTCATGATAACTGTACAGACAATCACTCACAGAACACTGTCTGTAACTCTACCAGGAACACTACTGACACAAGCTGCTACATAACTGTTTGTACTAACAATTAACCTTTGCATCCATGATATCATGTTGATAACATGTCTGTGCTACTTATACTCAAATCTTATTGCATAAGTCTTTTATGCATGCTACTTACCATATGTTGTCATCAATGACAAACATACAGTTAGCACTGGCTTGCTGGCAAATCTCCAACAATCTCCCCCTTTGGCATTGATGGCAACATATGGAATGAAAAAACACCACCAATCCAAATGAGACATTCTTTTATAACATTCTCCATTTCCTCATCAAAACTCTTCCAAGGATGGATCCTCCATCAACTGCTACAACTCCTCCTTTCTTCACATTCATTATTGAATATGCTCCCCCTTACTGTATATCTTCTTTTTTGTCTTGTTTCTTTTCTTGTTTTTCATGACTTTATACTACTCCCCCTTTGACATCAATGGCAAATGGATCTAACTCATTTAAGCTCCAATACTACTCTTGAGGTAGAGTATTCAACCATCCATCAGTCCCTAAGGACTAATGCTCTTTCCACATTCTCTAAGAAGAATCAGGAAAGGGAATTACTCCCAGCTTCTCCCCGAGATACTCAAAAGTATCCTTTGGTAAATGTTTTGTGAATATATCTACTAGCTATTCTTTTGTTCTTACATAATCCAACTTGAATTCTTTCTCTGCCACTTTCTCTCTAAGGAAGTGATACTTAATCTCTATGTGTTTTTTATTTGCATGCATCACTGGATTCTTTGACATGTTGATAGTGCTAGTGTTATCACAATGAATAGCAATAGGATACTCAATCTGAATTCCAAAATCCTTTATCATCTGCTTGATCCAAATAATTATGGAACAATTCAAGGCTACTGCAACATACTCTACTTCTGTTGTTGACTAAGAAATGCAATTCTTCTTCTTTCTTGTCCAAGTGACAAGTTTGTCACCAAGAAACACTGCTCCTCCTGATGTACTCTTTCTGTCATCAACGCATCATGCCCAATCTGCATCTGTATATACATGAAGCTCAAAATTCTCTGAGTTAGGATACCATAGACCATAATCTATAGTGCCCTACAAATATCTGAATATTCTCTTTACTGCCATGAGGTGACTTTGTTTAGGCTCTACTGCAAATCTTCCAACTATGCCAACTGCATTAGAAATATCAAGTCTAGATTGAGTAAGATATACGAGTTTACCAATCATAAACTTGTACAATGTTGTATCTACTACTGGAGAATCATCTTCTTTTGTAAGTTTGCATCTTGTTATCATAGGTGTACCTACTAGCTTGCAATCGTCCATCTTGAATGTCTTCAAGATCTCTTTCACATATTTAGTCTGATTTATGAATATACCTTTGTTTGTTTGTTGCACATTCAATCCCAAGAAGTATTTGATAGGTCCAAGCATGCTCATCTCAAACTCACTCTTCATCTCCTTGGCAAATTCTGCACTAAGTTTGTCATTACCCCCAAAGATAATGTCATCAACAAATAAAGCTACAAGTAGTAGACCTTCAGATGTCTCTCTTATGAATAGATCACAATCTGCTGCTCCTTTCTTGAATCCAATTTTTTTTAGATATCCATCAAGTCTCTCATACCATGCTCTAGGGGCTTGCTTAAGTCCATAGATGGCTCTAGGGGCTTGCTTAAGTCCATAGATGGCTTTCTTCAATCTGCATACCATATCAGGTTTGTCTGATAAGGTGAATCCTTTTGGCTGCTCAATGTATACTTCTTCCTTTAATTCTCCATTCAAGAATGCTGACTTAACATCCTTCTGATAAACTTTGAAGTTTTTGAATGTTGCAAAAGTTAAAAATAACTTAATGGCTTCTAATCTACTCACTAGTGCAAAAGTGTCTGAATAATCAATACCTTCTCTTTGTGCATATCCCTTACATACTAACCTTTCTTTATTCCTTACTAATGTACCATCTTCATTCATCTTATTTCTGAATACCCACTTTATTCTAATCACATTCTTATCACTAGGTCTTGGGACTAGTTCCCAAGTATCATTTTTAATAATCTGATCTAGTTCTTCTTTCATGGCATCATGCCAATCTGAATCATTACATGCATCTTCAATACTTAGAGGTTCAATCTGAGATAGTAAACATACCACTTCATTGCCTGCTGAATTCTTTTCTTTTGATCTTGTTGTGACTTTTCTGCTCTGATCTCCAATGATGTCATCCTTAGAGTGATATCTAGATGTATACTTTGGAACTTTAGGTGATACTGACTCATCTTCCTTCTAAGTTTCTTCTTCACTTGTTTTAGGGTCATTGAATAATACATCAATGTTGTCAAAAATCTCTTCAACAACTGTCTCACTAGTGGAAGGTCTGGGTTCTTCTTCAATCATAGGTGAGTAATCATGATATCTTTCTTGAACCATAAACCTTTCATCAATCTTAACATGAGCACTTTCAATGATCTTTTTCAATCTTAAATTAAAGCATCTATAAGCTTTGCTTTTAGTAGAGTAACCAAGGAAAATACCTTCATCACTTCTTGCATCAAACTTGCCTATTGCTTCATCTCTCTTGATGTAGCACTTGCTTCCAAAGATTCTGAAGTATTTTATTATGGGAACATTACCAAACCATAGCTCATAAGGTGTCTTGTTCGCGTGAGGCCTTAATTGTATTGTATTGATTGTATAGACTGTTGTATTGACCACATGTCTCCAATAGGTGTGTGCAACTTTTCCTTCAATCATGATGGTGCGCGTTGTATCAAGGATGATCCTATTCATTCTCTCTGTAATCCCATTTTGCTGAGGGGTTCTAGGTGCACTCAACTATCTCTTTATGCCATGTTCTTCGCAATACTCATAGAATCTATTAGAGGAGAATTCTCCTCCTTTATCTGACCTTATACATTTTATCTTTAGTCCAGATTCATTCTCAACCTTAGTTTTGAATATTTTGAACTTCTCAAATGCTTCTGACTTATCTTTCAAGAACGCAACCCACATCATTCTAGAATAATCATCTACAAAAAAAATGAAATACCTTTCACCATAGTATGATCTTGTTGAGTTGGTCCACATAGGTCTGTATGAATCAGATCCAACTTGTTCTCTACTAAATTATGCTTGCTTTTGAATGAATTTCTCACATGTTTTCCCATCACACATTCCCTACAAATAGTATCAATTGGCTTTGCTATGCTAGGTAGGTCTCTTACTGCCTTAACATTACTAATCTTTACTATGTTATCAAAATTGATATGACATAGTATTTTGTGCCATAGCCCATTGTCATCTACTTTAGCAACAAAACAACTTGCTTCTGGATTAAGCTGAAAAACATTACCTTTAGTTTTTTATCCTAATGCAATCATTTATCCTTCCTTGTTGTTAATGGTACACTTGTTTCCATTGAAATCCAACCTGTAACCTTTGTCAAGTAACTTCCCAGCACTTAGTAGGTTATGTTTCAAACCATCAACATAAATAACATCATCAGTGCTATTCTTTCCATCCAATGTGATGGCTCCTCTACCAATGATGGGTTTAGGAGTATTATCTCCAAATCTAACCATGCCTCCTTTGTATCTGTCCAAATGAATAAATCTATCTTTGTCTCTTGTCATGTGATGTGAACAACCACTGTCAATGATCCAATCTATCCTGATATCAGCTTGTGAAATCAGTGCTAACTCTTGTGAATTATTTTCATCTTCAAGAGCAATGAATCTAATTTCTTCTTCTACTGATTCTTCATCTAATACTCCATCTCCATCATAGTAGCGTTCCTTTGTATACTTAGGCTTGTAGTTATTCTTGAACTTTTTAACTCTTGTAGGAGACTTAGATGCAAAGTGACCAATCTTATTACATGAAAAGCATTTGAATGGTAATTGACCTTCAGACTTTCCTTTTCCTTTCTTTTCTCTTTTAGCAATTATAGTAATGAAATTATCTAGAGATTTTTCTTCATCATCATCATCATCAAAATTACCAGAGGTGTTCAAGGATTTATTACCATGGACTGAAGCTTTGAAGGTTGTCTCACTTTTAGGCTCTGTCTTTAAACTTGATATCTCAAATGCAATAATCTTGCTGATTGAGGTTTCTCTCTTGAAGTTTTCTAAAAATTGCATAGTCTCATCAAGGATGTTTATCTTTCTCTCATATTCTGGTGTCAATGTAGTCATTAGTTTATCTATGATGTCTTCTTTTGAAATTTCTCCACCATTATTTCTGATTCCAGCAACTACTTCATTAATCCTTTGATTGTAGGCTCTTATGTTCTCTTCAGGTAGCATCTCCAATGTATTGTACTTTTTCTTCCATGTCTTTCTGTGCTCATTCTTTTCTTTTTTAACTCCTTCAAACATGTCTTCTAGGTGTTTCCATATCTTGTAGGTTGTGTCTACTTTCTTTATCTCTAAAAAATCACTATCAAATAGGGTGCTGATAAGGGCTTCTTTTTCTATTGCATTCTGATGGAACAAATCCTTCTGCTTTCCAGTAGCATCATCCTTAGCAAGATCTGCTAGAGAGGGGATCTGAACTTCTTTGATAGCTACTTCAAAAACTTCAAAGGCAATGCACTGCAAATGTGTTATCATCTTGTTCTTCTAATCAAGATAATTCTCTCCATCAAACTTAGGACTATCTTTTCTAAAGAATCCCATCTGATCAACCTCAAGCTATTAAACTTTCTCTTTGAGGCACTTGGCTCTGATACCAATTGTTAGGAATAGTCCCAAGGAGATAACTGAGAGGGGGGGGGGGGGGGTGAATCAGTTATCTACAAGTTTTAATTCTTTTTCCAATCAAGTATATTTAAACATTAATCATAAACACAATGAGAGAACACTTTGACATAACACCAATATTTTGGTTACGAGGAAACCCAAATAGGTAAAAACCCTGGTGGGAATTGACACCCACTAATAATCTGCACTAGTGTTTTATGATCCTTGTTAGAAGATCTTCAACCCTATTAGGAGTTGTCTTTACATTTCATTTAGTAGAGTGACCTAGTTAAGGGTTGGACCCTGTTAGGAGTCTTTTACAATTCACCCTGTTAGGGGTGAGGATGCACTATCCGAGAGCACACTGCTCAAAGGGGTGAAGGCTACAACCTTCTGAATAACAGATACACACTATATCTAGATCTTGGTGAACTACGCTTTGACCTGCTTTCTGGATCAGTTCCAATGTATAACATAAACTCTTTACTTGGTCACATAGACCTTCTGCTGATGGCTCAATACTTCGCACTCTCTGCTCTACTCTTCACAATCAACTTTGAACCATACCTTAGCAATCACAAATGACTGCCTATAAATATCTTCTCTCTAAATGATATAATCAAGTCGACCTATTAGAACCACCTTGAAATCATAATAGAGAAACAATAATACTCTCCAATAATATTTTTGTCGGCTCTACTAAGAACGCAACACAATCTGGGACCTGTCCAATATTAATAAATGTAGACGCACGCTACACACTGTTGGCTCTACCAAATTAACTAAAGCTTTCTCCTCAATCTGAATAACATCATGTGCTCTTAGCCAAACCTTCTTGACTCTTCTCTCATCACTAATCCAAGGGTGCATGCCGATATGATAGGCATAACTCCTATACCAATAAAATCTATGTCTACTCTTCTGAATAAACACAAGAAACTGCAACTGGTGAATGTCGACTTCATAACTTCCCTTTTACTGCATATCAGACTCTACGTCCATGAATGTAACATCACTAGTATGTCTTCATCACATATCCAAAGGTGCAAGGCTCCATGATAACTGTACAAACAATCACTCATAGAACATTGTCTGTAACTTTGTTAGGAACACTGCTGACACAAGCTGCTACATAACTGTCTGTACTAACAATTAACCTCTGCGTCCATGATATCATGTTGATAACATGTTTGTGATACTTATACTCAAAGCTTACTGCATAAGTCTTCTACACATGCTACTTACCATATGTTGTCATCAATGACAAACATACAGTCAACACTGGCTTGCTGGCAAATCTCCAACAAATATAACTACCCAATCAAAAGGATTAAGCATGAAAGCGTTGGGTTCACCAAAATGTAAGGTGGAAAATGCTTATCAATGGTAGACAACCAGTTTTCCACTATACATTGGAAAAGTGACAAGGGGATCCCAAAATGTAGCCCCCCTTTAGGTGGAAATTAGATTAGTACAACCCAAGTATATGGAAGGGTGCTAATGCAAGATCTACACCTAAGAGAAAGTGTTGATTCTAGGATCCCTTTGTGGGAATTTTTCCATCTAATGTATAGAAATGTAATGTAAATGTATATGAAGGGAAAGTAAAGTATACACTCATGCAATGATAAACATCAAGATATCAGATTTAGTGTATCAAAGTAAGTGATATGGAAGAGAGAGAAATAAAATTAACTCACCTTGAGTGCTAGTGGAGAATAAAAGTTTAGATATGAAAATGCACTGTTAGACTATGTTGGAACCAAGAACATATATGGATCTGAGACCCTAATAAATGAATCTACAAACCCTAAAAATTTGGAAGCTATAGGAACATGTCAAACATGAGGTTCAGATGGTGAACCCACAATAGTGGGTTACACTTTTTTGCCTCAACGAACACTAAATTCTGCATTTTGGAAAAAAACTTTCAGATTTAGATGCATATTGTCGTTAAACTATTTTGATAGAAAGAGAACTTCAATACCTAGGGAAAATATTTTTAAAATTTTTTTCTCTCATTTAATATTTTTCCATAAGCGTAAAACATAGAGGTAGACATATGGTAAAATATATATTTTTAGTAAAACTAAAAATACAAAGTCATAATAAACTTAATATATATTAACATTATAATCATTGCAAATATTTTTCTCAATAGTACCTTACTACATAGATAGGTTTGTCAAATGGATTCATTTGATGTGCCAAAGGATAAAGTCAAAGTTATTTTTTTGTCAACATTTGAATAGGTGCGAAAGAGATTCCATTGTAGGTATGAATGAGGAGTATAGATGTTATATCAATGTTTTTTTTATCTAAGAGGCTTTGAGAAAACCATTTGTAATTAATTCCTTGAAATGGAACCTCTCAAGGCCTAAATCATCATATTTTATTAAAAATATTTTATTTCAACAAAAATCAACATGTCTAAAAAAGTGTAACCCACTGTATGATGAAAAATATGTGGTGGGGTCTAGGACAATGGTTTGCACATAAAAGAGACCCCAAAACCAATATTTTACACATACATGAAATTATAATGATATGGAAAGTAAATATAGAAGACTAATATTGAAATGAAGAAATAAAGGTACTTACCTCCAAAAAAGAATTGGCTGAAAACCCTGTCAGATGATCTCAGAAACTATTGATTTCCTCAATCTTAATCCAAAACTGCGAGATCTACAAAACCCAAAAATAATTTTCTTTTCTGAGGAAGTTCATCCTTGACCCAAATGTGGGGTAAGATCTTACCCCAGGGTAAGATCTTACCTCGAAAAGTTGACCTTAACCTACACTACTCCGACGGAAATTCTGTTCACGGATCTTGAAAGTTTGGCCAAAAGGGTATCCAGATCTGCACTGATATTCTCAGTCCGCACTTGTACCTACAAGAAAAATGGTTTTTTTTGTTGGGGGGAGGGGTTTTCCTTAGTCAAACCCCAATTTAGGAATTAACCTTGAAATTGAATTGGAATTGCAGAGATAAACAAAGTAAATGGAACAATTGACATTGCTTATGTTGAAACCCTTGTGGAGGATTCGAATCCTTGAATCCACAAGTATGGATGCTCCAAATGAATGTAGAATTGGATGTATGATGTCTCAAATTAATTGTCTTAGATCTTCAACACCAATCTTGAATGGATCTTGGAATAGGAAGAGGCTTGGATGAATGTGGATGGAGAAATCTTCAACAAGAGGGCTCCATAGAGATTGAATCCTTCAATGGCTAACAATGGATCTCCTTGATGAATTGGATCTTGAATGCTTTCCTTCTCCTTCTTGTTTGTTTCATGATTGCTTGATTTTTCTTGCTTGAGAGATGGATGAAAGATGATGTGAATTGATGGAGAAAATGAGAGTAAAGCTTCTTTTTATAGAGATCTAAGGCACAAACTCCTAGAGAGGCTAACATATGAGAAATAAATTCTCATTGGGCCCATACCCCTAGAAATGGACCTAGATTAAATGCAATTTAAGAGTTTACCATTTCAGAGATCAAAAAAGCTGACCCAGAAGTGGGAAAATAATTATTTCTGAAACCCAACATCCAGAAATCATGGGACCTTGAAATTTGGACCTTGGGTCAAGGTCGAGGTCGACTTTGACCTAGGTCAAGGTCGAGGTCGAGGTTGTCCTTGACCTAGGTCAAGGTTGAGGTTGTCCTTGACCTAAAAGGTTGACTTTGACCCTGAGGTAAAAAATCTCAGGATCTCAGCCCAAAATGCTAGATAAATGTAGAAAGAAAGTGGAAAAGGGGGAAAAATTAGGGGAAAATGCTAGATCTAAGTCAAGGAACCATTCAAGGTGCTTGACATGACCCCAAATCACTTACTTGGAGGGCTAAACTAGTCCTAAATGGAAGTGCTTCCATTTTATGACGATACATTTAGCCCCCACTTTAGCAAGAGTATGGACTCGATGCAAAATCTTGGTAAAGGAGATCACAAAGAAAAATACAATCTTATTGAAATCAAAGGGACAAAGGAATCCTCAAGCCCCCAAGGAATCGAGTCTTCGTCAATTGCAAGATTGCAATAAGAGAGACATCACTAGAAAAAGAGAGAAAAGGGGAGAGAGGAGTGGCTAGCTCACCCAGTAAGATGTGTGTATCTCACTGTGAACCATAAAAAGGATAGGATGGCCCACCAAGAAAGAACTTGATAGTCACCCCATAAAGTTGTTCACCTTTTGGTGGCTTTGTGCATGTATGTAGTGCATCTTTTGATGACTTTTATAAAGTACCCATGGATCCATATCTTCATATCACCATAGAATACATTTGTAAAATGTATATCTCTTCAGGATTTAGCAACTTATGTGCATTACCTTCCAAGGATATAGCATATTTGAAATTGAAAATGTGTGTCTCTTCAGGATTTAGCAACTTATGTGCGTTACCTTCAGAGAATTTAGCATATTTAAAATTGGATATGCATGTATCTTTAGGATTTAGCAACTTATGTGTGTTACCTTCATAGGATTTAGCATATTTGAAATTGAAAATGCGTGTCTCTTTAGGATTTAGAAAATTATGTGCGTTACCCTTTGAGGATTTAGCATGTTGCAAAACAAAAGGTTAGAACAAAAATGCATAATATAGAACAAGGGAGGCTGTATATATGCCCCCCTCCTTAAGATGGAAAAACACATTCCATTTTGACATGTTAAGGAAAGAAAAGAATAAGGATAAAGCCTTCTTCACATCAAGCCAATATCCATAGACAACATCCAGTCAAACCCAAGAAGGTCACAACTCCTATGAGGCCATGGAAGGGATGAATGCAAAGAGACATCATGCAAGAAGGGAAAAAGTAACCCTTGTGAGGGATAACACACTATTCTGTTTCCAAGGTGAGAGATTTATTAAAAATGGAAACCCAATGTCAAACAACAAAAGAGGTTGTGATCAAGGACAAAGATCCTCAATGCAAACCAAAATTTTCATGTATGATTGGATATCACATAATAGATAGATACTGCTTAACCAAGGGAAAAGTGGATCTTGGAAAGATAGAAAAGAAGGAGATGGCATCCTTGCCCCCCAAGTGTAGGAACAAGGATGAAAGGGGACCTATTATATTGCTCACAACAGTATAAAAGACAACGAGCCTCCATGGATTAGGCTAACATTGTTTATATAATGTGGAGCTCCATAATAGGAACATAAATGTTATTTAGAGAAAACAGGATTGAAATACAACTCATTACCACATGATATATAAATAATCTTACTATCAATGAGATGCCTAATCTTATGATGTAAAGCTTGATCATGAAATCTATGATACAAACAAAAAGGAAGAGTCTTCAAGTGTGGACTACATTTCTTTTTGCATTTATGTCTAGTAATCATCTTAGCACAAAGGAGTTTAGGAAAAAGAACTTCTTGGTCAAATTCCTTCATAGTTTCATCATGTTTTGAAGTGTTATTTGAGATGTTGTTAAGGATTAAATCCCAATCCATAAGAATGCTCACGCCCCCCATTCTGTGAGGGCATTTGAATTCCTTGTTTATGCTTACAACATCCTTGACCATGGAATCCTTGTTTAACTAGGAAATGATAACCAAGACCATAACAAGAAGCTATATCAGAAGGAATCAATGGGACTTTAGTAGTCACTATGTTATCACTAGTAGGTTTGATAGGTTCATTGTGGGTAGAAGCAACGACAAATTTATTATGAAGGGCATTAGAAGTAGGAGCCAAAACTCATTGTTCAAACTCTCTTTGTTGCTTCATAAAATCAAGTTCAGAAACCTTATACTCTCTAATGAAGGTAGGATTAAAATCCAAAGTTCCCAAATCATCGCCAGGAAGAGTCTTAGAGGAAGAAGGATTACTATTAGGAATAGGAGTATTATAGGTTTGAATATTCAAACAAGGATTAAGTGCATCATCCACATGAACCGTATACATCATGTTGTTATGTATAAACTTGACTTTACGGTGAAGGGTGGAAGGGATAGCATGCATCTCATACAACCAAGGTCTACCCAAAAGAAGGTTATAATTGAGAGGTCCAAGCATAACATGAACAGGTGTATTTAGGATGACCGGACCTACTTTGATAGGTAAGGTAATGATGCCTAAAGTGTTCTTAGCAATGTTATCAAAGCCACATATAGGAACATTGTCAGGTTGAATAGTTGAAAGATTGACTTTAATCACTTTGAGCATGTCCATGCTACAAACATTAAGCCCAAATCCATTATTAATCAAGGTACTATGAATGATACTCTTATTGATAGTCACAACAACCATAAGAGCATCATATTGATTCTGAACTTATTTAGAAGGTAAATCCTTTTGAGTAAATACAATGTCAAGAGGACCCGAGGTAGCATGCATGAATTGTAAGAAGGTATTGATGTTCTCTTGATTAGGGGCGTAGTGGGAAGAGTTTCTACAGCTTTTTGCAAGGCTTCATAGTAGGTAGGTGAATTTTGAAGAAGCTCCCATAGAGAAATCTTGGCCGGAGTATTTTGAAATTGGTTTATCAAATCATACTCCTTGCTAGGAAGATGGGGTGGAGGAGGAATAATGAGTTGAGAAGGTGGTAAAGAAGTAGAAACCACTGGATTAGGTTGAGGGTTATTCCTTGTATGATATGAGTCTGCTATTGAATCTTGGTCATTGAAACACTCTAAAGACCCCATAGGTTTACCTTTGATAGTAATGTGAGGACAACCTTTGATAGTCAACAAGGGTTTTGGATAAACCATGTTAGTTGTCTCAACACTACAAATAGATTCACGAGAAGGAAGCAAAGAAGACATCCTAGAAGGAAATTAGATAGGATCTTGATTCTCCATAAGGTCATCACTAAGAGGGAGAGCATTAAGGGAATTCATATCATTTTCCACTAATTCCTCCTCACTAGAAGGAATCCCAAATGGAGATAAAGCATCTATAATGTCATCTTCTTTCGCTAAAATATCTGCATAAGGGGAGTTTATTTTAGAAAAAGAGTCACCATCATGTATTAATATGTCATCCATTAATAAATCACCCTCTTGTATCAAATATTCTTCACGAGGAGGGGAAAAATCAATGTCTTTACCCAACGAAGCATCCACAATGGTTTCATTAGGAAGAGAGTAATCAACATCCAAATCCAAAGTTTCATCCCAAGTAGGAGGATTATCATCCGTACCAATAAAGAACATTGTAGGATCACCATAAATCACTAAATCTTCATCCCTAAAGGGGAAACACTAGTACAATTGGCACCTATTTTCTACAGACAATTGGTCGAATACTCGACCAATGATTTGGTTGCTATTTTGCAAGTCAAATTTGACATATCGTTGTTAATGTAGAAAGTTCTACGTGAATCTTGGTCGAAATTCACATATGCTATTAGGAATCCATCAGGTCAAAATTTTGACCAAACTAGGTTGAAATCTTTGGACCATTCGACCTTCATTGGTCAAAATCTTTAGACCATCCGAATAGGATGCCAAACCCATGATGGCAAATTTTGACACAAATTGGTCAATATTTAGACCAAACTTTGTGAGGGTTTCAACCAAATATAGTCAAAAGTTAGACTAATAATGGAGTGTTAAAAAAAACCCACTGAAGATAAATATCTAGAGTAATCACCAATGGAATCCTGCTCAATGATTAGTCTAGATATTTATCTTCAGGTGTTACTTTACATTAATATATATCGTTGTGTATTTTGTTATGTTACTTTACTATTTTTTTAACAATAATTGGTAATTTTATTAATTGTAATGGGTTAGAACCTGGCTCGAACTAGGAATAACTACATTCAGGAGAGCTATCTCCTCAAATATTCAGTAAACCCACATTAATCACACAAGCTTCAAAAGAAAGAAAGAAAGCACATCCCACACCCAAGCCAAACTTCCCATGTTGATGCAGATGATCATCTAATTGCTCATCCACCTTGTCTCAGCACTCAGCAGGCCCTTTCTTTTCTCTGCCCTCTGGTGTGGTTGTTACCTTTCTAGCACTCTGCCCATCATCCAACCCATCCACCAGGATGCAACCTTGGACATTCTTTGCTTGGAGCATTGGGAAACTTTATGCCCTGTCTGGATAGTAAGTCTAATTTAATTTATCTGTGGATTGAGACCTTAATTTATTAAGCTTCTCTTTGTTTCGAGAATAGTTTAACATTCTCTACTTAATAGGGCCAACCACGTGAAGGTGGAAGCTCATCTAGCTCCTCCTAGGAGCCTCTTATGACCCTTTATGACATTTTAAGACCTCTAAGATGTATTCTTAGGGATCGTAAAGGGTCGTAAAGGGTCATAAAGGGTCATAAGGGGTCCTGGGACACAACAGCTAAGAAACATAAATGTAAGCATCATGGTCACAATTTTTTGGAGACAACGTAATTGAGTGGTATACCCAGACGATGCAAAGAAACTTCTACTCCTCTGGTTCTAAGTTGACACTACGGGATCCAAAGACCATAGATAAGGAATAAATTTAGAGAGCAGACGAGGGCCATAATGACCAAAATAATATAGGACAAACCTCAAGTTAAATGAGGCAACTGAAAACATTTTTATAGATTTTCATTATTAAATAATGAAATTTGCATATACTAGTGTTCTAAGCCCCCTCATTACATGATTTATTATTGTAAGCCCCCTCTGACTTATGTGTCTAGAAAACAAAACTACAACCTATTGGGATTGAGACAAACCTTATAGAACAATAGCAGCTAAGAAGGATCGCTTGCCAACATCTGTTGGAGAACCTTGTATTCATGAGCAGATGTTGGCAAGCGATCCTTCTTAGCTGTTGTTGTTCTATAATGTTTGTCTCAATCCCAATAGGTTGTAGTTTCATTTTCTAGATGCGTAATTTAGAGGGGGCTTACAATAATAAATCATGTAATGAGGGGGCTTAGAACACTAGTATATGCAAATTTCATTATTTAATAAAAAAATCTATTAAAATGTTTGCAGTTGCCTCATTTAACTTGAGGTTTGTCCTATATTATTTTGGTCATTATGGCCCTCTTCCACTCTCTGAATTTATTCCTTATCATTGGTCTTTGGATCCCACAGTGTCAAATTGGAACCAAAGGAGTAGAAGTTTCTCTGCATTGTCTGGGTATACAACTCAATTATGTTGTCTCCAAAAAATTATGACCATGATGCCTACATTTATGTTTCTCAGCTGTTGTGATATCTACATTTATGTTTCTCAGCTGTTGTGTTTATAATGTGCATGTTTTTTATGTGTTTGGGAAGACATCTTTCTAGCCTGGGCCTAGATCATTCGGCAATTAGCTTCATAATAATGAAGTAGATGGCAGATGAGCAATTAGCTTCCCAATAAAAATCCAATAAATGAACTATGTGTACCCCAATTCATGTGCCCTCTATGCGTACCCAATTGATATTTTTAAAACATCAAGAGTAAGGTTAATTTTACCCTTGTTGTTTCAAAAATATCATTTAGGTACGTGCAGAGGGCATAGGAATCAGGGTACACACAGTTCATTTATGAGATTTTTCTTGGGAAGCTACTGGTTCATTTATTATTAAGATAATTGCCGAAGGATCCAAGCCTAGGCTAGAAAGATGTCTTTCCATTCTGTTTAAGCCATATTTCTTATTCTTGTCAAACTTCCTTGGTATGGTAGGCTTGCTCTCTATAGTACTCTTCAATTTATGTTCGATGATAAGCATCTTCTTCTTCTTCCTAATTGGAGCCAGAGCTTCCTTTTCATCATCCCCCCCTCCTGATTCCCAAAGAACCCACCCATATTTTTCCCAGCCTCGGATCTCATCTCTGCAACCAATTTTGCATCCTCCTCTGGTAGTGTCTATAGTGGTTGCAAATCAATCTTATTACAAACTACAATAAGAGGCTTATTGGAAAATAGAGGTTTTATGTTGTGAAACAGAGCTACCTGTTGCACAATACTATAACCACAGAACCCCACAACATCAAGGAAAAACAAAACAGCCACCTTCAAATGAGCCAAGGCAATAATACTGAGCATCTCGATGGTGTTCCTGTCCTCCAAGGGGTGATCCAAAATACCAAGGGTATCAATAACTTGATACCTCAAGTACTTATAATCAGTATGCTCAACAAATAGAGACTTAGTAGTAAAAGCATAAGGTTGCACATCCACATCCTCCCTAGTAATATTATTAATAAAAGAACTCTTGCCAACATTAGGGTACCCACATATCAAAATAGTCCTGGTATTTGGGTTAATAGAAGATAACCTTTCCATATGCTACCTCACATGTTCAAGGTAAGCCAAACTCAGTCCAATTCTCTTAAAAATGGTACACATCTGTCCAAGTGCAACAACCTTCAAAGATTTGCAGTGGTAAAGAGAATCCCCATATTTTACAAAAGTGAACTAATGGCATGTTTACAACAAAGAAATAGAAGGATAATAATATTATGAAAATTCTATTTTGTTTAATAGATTCAGGGACTTGACTGATTTTGATCTCACACTTACTTCCTTGACTTCACCAAAATTCTTAATTTTAACTTTGGTTGTGTTAAAGGAACTATGTTGACTTTATTTTGTAGTTGTTTAACATGAGAGTTTATAACTCATGTACCTCATGCTAGTGTGCTTGGATTAGACAACTACAAAATAAAGTCAACATAGTTTCTATAACACAACCAAAGCTAAAATTAAATTATCTCTATCCCTAGGATAAACTAAGTAGCCTTCGTATATTTTATGTCAAATCTTCCTTCGTGCTAGCAGTTGGTGCAGGAGCACCAAGGTCAAAGGCAATGATAAGCCTAAAAGGTACCTAGGTGTCACTAGGAATAGATTATGGATTGATCCTAGATTAGGGATTGGGAAAATGACCAATAATGGTTTTAAAAGATGTAATAAGGCTACTAAAGCCTCTAAATGTTGTCAAGAGCACTTGAAGTGCAAAAAATTGTAATGTGCCTATATTGGCAATATGAGCCTAAAAAGGCTTAGTTGGGGGTTAGTAGTAAGGGTTATAGGATTAGTTGGTTTTAAAGGTTGTCATTAAACCTTTTAGAAGTCTTTAGATGGGCTTTGGATGATGTTTTGTTGAGTTGACAACTTTTGTTGTCAACTTGACAACAAATTTCTTGTTTAGATTGTTAATACAGTTAGTTTGGTGATTGGTATCAGACAATTAGAAGTTAGTTAGTAGTTACAGTCAGTTTATTAGAGTTAGGAGTCTATTTCAAATACATCCACGTGAAGTGGAGTGGGTGTGATCTAATTGATGTATCAAGGAACAAATGGAATAACCAAGAAAACACTATACATTAAATCATGTGATTGATAGAAGATTGGAGCTCACCCGAGCCATAAACATGAAGAATTATTGTAAAAAAATATGTAAACCATATATATGCACACTTGAGGCAAAGAGAAGTTACACCATATCCATATTAAAATATTAGTTACAATATGAAAATACTAAACTGACTAATTCCTGAGCTCATCTCCGCATATGGTTGCAACAAAGATATTTGATTACAATTCAAAGAAGGCATTGTAAAAATATAATGTTGGCATTTTCCCTAGCTTGACACGTTTTGCACTCAAATCCTTCATCGCGGATAAGTGGAGATGGGCAGATAGATGCATATGAGTTCTCATCAACCCAACTAAAGTATCTGCAACCATTATTTCCCTGTGATGCCCAATCTAAATTAGTTCTTATAATATAATGAATAGTATTTACATTAGAAACATTAAATATATACACATTAGCAACCTTTTTTCTATTTGGGCAGCACCAAAATTATCGTCCAAGGTTGCTCTGTGTCCGTGAAGTCTTCAACACACACTGCCCACCACCACATTGATAGTTTGGCACATTGACAAGAGCCATCGAGCCTATATCAATAATGCACCACAGCATCGTTACTACATTTATTACATAAATATTATAACATATAATCATATGATTATAATAATCATACTTTCAACACTATTGTTCTATTGTAGATTCAAGTACTTAAAAAATGTTTGCAATCAATGGTTTGAACAAAGATGTCATTCTAGGGCAGCAAGGACAATTTAACTATACCTGAGCTAGAATTAATCAACTTCAAGGCATAGTATTTTGGTTTGTGAGTTTATTGGAATAGTAAGCAATCTAAAAATAATCATTCACTGGTTGAATTCTTTGTGATTCAATCTAATTCACTATTCCTTGTGTTAAAGACTGGTGAAAATCAGTTAATGTGAATGCAAAACCCTTAATGCTTTGACATATCATTCTATTTTCATGTAAATAGATTGGGTTAATGATTTGAATGATCTAATAAGTCATTAGAAGGGTTTATTACATGTTTTGAAAAATTTGAAAGTCATCTTACATGATTGTACCTTCATCTACAACGGTCTGGACTAGTTTTTGTTAGTTTCCTTCTTGTTTTAAGGACTAAATTGTAAACTATAACCTTTCCATGGACCCAAAGGTCTAGGACCCATGGAAAGAGGTGACTAACAATGTATTATAAGCTCCTAATGTTTATGTTTTTTGATTACCTAATAAAATAAATGATCACTGGCTGGAACAATGTGTTCCTTAAGGGAATTGATGGCTAGGGAGCAACAGTGAGAGTTTGGCCTTAAGGGCAAGGCATTTTTATGATTTGGATAATCATATATTGGTATACTAATGGTGAATCAACCACCAAATAGGTCAAGAAGTGATTAGAAGGTGTAGATTGGAGAAACCCTCAAGTCATGGGTTTAAAAGGGGTAATTTGGGGCTTTTGATGTCCCGGGTGTTTTGGGTCTAATTCCTCTGAGGATTAGAGGTTTGGAGTAATTTAATGACAATATCCAAGGTTTTCAAACTTGGAGACATTTCCATGTGGTAGTTGCTTTGTAAAACCATCTAATTCCTAGTGTGTTTGGAGGGGTACAGTCAGAGTACAAGTTCTAAGGCTTCATTTAACAAAAACTCCCTTTAAGGCTTAATATCCTAGGGTCTTCCCAAAAAACCACCTCCACACCTTCCCAGGTCCTTCAAATGGTCCTCCAATGGACCAATCATCTAGACCTTGACTGTTCCCTCAACTTGTGACCCTTCAAAATCGGGTTGTCATGCAATCAGTGAGTGCTCCTTCAATCTCCTAGCTTGCCTACATCCAAACACATTTGAAGACATATAATATATGGAAATAAGACTTTTCCCATTCCATTCATGCAACACAATAGAGACTATCCAATCATCACTTCCTCTTAGTTTTCACTATTGCACACACTGACTGGTTAGGAACAGTCACTCTTTGATAATATCAAACTATTCTATAACTTTTCAAGACTCTATAAAATTCATTGAGGAACATACTTCAGCATTAATCACCCATTCTCATTCACCTATTCCAAAATAAAACCCCTGTCAATCCATTTTTAGTTCAAATCCAAAGGACAGTTATATTCCCTAACTGTACAGGAACAGTCACGTTTGGAGGGATCAAAACTCTTCCAAACTTCCACAAAATGATTCAAAATTTTAAGGTAATGAAAATCCAAATCATATAAATCTATTCCCATCCATATTAATCAATTAAAATTAAACTTTATTAATAAAACTCCTGACTATACCCCTACGGTAGAGACTGGAAGATTACACAAAAAATTACATTATCATTTCTTCAAAATTGTTTACATTATTCTTTATGATTTGGAATTGATCATCAACTTGGTCTTCACTCCTCTCCCCTCTAACACATGCATATATCCAACAAATAAGCCTCTTAAGGCCAGTTTTAACCTCCTCTAATTGTCACAGTTAGTTGGACAGTTAGTTATTTTTGCTAAGTGTGGTTGTCTAGTTGACACAAGTTGTCAACTTCGACAATATTAGACCCATAATACCATTATATTATTGATATAACCTTTTTAGAGGTTTTCCTACACCCTTAAACCCTTTACACTTCCCTTAACCCACATTTAGCCATCTAGGCCTTAGGTTGCCATATTGAGGCAAATATTACATTTGGAACTCTAAGTTCTTTCTCATCCATTTTTATGGTTCAATAGGCAATTTACAAACATATTGGACCTTTATAGGTCATTGTTCAAATCCCATTTAACTTAGGATCAATTCATCCTTCCCTAGTGACCCCTAGGTACCCTTATCCCTTAATGCCATTGAAGACTTACAAGTTTGATCTTTGAACAAAATGATCAAATGATTACAAAACATATTTAAAGGACCATTACATGGTCTTATTATGTATCCAATGACCCAACATGGTCATGTTGATCTTGTGTTTCCCCCTAGGATCTATGAGTGACCCTGGTGTCTTCATAAGTCTTCATCCTTGGTTCTGGTGCTCCTGCACCATACTCCACACCTCTAACCGAGAACACTAGTCTTGCCTAGGGCATGACTTTACAATTTGAAGCTTGAATCTTTAGGAATCGTACCTTCACATACCTACTATACATTGGCTCCCCTAAAAGATTCATCCACCTTTAGGAAGTTCCTACGGTTAGATTTCATGGGGGAGCCATAGAAATTCAAACTACTCTAAACTGGACAGTAGACTCCCTTGTTACTAAACAATTTATTAATGCCATGAATCTACCTCTACAGTACTTTTACAAAGAATGAAAAAGTCTTGAATCTAACCTAGTAACATAGATCTAATGCTATTTAGAAGTATCCAATCCATCTAAAGGCACTGCCACATAAAAATGCTCGAATATGTCTTCAAACTAGAAATGTAGAGCTTCCTTTCTATTTCAAAAACTTCCTTACATTCACACTACTTCAAGAAATGAGCCATAAGGTATCATAAGATAATTCCTCCACCATTTTAGGCCTTGGCATTGATTTCCCACTCCTAGAATGGAGGGGATCCTATGTGGCCAAGTTGCATGCAACATTTGCACAAAGTTGCAAATGTTGTCATGACAACTTTTGGCATCTTTTGCAATAATGAGGTAACCTATATTATAGGGCCTCTATCCCATTTAGTTTGAAGAACTAGCCCATTTAAGCCTAATAAGGCATCTTTCCTACTATGCCAAGATCTAAGACACATTTAAGCCCATTTGCCTAATCAAGAAAAAACTAACATTTAAAGCAACCTAACTAGACTAGGTTGGATTAAATACTAACTATCAATCTTCTAACAAACAGTCATATGACACACTTGATGAATGAAGCATTGTCTATGGAACCCAAAAGAATTAGTGCATGAGAAAAGAGGAACTCCTATCAAATATCCTCTCCATCAACACTTTGTTCATAATCAGCCTAGTAGCCAAAGGGCTATTAGTTAGAAAAAACTTTGTATCAACTGAAACTAACAGTAGGAACCAATCATTGTTCATCATGTTCCTTTCATACTTTATGTAATACAGTCCAAAGAAAAATGTAAGGAGATTGAAGGCTTTGTAATTTTCTTAAGAAGGTTAGACTGTAATGGTATTTCAAAATCTAAGGAAAAGGATTCTTTGTGTATTCTTATTCATGAATTTGAAAGAGGTAGATGTTCTAAATAAAATATTAGCAAGATATTTATTTCAATAGTTTGAGTTTTTGTATGGAACCCAGATTCTTCATTCATTAGCATGGGATATTTTCTAACAGAGGATAGAATATATGGATTAGTATCTCTTATATTTTTTATAATGGGACATGTAAAGTGAAATCTTAAAATGCAATCAAAACTATCCCCTGTGACAGGACTGGTCACCAGTCAATTCTGGCACGGTTTGGGTCTCTTTGTTTAAACTTCCCAAAGGGATCATTAAGATAGTCACCTTGACTTAATCTAAATTCTTGGAGAGATTATCCCTTAAAGGCATAGGTCTTGGGTCCTTTTCAAACTCCCAATATTCATAAAACTCTTCCAAAAGCCAAGAGGCATGATACTCGGTTTTGTACAATAGGTGCATCTTAGGCTTTGTTATTTTCCAAACCAATGATGGATTCATTTAGTGGCCATTAATTCAAGCCTAAATCCATGATTTCAGGTTCTAATTTAAAGCCAAACAAAAGTTATGGGGTCGGGTTCCTTCTAGCTATTCCTCTCTATCGGTCACATAGGGATGCCCAGTTAGGTTTTCAACAAGAACTCTCTACAAACAAAACCATCCAATCCAGGACCACATTCAAATGAAACTAGACTCCCTTACCTCTCATTCAAGCTTGGAATCAAAATTTCTCCATGGTTGAAATGAGAGATATGGGTCAGGAAAGTCGACAGCCCTAGTTCTACGCCCAAACCGACCTGAAATCGTCTGTCAGTCAATTTCTTCCAGATTTCTCAACCAATAAATCTCATACTTGTTACAAAAGGAAGATATGAGGACCAACAATCTTCCCATGGTGGTCAATCAGTCATTCCAATCCACACAGGTACAGGAAAATTCAAACACCAGTAAAAAAAATGTTAAAATATAGTTTTCTTCTATTTCATTTTGCAATATTTCTTAAATCTGTTACAACCAACCTCTGCAAGTTTCCTTCTAGCTATTCCTCTCTACCAGTCATAGGAAACCCTTGTAGGTGGTCCTCCTTCGCGCATTGCAAGCTTGATCTAATAATGAAATGAGATATGAAATCTTTTTTTTTTAAAAGTTATGCCCATGTTGGTCGAAATTCTGACCTACATGTTATTCATCAAACTTTCAACCAACACGGGCATGGATTAAAAAAAATAAAAGTTTTCCTTCTATAATCCGACCAACCTAAACTTTTTTATTTGATGGTCACAAATTTTGGTAGAAAAACTAGGTCAAATCTACTAGTGAAAGAAGGTAAATTATATTCTAAAGGAGGCTCATTAGGAGAAGAATTAATATCAATCCCCAACTCATCTCCATAAATATAAATATGATGGAGAGATAGATTAAAGTCATCTTCTTGCTCTAATATATCCTTACAAGGTAATACAAGACAGGTCAAATCAACATCACACGCACTAGATAAAGTCTTTCTAGGTGTAACACCATGAAATGGTAAGGTAAGAGGAAGATGTTGTGTAATCCCAAAAGTTATAGAAGAATATTTGGAAAACACTTGAAAAAATTTGTGCAACATGATAATGAATAAAGAAATGCATAGAAAATAGATCTAGATATATCTAAATGCATTCAAATGAAATTTATAAGAATGAAAAAGAAATCAAACACCACAAACACAATAGGGCATCTAATTCCACAAAACAAAGAGTTGTCCTAAACAGGTTCACCAAAATGTAAGATGAAGGTGAACACACAAGGTAATACAAAGGGATATCTAACAGCAAAAAGAAAGAGTTGTCATAAAATGAGTTCACCAAAATGTAAGATGAAGGTGAACACACAAGGTAATACAAAGGGAGATCTAACACCATAAAAGAAAGAGTTGTCGTAAAACAGGTTCACCAAAATGTAAGATGAAGGTGAACACACAAGGTAATACAAAGGGAGATCTAACACCATAAAAGAAAGAGTTGTCATAAAACGGGTTCACCAAAATGTAAGATGAAGGTGAACACACAAGGTAATACAAAGGGAGATCTAACACCATAAAAGAAAGAGTTGTCGTAAAATGGGTTCACCAAAATGTAAGATGAAGGTGAATACACAAGGTAATACAAAGGGAGATCTAACACCATAAAAGAAAGAGTTGTCTATCGCGGGTTCACCAAAATGTGTGATGAAAAATATGTGGTGGGGTCTAGGACAATGGTTTGCAAATAAAAGAGACCCGAAAACTAATATTTTAAACATAAATGAAATTATAATGATATGGAAAGTAAATATAGAAGACTAATATTGAAATGAAGAAATAAAGGTACTTACCTCCGAAAAAGAATTGGCTAAAAACCCTATCAGATGGTCTAAAAAATTGTTGATTTTTGCAATATTGAACCGAAACTGTGAGATCTACAAAACCCAAAAATATTTTTTATTTTTTGAGGAAGGTCATCCTTGACCCAAATGTGGGGTAAGATCTTACCCCGAAAAGTTGACCTTGACCTGCATTGCTCCAATGGAAATTATGTTCGTGAATCCTGAAAGTTCGGCAAAAAGGGTATCCAAATCTACACTGATATTCACCATCCTGCACCTATACCTGCAAGAAAAATGATTTTGTTTTTTGGGGGGGAGGGGTTTGCCTTAGTCAAACCCCAATTTAGGAATTAACCTTGAAATTGAATTGGAATTGCAGAGATAAACAAAGTAAATGGAACAATTCACCTTGCTTATGTTGAAACCCTTGTGGAGGATTCAAATCCTTGAATCCACAAGTATGGATGCTCCAAATGAATGTAGAATTGGATGTACAATGTCTCAAATCAATTGTCTTAGATCTTCAACACCAATCTTGAATGTATCTTGGAATAGGAAGAGGCTTGGATGAATGTGGATGGAGAAATCTTCAACAAGAGGGCTCCATAGAGATTGAATCCTTCAATGGCTAACAATGGATCTCCTTGATGAATTGAATCTTGAATGCTTGAATGCTTGAATTATTTCCTTCTCCTTCTTGCTTTCTTCTTGATTGCTTGATTTTGCTTGCTTGAGAGATGGATGAAGGATGATGTGAATTGATGGAGAAAATGAGAGAGGAAGGCTTCCTTTTATAGAGATCTAAGGCACAAACTCCTAGAGAGGCTGACATATGAGAAATAAATTCCCATTGGGCCCATACACCTAGAAATGGACCTATATTAAATGCAATTTAAGATTTTACTATTTCAGAGATCAAAATAGCTGACCCAGAAGTGGGAAAATAATTCTCCGAAACCCAACATCCAAAAATCATGGAACTTTGAAATTTGGACATTGGATCAAGGTCGAGGTCATCCTTGACCTAGGTCAAGGTCGAGGTCATCCTTGCCCTAAAAGGTCAACCTTGACCCTAAGGTCAAAAATCTCAGGATCTCAGTCCAGAATGCTAGAAAAATGTAGAAAGAAAGTGGAAAAGGGGGCAGAATCAGTGGAAAAAGCCAGATCTAAGTCGAGGACCCTTTCAAGGTGCTTGACATGACCCCAAATCACTTACTTGGAGGGCTAAACTAGTCCTAAATGGAAGTGCTTCCATTTTCTAATGATACACCTACTATTATGGGGTCACCCATGATCTATACTGGTATAGGTTAAACTTGAGGAGACCTATACCGATATAGGTTAAACTTGAGGTGACCTATACCTCGAAAGGCAAAATTTTGAGATCTCAGAACTGTGGTTGATATTGTATCTTTAGATTTACTTTTTCAAATCTAGATTTCTATAAATATGCACCTGCACACAAGAAAAGGGAAAATTGTTGGGGGAAAGGGGCTTGCCTTGGTCAAGCCCCCATTTAGGAATTAACCTTGGAATGAAGTAATTTTAGTATGTAAAACAAGATAAATGTTAATATAACTTTCTTGTCAAACCCTTATGGATGGATTTGGATCTTCTATATCCACAAAGATGTATACTTGCTTTCTTGAATGTAAAATTCTTGAATCTAGAATGTAGGATGTCTTCATTTATGCAATAGATCAATACTTTACCAAATTGTAGATCATGGATGTATGTGTGATTTAATGGAGAAGGAGAGGAAAGAAGGATGCATATTTTCTTTCTCAATTGGTAAATCCTCTACTTATCCATCATGGGGAAGGAATTCACACAACCAATAGAAGATATTACTTAGAATGGTAGGAAAGAAGTCTTCAAATATTGGAGCCAAAACCTTTCCTTGAATGCACCTTGGACTTGAACACTTTCACTTGAAAAGCTTTCATAATAATGGATATTTTCTCTTGCTATGGATGATGGAAGTATTGAAAGCACAGATATCAAAATGAGAGGAAGAATCCTCCTTTTATAGTGATTTCGGGGTTCAAATTTCCAAGGATCAACTATAAAAGGTGGGAAAAAGAAAGTACTTTGCATCAGGCCTTGAAATTCACAAAAAATAGACCCCCATGGTATAGGACACCTCAAGTGAAGCCTATAATAGTATAGGTCACCCCAAGTGTGACCTATACCTAAAAGGTTTAGTTTCAAGGTAAAATGTGTGGGGTTTGAGAAGCACTTTGAATTTCAAAAGAAAAATGAATAGAGAAGTGGGAAAATCAAGCATAAATACATCCACAATCAAGAAGATCACTAAAATGGGGCCCAATTTGTCATAGAGCTTCCAAATTAATGGGTGCTAACTTCTTATGACTATACATGATGTTAGAAGTTGACTCTTCATCTGGGGTTTGGAGGAAAGGAGATCGGAAAGTCTTTCACAAGAAAACTAAGCTAAGGGAAATTTCACCATAACAAAGCCTTTACGAAATACTTTGGAATGTGAAGGATTAAATTCATAGAAACATTACCATTCCCAATTAGGGATTCAAATTTTTATGCAATAGACATGATGCACCATAGATCCTTCATTGTTGGCTACGAGAACAAATAGTATAAAGTCTACATGACATAGAATGCAATATTCAAATCATCACCTCGAGAAGAACCTATAGGGGTCCAAATAAAGATACAAATCTTACAAGATTTTTCCCATGCTCAACACCCAAAAACATGATACAAGAATGCAACTTCTATATATAAAATCAACAAGAGGCACTAAGAATGGGCTATTGCTTCTAGACATAAATAACTCCTATAAGGGTTAAGTGGAAGAGTGATAAATCCTGGAATTAATATCCCTAAGAATTGAGATATGGATGATGCAATTCATCCTCTATTATAAATGCACTGTGAGGAGAAATAATTATTTATGATCATAAGTGCACCTAAATAAATAAAAATTTATTGTACCCACATAAGTAAATTACATTAAGCACAAAAGAGATCAACACATAACCCTTTGATTAAAAAAAAGAAAGGCTATAGGAGCACAATCCCCATATTTCATTAAGATAAAACATGCCAAGGCTGGAGAGTAATCTCTAGTATACAACCATAAGAATACACTTCTCAATTCAAAATGATATGGTATAAATCAGATTTAGAATAATATGAATTTACAAGTTCTTTTCATAAAAAAGTCTTCTTGTTATATCAGAACTGATAATTCAAGATAATGAAACCTCCAATATAATGTAGGTCTTTTGGTTGTATATAAACATCTCTTGGCCTTTTGCTAACCAAATTTGATTATTTTCTATTGCAATCCCTTGGCATGCCAAATGTTTCGATATGATTTTCTTGTTATCACTCGGCATGGGGACCAACTATGTCCTTTCTATTTTTTTTTCAATTGGAATTCCTACCAAGTATAGATGAAAATGATCATCATTTCAAGAGGTTTCAACAAATTCATGATAACCTTTGATAACAGGTTGATTTCTTTGACCTCTATTGAAAAGGCTATTTATGAATATCTTGTGATACACTATATTCTCTAGATATATTGTTGGTGGGCCCCTTCATTTGGTGAGAGAAAAGATGAGACACATGTTGCATCGAAAGACACTAAGAATGGGAGGCTTGAAGTAGAGGCACTAGGAATTCCAACTTCCTAACACATGCTAGGTTCGTAGACTGTAAAAGTCTAAAATGGTGCACATTCCTTGAAAGATGTTTGTAGGCACTTGGTGTTGTGAGGAAATGTTTAGCCATGAAATGTGGTTGGGTACTAATTAATGTAGATGGAATCTATAAGAAGTATCATCTACAAATTGAAGGTGGGAAGAAGAAGGAATATCATGACCCTAAATTAAGCCTTGTCTAACTCAAGATTTAATAAGTCTTCCCAGTCCTTTAGTCATTAAAATGAAAAGGAATAGGGAGAGGTTTTCACCCTACCAAAGACATCTTTTTGTACCAAACAACTCAAGGATCATTATTGAAAAGAACTAAAATAGAAGAGGATGTGATTCAAATCATCAACTAACTAATCCATTGAATTCAAAAACCAAAGGTAGTTAGAACTTTATGCAAGAAACTCCATCTCTCTCTATTGTAAGATTTATCCATGTCTAATTTTCTAAACACAACCTTCTCCTTAGAGACATCCATATAATGAACAATCTACTACTATAATAATCCCATCTAAAATTTATGTTCCATCCACAAAACTCTCTTGCTCTTTAAATATTAATTTATTAAGCCATGGCTTAAGTCTTTCTATGCTCAACTTAGTGACTATTTTATAAATTATATTACATAGAGTTATAGGTAGATAAAATAATCAAGGGAATTCACTCTTTCATTTTTTGAAATAAGTGCAAGGATTGTGACATTCAATTTTTTGAGCATCTGCTTGTTCCTAAAAGATTTCTAAGTTACCTCAAAGAGGTATAGCTTAATTATATCTCAAAATTCTTGATAAAATTATATAGGGAGTCCATCATGTCTTGGAGATTTACCCTTCCTGATGCCAAATACTGTAATACCCCAAAAATGGGCTATAGGTTCATTAATCTCCTATATCGACACATCGAATGAAATCGACATCAAAGTCCTAACCTAAGACACATCGGCACATCATCGAATCCTAATTGATTATCTCAAATTCTGCATCGGGGAATATTCCTAGTAATATTCCTATTTATCCTAATTATCTTTGATTTAATGATTATTTGGCGATAAATCTTATTTATCCTAAAGTTTGATTAATTGAATATTCTAAATATTTAATTAATTAGATTTAATACTGCCACTTAATTATTTAATTGAATTTAATTCTATTTATTCCTAATTATTATTATTTAAATTTGACAATAAATCAAAATTCCTATCATTAATTGATTAAATTCTTATTTAATTAATTAAAGCAAGTTGTCATATTTAATGATATTATTTTGGAATAAAAGTTTGATTTAATAAGTGATTAACCCATAAATCAATTGTTTTATTTTTAAAATTAGTTAAGTTGAGGATAAATGACTTTATTTATTTATTTATTTAATTCATGATTAATTATGCACATCCAAAAATAGTTAAAACTATAAATCAGAAAATCAATTCAAGTTGTTTTAAAAATAAACTCAACTCTATTTTGAGTTGAAAGTTGATCTCAACTTCTGATTTAAATCAAAAAGTTATTTTTGCATGATTATTTGTGAGTTAACTATCTTTAATTCCTTGATAACTCAAAAAATAATTGAGTGATTTATGGCTTTTTCCATGCATCCCCAAAGCCTTAGATTTCTATAAAATCAAGGCTCAGCTCTTCACAAATCATCTCATAATTTTGCAAACTTATGCTGGTGATTTGGTATCTGAAGAATTGAAGCCTCTTTGTGAATCAACAACTTTGTGAGATCATTCATATTTTAGCATATCATTGTTAGATTAATTGTATTGCATATCAATTTTTCATATAGATTAGATTCATATCAGATTTTTCATATTATTGCATAGAAAAACAAAAAAAAAAGATTAATTTGCATCTAATTCATATCTAGATTTTGCATTCAAATCCTTCATTTAGGTGTCGTCAAGGTCATTGATCTCGGTCCAATCTGAGAATACATACTCACATCTATTAGAAGGCAGTAAATCGCCCGGTTAGTTTAGTTTTCATTTCATTGCATGATTTTGATTTTTGCTAACCTCTAATGTTTTACTGAAGTGTTGTGTCTACAGACAGGTACAAAATTCACAAACATTTTTAGCGCCCACCATGGGGCCCTGAAACGGGTTTCCATTCAATTTTTATTAATTTCTATCATCTTCTTGTCATTTTCTGTTCCAAGTTGCGATTTTTAATTGTTGTCCATACAATTTTCGTACGAGTTTTTTCAGAAACTCATACCAAGAGATACCCACTGTCATATAACAGTTGATTTGATCAAGAATTGTACCATCAGGATCACAGTGTCATTTGGAGGCTCTATTGTCGTATGGTCTAATACCCATTGTCGTACGAGATTCTGGACTGTCATCTAGGAGGTGACACACTATCGTATGAGTTTTAATGCCAGGTTTCAATTGTCGTTTCACTTTTTTAGGTAGTTTTCTAGATTTTTTTTCCTGATTTGGACTAACAGCTAACATTAACGATTGAAATTTGTTGTTTTTGATTGATTTCTGCTAGTTTTGATTGGGAAAAGCATAAGAATTGCTAAAAATAGGTAAGAATCTACTAAGCACGTTGCAAGGAATTCAAGTAATCTTCTCAGCTGATAACATTTCGATTTGGATTAAAAAGAACTCTTGCGTGTCAAGCTTGTGTGACCTTTATTGCTTTCATATCACATATTTCATTTTGGGCTATTAAAAATGAACATAGATTTGCTTTTCAGCATCTTTGTTACACATAGTAAATAGGCCCTATGAACACTATTCATGGTTCTTGAGAGAGTGGGTTTCCAGCGAAACTCTTCTCAATGAAGGAACCCTTGTAGGTAGGGAGGTTACTGAGAGAGTCTCACGTTCTACTAGATTTGTGTGTCTTCAGCTTCTAATTGATACATTCTCTCTCCAGAGAGGTTGATAGATCATGAGTGGTTGACATCATAGATCTTTGTGAGATAATCTTGGTCTTAGCGTGTCGAATTAATCTGTCTGCTTTGTTTGGGTTAAAAGTGAAAAGGCTAGAGAATTATGCTCTACTCCCTTTTTGGGTAGTACCAGAAACTCAGATCCTTGAATTTGGAGCCAGTCTCCATGTGGTAGATTTTGTGAGTCACCTTTAGAGAGGGTTAACCGTATTGGACATTCCCTTAATTGGGTCAACCACATTGACAGAACCTCAAGCGATAATAGCCATTTTCATCATGGTAGTGACAACTGCTATATAAATGTCCTTGTGGAAGAAATCTCCATAGTTGTGGTCTCTTATTGGGCTGTCAGATCTCCCTAGCAACTCCTGATTGATTAAATTCTCAGACTGTGTCAAAACCCCGGTGTGCCTGGATTGGAGTTCACCCTCTTGAGATCACAAAAGTTGCAAAGTCAGACCATTACTAAAAACCCTAGTGAGGCCAAATTTTCATTTTTTTTAGGAATATGTACGTTATTACAAAACTTTTTGGAACATACACTGTTAGCACTCCTAGGGATTAGCACAATTTAGTCACTTGATTGTTCATGCGTAGGATTGCTTTGTCCCCTGTTCATTTTCTTCAGACGTGCTTGGAATCACTTGCTTGCTATTTTGTGTGTTTGTTTATCTATCTGGTTACTAAGAACGAATCAATCCGCTACAATCTTCAAATCTGGACAGACAATTTTGTGAATAAACTGATACTAAAAATCTAAAAAATTGCAAAATCTGATGTCAAACACCTTTCTGGAGTCAACAGTCATTTTGTAAAGTCAGAAAGTCATACGAATTTTGTCATTTCAGAACACCCAGATTGTCGTATGGTATATGGTACATTGTCGTACAAGTTTTTCTGCCAGTCAATTCTAAAGAGTAAAAAACCCTGCTATCAACTGTCGTGAAAGTTTTGCAATAGTCGTACGAGTTTGTCAATTGTTGTTTCATGCTATACCCACTGTCGTACTAGCCTGTAGAAATTCATTTGAGAAATTTTGAAAAGTTGTCAAAAAGTTGTCAGAACTATCAGAGACCCACCTTTTCCAGCCTATTTCTAGAATCTGTCAAAAAAATCACTGTGTCAGGAATAGAGCAGCAACTACTGAGAATTCAATCATTTTCCTAAAGTGGCCTTTTGAATCTGATTTATCCTTTTGTTTAATCAATTTTGATTCTTTGTCATCTTGTATTAAAACCTTGTCATAACTATCAATCTTCAATCAATCATCAAAATGGCTAAGTGTTGCGAACTCATGTCCGCTATCTTTTGGGAATCTACCCATACATCCAAGGCACAGTCTCCTCCATTTATTTCTAATCTAAGCTTCAATCAATCAAACTTTGACAAGGTTACGTCATTTGATCTTCTTGAATCAGATCCTTCTTCAGTTGTCTTCATCATATTCTTTTGTTTCACCCATGGTTAATGGTGGAAACTAGAGCTTCCTCTCACAAGAAATCTAGAGAAGCATCCCATACCTTACCTATAACCGCTATCAGGGGTCCAACTCTTGAGCAACTCTACAATTTTGGTCTTTACGAAGACGACGATCTTGGAAACTTTCAATTAAAAACTGGTTACATTCCTCCTTCATCAACTCACGGAGGTAATCAACAAACTCCTCATCAATCTATCCCAAGGAGAACTCCTACCATGTCTCAAGCAGGGACAAACTTTGGCTCTCAAAGAGCTCAATCTCAACATGGCGCAGATCAAGAACCCACACCCGAAGAAATTGCTCAATATCAAAACGATGATAACTTCAAATGAATGATGAAGCATTTCTTGAAAGAAGACAGAGAGGCATACTTTTTACAATTAGCTCATCAAGGAGCTAAACTTCCTCCCAACTTTAATGTTGAAGATATCATTACACATGAGGAAGAAACTCCACTCACAGCTATGATGAAATAGATGCATGCCATGCAAGTCAAAATTAATAACCTTGACAAAGAAAAGGAACCCAAGGAGTTCTCCATGGAGGCCCCATGTCCTTTTCCATTTGACAAAGACTTGTACATGCCACCATTCCCAAAAAGAGTGGAGATGCTGAAATATGATAAGTGTGATGGACACTTGGATCCTCAAGATCATGTCAGAGAATTCTGTACACAATCTATGGAGTTCATGCACGAACCAACTTATCTGATGCATCTCTTTCCTCGATCTCTAGGGGGAGCAACCATTCATTGGTTCTCTAGATTGCCTTCTACTATCAAAACTTTTGAGGAGTTGATCAAATTGTTCTATCAACAATACTCCTACAACATTCAACATCCAGTCACCATGATTGATATCTGCAATCTCAAACAATATCCAGGAGAACCATTCCTGACATTTCTCAAGAGATGGAGGAAGAAATTCTCTCTATATGTTAGGCCTATTCCAGAAACTGAGAAACTGGAAATCTTCATCAATAATCTTGTTCCAGAGATCAACTACCCTTTACAAATGCAAGATCATATATCTTTTGATAAGATGGTAGACAATGTGATCAAAATTGAAAAAGTACTTGTGAAAAAAGGAGACATCACACTTCAAAAAGACAAGTACGAATTAGGATCTAGTTCTAAAGACAAGAACAAAAACTGGAGAAAGAATAAAGGCATTGTCACAGATGGTGTTTTTGATACTATCAGTGCCCCATCAAAGGCACTAGCTTTCAATCTAACTATTGAAACCCAAGCAATCAAAGGCTCGGAGAAAAAGGTGTCTGAACCATCTCAAAAGAAACCAGAATACAAATCTTGGTCCGCTGATCATAAATGAAAGTTCACTCCTCTTGGAGAATCTTTAGAATCAGCTATGAGAACTCTGCTGGCTAATAACATCATCTCTTTTCCTGAGATCCAATAATCTGATCCTGATCCTAAACCAAAATGGTGGAGAGAGAATAAATTCTATGATTTCCATCGGGGTAAAGGTCACAAAACTAATAATTGCTTACGCTTGAAACATACTATTCAAGATCTGATTGATAAGGGAGATATCATGATTAACAACCATAAGAGCAATAATGATCATACAACATTCACAGAACCATTTCTGAAACATGGTCAAGAAGTTTCATCTTCTCAGCCTAATATGGGGGCAAAGGTCAATTATGCTTACCCTAGAAATAGTGTTGTTATCAATATGGTTGAACCTTGTCTCTCTGAGCATTGCAATGTCATCACAATTGTGCAAAGAGATAGAGATCATACTTCAGCTAATGCAATGACTCGATCACAAGCTCAGGCACATCTGAACAGACAAATCCCAGATTCATCAAATGTCCCTAAGATGCCCTTCAATCTTTCTTTCGCTTCCAAACAGAAGGTTGTTTCTAAATCTTCCAATCCTAAAGATACGAGGCCAACATCTTATAGCATTATTCAACAACTCCAACACACTAATGCAAAAATCTCCATGTTTGAGCTGCTTCGAATATCTCCAGCTCATAGAGCCATTCTAGACAAAGCTTTGCTCGGATCCAATGTTTCTAATGACCTTGATTTAGATAGGTTCCAGACTATGGTTGGACATCTTACGTCTCCGCAATATATCTCCTTTTCAGAGGAAGATGAAAACTCCTTGAGTAACCCGCATAACCAGCCCTTGCATATAGAAGTCTTGATCCAGAACTATAGAGTCAAACGTGTGTTGATAGATGGGGGCGCTAGTCTAAATATTTGTTCTTATAGCTTGGTCACACAATTGGGATTTTCAGAATTGGCTATTGATCCCAGAAACAAAATAACTATAAAAGCCTATGATGAACAAGAAAGATCTTCTAAAGGTACCATTGTCTTACCTATCAAAGCAGGTCCAGTTATCAAAGATACTATATGTCAAGTTCTTGATCTACCTTTCGCTTACAACATTCTTCTAGGGAGACCATGGATACATGAGATGAAGGCTATTCCTTCTACATTTCACCAATGCTTGAAATTTCCTTATGAAGGAGTAGAGGTCACTATTCCAGCCGACATATCCACCACTTGCAATACATTGAAGGAAAGTGCAAATAAACTTGTGCCTAATAACAGAGAAGCTTCCATTGAGCCAACAAAAGAAGCATCCACATCTAAAATGGAAGATCTTGCAAAAGAGGTCAATATCAAAGAAAATGGTATGGGAGAATATACTATAGAGCCAGTCTTATCTTTGACATCTCTACCTATCTCACCTAAGTCTTATGGACAATCTTTAAAATAGTCCAAACCAGACTCTAAAGAACCTCTTGAGGCATATAAAAAGAATTTTGTAGCAGAGCAAGTATCTAAACAAGAGTTTGAAGAGGATGAAGTTGTGCTTGCATGGCTATACAAGGATGAACCTGACTCTCAAGTTGTTCCAATTAGTGACTCTACAGTATCCAAAATCCCTTCTCAGGCATATGGTCCAGGAGATAAATTAATAGCTAAGATGGGATATTTAGGTAAATGACCTCTAGGCATCAGAGAAAAAGGTCTTATAACACCTATTTCACATATTGGTAGGGAAAACAAAGATACCGTTGGCTTAAGCTTTAAAAAGAAACCCTTCCACCTCAAAGGTAATTGTTCCCATGTCATAGAGCAGATCGCACCAAGTGAACCCCTTCTTAAGAAGGAAGAAACTGAACCATCAGATAGTGATTCAAACAGCTCAGAACTTGTTCCTTATGAGCATTTGCCTAAGGAAATCAAAGACCTCCTTGAAGCTAAAGATGATCCAATCAAAAGAATTAATGTAGTAGAAACACAAGAACCTACTATCAATCAAGAGATAGTTGCAACACAAGAACTAGCTAATCTCGAAGACAATCAAAAAGAGGAAGGTGGTAGTTATTCTGAGATAGATTCTCATGAGTATGAATTCAAATCAGAATCTGAGGGTAACCCTTCTTGGGGTATTCATCCTAACTTTACTCATGTTCTTAGATTTCCTAGAGGCATAGATGAAGAATCTAATGACTATGAATGGGGAGCCATTCCAGAAGAAGATGAGCTTATTATAGAGAAACATGTTGATATTATTCACCAATATGCACCTAAACCCAACGTAAGTCTAGAGCAAAATGATGAACCTATCGAGTCCGATCCACCTATGGCTAAATTGGACTCCCACAATGACATTGAGCCTATTCACGAATTGAATATCTTAAGTTGTAATATCACCTTTGAACTCGAGTGTTGGGTTAGGACCAATGATGACATATCCATATCCGTAAACACTATCTCCCAATCTTTCCCCATTTTGACTATCCAACATCCTGAACTTCTTGATCAAACCTCCACAAATCCGATCCATGGTATTTATACCTTCCCAAATGACTATGCCCTTTCTTTCTACCTCAATGTAGTTGAGCCTATAAGGACTTCCATCAATGAACCAAGCATTAGCATGACAGAGTCAGACATCAAGTATCTTAGTCAGAAAAATAAGAATAAGAATAAAAAGAAAAGGAGTTTTGAGGGTGAAAACCACTTTGTGGCAGTCTCAGAACCTACAAAAGTAAAAATAAAAGACGTATCCAAAGGTGAAAACCTCTCTGAGGTCCCTAAGGATGAGATATTTGATGTCCTTCCGAGTCATTTACAGGACAGATCTCTAGTTCTAATTGAGCCCACTCAATCCATCAATTTGGGAACAACAGAAGAACCACAGTTGATTCATGTAGCACAATCTTTATCAGAAGAAGAGAAGCAAAAATTTACAATATTCCTAACAGAGAAGACGATCAACTTTGCATGGAAATATTCAAATATGCTAGGGTTGGATCCTAATCTTATAATGCATCATTTATCTATAGCTCCAAATGTCAAACCTGTTAAGAAAAAGTTAAGAAAGATGCATCCTCATGTTGTACTCTTGGTAAAAGATGAATTAGAGAAGCTTCTAAAAGTCGGATTCATTCGAGTTATTGATTATGCAAAATGGATCTCTAATATTGTACCTATTTCTAAACAAGACAAATCAATAAGAGTATGCACAGACTTTAGAGATGTGAACAGAGCATGCCCTACGGATGATTTTCCATTACCTAACATTGATATGATAGTGGACATGACTGCGGGCTTTGAGATGTATTCTTTAATGGATGGTTTTTTTGGATATAATCAAATAAAAATTGCTCCAGAAGATCAAGAGAAAACTACTTTCACATGTGCATGGGGCACCTTCTGTTGGAATGTCATGCCATTTGAGCTTAAAAATGCTGGTGCTACATATCAAAGAGCCATGACATCTATTTTTCACGACATGATGCATAGGACTATGGAGGATTATGTTGATGATACTTTAGCAAAATCTATGATTAGAGCTGAACATCTAGATGACTTGAGCAAGATACTAGATAGAATGCAAAAATTTAGTCTCAGACTAAATCCTAAGAAGTGTGCTTTTGGTGTCACTTCTGGAAAGCTCTTAGGATACATACTTTCAAAGAAGGGCATTGAAGTTGATCCATCTAAAGTGAAGGCTATAATGGAAATGAAACCTCCAAAGAATATTAGTCAAATGAGGACATTGCAAGGAAGAGTTCAATCTATCAAAAGATTTATATCACAATTAGCAGACATATCACAACCTTTTACAAAAACATTACATAAAGGTGTGACATTTGCGTGGAATGAAGAATGTGAGAACAAATTTAACCATATCAAGAAGTATCTATCAAATCCTCCTATCTTGATGCCTCCTATTCATGGGAAGCCATTGATCTTATATGTCTTTGCAACAGATACATCACTAGGGGCATTGCTTGCACAACATGATGAGAACAAAAAGGAAAGAGCTATATACTATATCAGTAGAACATTGGTTGCATATGAGAAGAATTATTCAATGATTGAGAAAGCTTGTCTAGTTGTGATCTTTGCATCATAAAAACTGAGACATTACATGTTAGCTCATACCACACATTTGGTAGCTAAGATTGATCCACTCAAGTACCTTCTAAGCAAAGCTGCCCTCACAGGTAGATTAGCTAAATGGGTCATGCTCTTAAGTGAATTTGACATTGAATATGTGGAAAGAAAAGATATTAAAGGACAAGTTATTGCTGATCAATTAGCGGATGCACCTATGATTGATGATACACCAATGCAAATGGAATTTCTAGATTCCTCTATCATGACTCTTTCTTCTAGAGAATGGTAGTTATTCTTTGATGGCTCCTACACACAGAATGGGTCAGGCGTGGGCATATTGTTCATAACTCCTCAAGGATAATCAATCCCAAAATCATTCAGATTAAAGTTCCCTTGTACAAACAATATTGCAGAATATGAATCCCTTTTGAATGGTATGAAAATAGCAATTGAGTGGCGAGTAACATAATTACACATTCATGGAGACTCACAACTTGTTATCCATCAAGTCAATGATGTGTACCAAACTAAAGATGAAAAACTCATTCCTTACAAGAGAATGGTAGATGATCTAAAGAAGTATTTCATATCTATCACATTTGAGAAAATTCCTATAATAGAGAATAAGGATATTGATGCAATGGCAACGCTATCTACTCTATTACAGTAGCCTGAACATGATCTACGCTACGAATTCCTGGTGGAAGCACTATCTTATCCTGCATATGATTCCCCTAAAACCCGCATGATCTGCACTGTTGTTGGTCATGATTCATCCAGATACAAAAACCTATTTTCATATCTCCAAGACCAAATCTTTCCCAATACCTTCAACCACCATGAAAAGAGATACCTTATCCGTAATGCCTCCTGATATGTCATCATTGGTCACAATTTGTACAAATGAGGTCTAGATGGTACACTACTTAGATGTTTAGAACGGGAAGAGTCTCAACATGCATTAGAGAAATTCCATGATGGTATTTGTGGGTCACACTCGAACGGTTTAACACTAGCTCGAAAACTTATTAGGGTTGGGTACTATTGGCCAAAAATGGAGAAAGAATCTATCAAGTTTGCTAAGAATTGTCAAAAGTGCCAAGTGCATGGCAACTTAATTCATGCTCCAGGGAGAGATCTAATTCCCTTTACTAAACAATGACCTTTTCACCAATGAGCATTTGATCTTATAGGAGCTATACATCCTCATTCTTCTAATGGGCATACCCATATAATCACAGCTACAGATTATTTTACAAAATGGGTAGAAGCAGTCTCTTTGACACAAGCAACTAGAAAGCAAATATCTATGTTCATATTGAACTATATCATATGCAGATATGGGATACCTCATTCCATAATCACAGATAACGATGGACAATTCAAGAACAAAGATCTAGATGATTTATGTGCTAAATTCAAGATTACACAACATTGGTCATCTATCTACTATTTTCAGGAGAATGGACAAGCAGAGGCTTCTAACAAGAATCTATTGAAAATCTTGCACCATACAGTTAATAAAATAGGAAGAGACTGGCATCTCATGATCAATCCAGCTCTCTGGGCCTATAGAACAAGTATTAGAACACCTACTGGGGCTACACCTTTCGCTTTAGTTTATGGGTCTGAAACAGTACTGCCTATTGAGATTGAAATCCCATCACTAAGAATCAGAATGCATGGTCTAGTAACTGATGATGACTATAGAGTGTCTAGGTTGCAAGAACTTGAACTACTAGATGAGCGCAAACAAGCAGCATATGATCATCTCAGAGTATATCAAAAGAGAATGTCTAGAGGTTACAATAAGAAAGTCAGACATAGAGAATTTCAGGTTGGTGATCTAGTCTTGAGAGAAAATCCTAAAAATCAATCACATCGAGAACGCAAGGGGAAGTTTGAACCCAACTGGATGGGTCCCTTTGTAATCACTGCTACTTTTGGCTCTGGTGCCTATCAAATCTCAATGACTGAAGGAGAACAGCTCTGAGAACCAATCAACGTTCTCCATCTAAAGAAATTCTACGCCTAAGGCATTTAGTCTATGGTAAAATGTCCTTAAAAAATCATAAAAATAAGAAAAAGTCATGAAAAAATGAACATCTTGGTGAAAACCTAGCAATGGGCGCCTTGATGATTCACAAAAAAATTGAAAATATCAAAAGTACAAAAAAATTGAAAAAATGAAAAATACAAAAAAAAAATGAGAAAAAGAAAAAGTGCCTTGATGAAAACCTGGAAACGGGCACCTTGGTAGCAAAAATAGAATCTTTGCCAAGATGGTGAAAACCTGACAAACGGGCGCCACTTATTTCAAATGCTTCATCTATCAGCACAATCTTGGTCTTTCCCAGCTTTCAGTCTTGCTTTAGTTTGTTCATATCTCTCGGTTTGTTTCTGCATTCCTATTTTCAATAAGTCAGTTTGTACACCAATCAGCTCAAGCGTTTGTATCCTATCAATGTTAACACTTGGGGGCAATCAATGTCATATCCTATGGCCTCCAATGTATCTTAGACGTATCATATCTAGTCAGAGTCCTTTGAAGCTTCATCTGAGTCAGTCAGTCAGTCTTGTCTCCAGAAAGGATTTTGCATCTACAACAATCAAACACAAACTGAGAACAATCTATGCTTTACATGCTTTTATCTCCTTGTATGCTTACTGATTCGCATTGAGATTTTTGCATATTATGTTCCTTCGAGCTCTTCGATGATGTCCTTTACAGGATTTAGAGAGTGATGATTGGGGGCATAATCTTTTCTTTGTCTTCTTCTTGTATGTGAAAATCTAACAACTTTGGAAATTTTGGATTGAAATGTTGTCCGACTGTAAGAGCCTCTATCTCGAATTGGATGGCCATGCGTACCTTGACCATTGATACCCAAAAAATTCAAGGAAGTTTGATCTAACTATTGTCTTTTTGAGTGAGTTCTTTCTCCCACTGTGAAATGCGATCTTACCTAAGGATGTCAACAATAAAGGGTCACTACGGGTAATTCACATTGGATTTCAAATGATCTCTTGACTGCTTGATGTGTTTGTACTGCAAGGCGTATTCAGGTCATCATGACATTTATGTTTTGATGCTTATACAAATTGCTATATCAAAATGGACATGATATTCGGGTCATCCTGGCGCTTATGCTTTGATGCTTATATCTAATCCAACATTCCAAAAACACAATCAATATTCATATGTCCATGGTTTCATAATCAGTGGGTGTTGTATTAATTCTTGCGTATACAAATCGATATTCATATGTCTATGGTTTCATAACTAGTGGCCATTGTATTGATTTATCCGATTACCTAAAAATTCAATGATGAGAATGACCGACACATGATCAATGACTAGGTCCTAGGTCTTAGGTTGAATTTTTACATGTTTCTTTGTATTTGGCATGTTGGCATGATCTCACAATGGTTGAATGAACTTCAATGCTTAAACAATTCTTCAAATGTCTCTTCAAATCTAACAAGAGCTGAAACCTACCTCGAAGGTCTTTTCAATCGAATCACAAGTAGTTATCCTCCTGGGTTAAACATCCTTTTTGACATAAGACTGAGTACTTGTCTTCATCAATATCTACAAAACATATCATGTGAATCATTGCATTTGCATATAATAAGCATATGTTGCATTACAATTCATCCATGTGCATACGCATAAATCATACATACATCTTTCCATAATCAAATACATTTGCATAACATCCATACATATGAAAGAAATCATTGCATTGCATATATCCATACATACATTCTACTCTACTCATAGCATAAACATCACATGATATCATCATAAATCGAAACATGACAAGTACAAATGAAGTCACAACCAAAATATCGATCTCATATATATATCAAAAATTTCGCACTAGTCAAGGGTGCACTACTGGCACAGTGTACAAAAGAATGAGCTTAGTCGAGCTATCAGAATCAGAATGGTATATCAGAATCAAAAGATCACAAATGTCAGAACATATCACAAATCGATCAGCTCTCAGCTTGATCCTCTACACCTAGTGGAGGAGGTGGTGGTGCATCTGGTACTGCCTCTACTCTGGGTGCTCTAGCTCCCTCTGATGCCATCATGTACTGTGAGTAGGAGGGAACTCTCTATGCAGTAGGAACAAATATATAATATGTGGACACATAGTAAGCTTCCCGTGAGGTCTGATGAATCACCTTTGCCTGCAATCTCAATACCTCTGCACGCAACTCAGTCTTCTATCTATCTACCTCTATATATCGCTCCTCCCATCGTGCACTGTGCACCTTCAGGTCTCTGACCTATGCACTGAGCCATCTAATAGTGTCCTGTGGAGTAGGAGGAGCAGTAGGATCAATGTCTAGCATCTCAGTATCCAGGGCAACCTGCTTAGTGGTCTATGCCCTCTACACCTTACGACGTCTAACCTCAACACCTAAATCAAAACCAGTATCCCCCTTTGTGAAGTCCACACCACCACCTACCACCTACTCAGCTGCCAGTACCTCATCCATTGAACCAACTCCACCTAATGTACCACCCTCTCCCCTAGTCCGTCTGTGAGAACTGGAAGATCTACTTGCTATAGAACTAGTGGGACGGGAGGGCTTCATCTGTCTTGATGGTCTCTATGGTGGAGCCATCGCTCTAGGTCTCAGAGGTGTGGGGTGAATAATGGGAGCCTGTGTCAGTCTGGGACCCTATCCCATCGGAGCCCTTGTCACGTCCATCACCTCCTCCATGGAGGGTATTAGCTCAGTCGGATTAGAAAATCTATGGATGGGATGGTCAACAAGCCATGAGATGAATCCATCAGTAACACCAGCATCTAGTACATCTGGTCTATACTCCCAATCCCGATCGACAATAGCACTGTACTCCTGAGAACACAAATCATAAGAGAGCCTCTGTGTCCATCCAAGTCCAATCTCTCGCCCTATCTATGCATATGTAGCATAATCCTCTGGGGCATCTTGTACTCGCCCGTACTACCGCCAGACCTTGGTAATAAGGAACCTCTCTATAGTGGAGGAGGACCTCCCAATCAGTACACGGCTTTGGAAGAAATAACTAAACTGCTCTCGAGCAGTAGGCCAAGGCTCAATGGCTACATATGGTCTCCAATGCACAAAAGTCATATCATCGAGGCATCGCCTCCAGTACTCAGTGTGGCCCATCCGTCCTTGAATAACATATCCGACATATGTATAGATGACAGGCTCTTGAGGCTGCCTCTGCGAAGTACATACAGGTCTCAACACTGGGATGTGCTCCCAAGCCCATATCTATAGAACTAGGGCTCCTGTAGAAAAATATTTGCTCTCCTGATACACTACCTTGTGCATCTCAGAGAACATGTGAGCCAATAGACACTGACCCCAAGCCAACTCAGAGGGAGTGGCCATCAAACGTGCTACCATAGGGGCCCAGCCCATCAAAAGACCTTTCTGCTGACGGTCAGACATGATAATACCACCAATCATCCCGGCAATGATGCACTCCAGCCAATGTGTCTGTCCATATCTCTGCACTAGGGTCTCCCAAGAGATGGAGGTCGTCATCTGAGTATCATCTCCAAAGAGACATCTAAAAGATAATACACCTAAGTTCCCCGAACTCACGTACTCTAGTCACCAACCTGCATGAAATGGAATGCGCAGTTTATGGTACACGTCCTCAGGGGTAACAGTGATCTCCCCAGTCGGCAAGTGGAAGGTCTATGTCTCCGAGTGGAACCTCTCAATCAGCACAGTCAAAAGTCCATGATTTACCCTAATCTCGGGTAAATGTATCAAGTGCTCGAATCCACAAGAAGCAAGGTGGACCCTCATAGGGTTCTGCAATGACACACATAGTCTTTGTGTGGCAGGATGTGAGATCCACACATGTACATTTGGATATACGACCTACACAACACAAAAATAGGGAATCCTATCAGTAATTTGGTCACAGAACAGGTTACAAGGGCGAAAATGGGGCAGTTTAGTATTTCAGAAGGTAGGTTAACAGGTCAGCAATTAGGCTAAGAGATCAGAAAAATAAAAAATTTGACCTAATACTGAGTTTTAAGCTCACTATTTTCCATACGACACTTCAAACTGGCATGAAAAGTCATACGAGTTTGTACGTCGTACCAAACAAAAAATCATAGTGACACAACAATGCATCCCTCATCGTATGAGTTATGAGGGACCTGATGAAATGTCATACAACTCATGGGTCCCTCTGATACGAGTCGTGGGGTCTTATGGGATGACAACCTAGCTACAGTTGAAAAGTCGTACGAGTCCCGCTGGGGAGTCGTACGAGTTTCCGTGTATGCAAATTTCAAAAATAGAAAAATGTACCAAAAATTGCTAAAATCCTATAAAACATGGAAAAATTGATATTTTAGCAAAGCACAAAGGTCCACCTACCGGATGTCCATACTGTCGAGGTCTCTGGTGTCTCCAACTGCGCTCAAATTGATGCGAACTCACAGGTACCTTTGGTTCTGCCGCTTTATCTGCCATTTTGCTCAAAGGGCTCCACAAAGTTTTTCAAAGTCAAAAGGTTGAAATGAATTGAAAATGACCCTTCTGACCTTTATATAGCTTTTGACCTAATTTTCAAAAGTGCTCCGTTTTTCATGAAAATTGCACCCTTGGCTAATTTTGACATTCTGAATCCATTTTCGGGATCAAAATTCAAATCTAGATCATTTACTATGTCAAAATCGCGATTTAAAATTTTTGGACCCAGGATGGTCTACTGCTTGCATAATCAACCTTCCATCATCACATAAATCCAGTATTCAACTTAACTGATTATCTTACGTCAAACTATCAAAATTTCAACTTGGTCAACCATGGTCACCTCATGGTCAAACCTAGTCAAACTTGGTCTTCTAGACCTCCAAACGATGTAGAATGCATTCTCAAATGTATTTAACCACTTCTTACATCAATTAACATGCTTCTGAACCCTATAACGCTGACTTTTCTTGTCAAATTTCAATTTTAATCCCCAAGGGGGCATGGTATTGCACATCGTTCAAAGTCTATAATCTAATTTGAAATCATATCTTTATGGAAATCATATCTTTCCTTAGTAATTGAGACAAACAACCACGTCTAGTTGTTGATTCATCAAAAGACCTCATCTCTTGGGGCAAATCAATCATCGCTTGGGGCATATCAGATTCATCGAGATCCATATCAATCTGATATTCTCTTAATCTTGTAAATTGTATCAGTTTTTGCAACTATGGGTTCAATTGTGTTATTTCCTTGGTTCTTCAAAAATTGAAGGGTTCAGATGTGATACCAATGTGATTCTTATCGACAATAGGGTCTGGAATCGGTCACTCACTTTTTTGCAATCATAAGGTTCAGAATCAGGCGTTTTGACACTTTTTCGCAATCATCAGTTCATTTGCTATTATAGTTAACATTATCTTTGGTCATTCAGGACCTATTATCTTCATATCAGTTTCAATCAGTTTCTGCTTCATATCAATATCAATTTCAAACATCAGTTTCAAACATCATACACAGACTGTCGTTGAACCACTGCGCTACACACAACAATTCAAAGAGGGGCAAAATGTAATACCCCAAAAATGGGCTATAGGTTCATTAATCTCCTATATCGACACATCGAATGAAATTGACATCAAAGTCCTAACCTAAGGCACATCGGCACATCATCGAATCCTAATTGATTATCTCAAATTCTGCATCGGGGAATATTCCTAGTAATATTCCTATTTATCCTAATTATCTTTGATTTAATGATTATTTGGCGATAAATCTTATTTATCCTAAAGTTTGATTAATTGAATATTCTGAATATTTAATTAATTAGATTTAATACTGCCACTTAATTATTTAATTGAATTTAATTCTATTTATTCCTAATTATTATTATTTAAATTTGACAATAAATCAAAATTCCTATCATTAATTGATTAAATTCTTATATAATTAATTAAAACAAGTTGTCATATTTAATGATATTATTTTGGAATAAAAGTTTGATTTAATAATTGATTAACCCATAAATCAATTGTTTTATTTTTAAAATCAGTTTAGTTGAGGATAAATCACTTTATTTATTTATTTAATTCATGATTAATTATGCACATCAAAAAACAGTTAAAACGATAAATCAGAAAATCAATTCAAGTTGTTTTAAAAATAAACTCAACTCTATTTTGAGTTGAAAGCTGATCTCAACTTCTGATTTAAATGAAAAAGTTGTTTTTGCATGATTATTTGTGAGTTAACTATATTTAATTCCTTGATAACTCAAAAATGAACTGAGTGATTTATGGTTTTGTCCATGCATCCCCAAAGCCCTGGATTTCTATAAAATCAAGGCTTAGCTCTTCACAAATCATCTCATAATTTTGCAAACTTATGCTGGCGAATTGGTATCTAAAGAATTGAAGCCTCTTTGCGAATCAACAACTTTGTGAGATCATTCATATTTTAGCATATCATTGTTAGATTAATTGTATTGCATATCAATTTTTCATATAGATTAGATTCATATCAGATTTTTCATATTATTGCAAAGAAAAACCAAAAAAATAGATTAATTTGCATCTAATTCATATCTAGATTTTGCATTCAAATCCTTCATTTAGGTGTCATCAAGGTCACTAATCTCAGTCCAATCTGAGAATACATACTTGCATCTATTAGAAGGCAGTAAATCACCTGGTTAGTTTAGTTTTCATTTCATTGCACGATTTCAATTTTTGCTAACCTCTAATGTTTTACTGAAGTGTTGTGTCTACAGACAGGTACAAAATTCACACACATAAATACCACTTCTTCAACTTCATCTGATAACATAGGTTACATGAGATCTTCATTCATCTCATGAGAAACCATGGAAGGGATACAATCCAAAACAAGCCCTTCCTCCCCACTAAAAAGTGCAGAATCCTTAGTGTTAAAACCCAAAAAGAAACTCGTGACTTCATGAATAATCTCCCCATGGGAAGATAAAAGAGTCCCCTCTGAAGAAATGAGAGAAGTAATTGAACTCCCATTTCTTCTATCTATAACTATATTATGAAAAAAATCATGTTTCTTTCACCTTCCTAAAGTTAATCTACTTGAGCCTTTTGTTTCCAATAAATCTCCTCTTGAAGCTCCAATTCCTCTTGTTCTTTTACTGCTACAACTTCCTCCCTATATAAAGTATCGAATAAACCTTGATCCCTAATTTGGTGAGTAATACAATCAACTTGGGACTGAGCATTCCTTTTCACCAGGAAGATATTACCAAAGATCACTCTATTCCATCTTTTAAGCTTGTGCTTAATAAATTGCAACTACTTAACAAAGGAATATATTATGATACCGTAAGAAAGCTTCTCTTCATTTCACTATTCTAAGATAAGGTCATTAAGATATGACTCCTAAAGCCACATAAGATGAAATTTGAAAGAGGGATTCTTTGACACATGAAATTTAGTAGTAGTGAACTTGATCAGCCAATGGTTAGATCTTCTCTAATTCAAATTATTTGAACCAGTATTCTATCTATCCTCCATCCAAAATTAATAGACTCAGAATCTATCAAATCTCTCAAAAATTACATCGACTCCACATCTTCTATTATTCTTATTAAACACTCCATTGGTGGGTTTAACATCCACTACCTTCAAGAACTCATATCATTCCTCAAAGGCTCCATAGAAGGATCCAACTTGGGATTCCCCCCTTTTCTCTTCCAAACTTGAAATTGCATTAAAATATCCTACCAAAATCCAATGGAATAAAGGAGCAATAAAAATCTTATACATGACCATAGCAATGACTTTTCCATAAGGTTAGTTGTCAGACATTGACAATAGTAAAAGGAAGGTTTACACCAAATTCATATAGCTTGTGGCCACCAAAGAGATATAATACCTTCTAGTAATCTACCATAGAGGAAAAATGTTATGCAGATACCACAAGAAAGACATACCCCAAGAGTTGTCCTAGGTCCCAATACATTGGCAATGACTTTGAGGCCAAATTTTAGATGCCTTATTGAACATACCATCAACAAATAACTTAGTTTCCTAAGTAAAGACCACATCAAGATAATAAGAAACAATCAAACTCAAATAGCCTCTTTTATAGGGATGTTATTCAACCCCCTTACATTCCATGAAAGAAAAATCATTTTTGGGAGGGGGAAAAGTGGGAATCAATGGTCTTCGTAGATCCAGACTCCACTAAAGTTTCATAAATTTCAAGTTGTTGGATTCATGAGTTTGGTCCCCATTTAATTTCCATGGAATCATATAAAGGCTTTCTCAAATCAATTTCAACACAAACACGAGTGTAAGTGACTAGTTTTTTTTTCCATAGTTTATCATGAAGGGCCTCCTCGCTTACCAAGTTGAGTTGGAATTAGATTAAAGATGTCATCTCTCTAGAATTCCAAAGGAAACCACAACATCCTCACCCAAACTAGGGCCTTCAACAAAAGATCTTCTACACAATTGAATCCAACATGTCGTGGCTTGATGAAAAAACCATTTATTGATTATAAAAGTAAGGTTCTCCTTCAAAAGTCCTATTTTTTTCTGACATGCACAAAAAAATTGCTAAGAAATAATTATTAGCAGGTAATATCACTTCCATTTCCCCCTCCAAATTCTATGTACGTTGAGTCCATGACTCTAAGAAAGGCATAGACACCCAAATCCCCATGAAATTATAGATCAAAGCATAATTAGATAAATAATCAATATCCTCCTTAATAAAGTTAGGAGAAATCACAAGAAACCTCATGTTGTCACCCTTAACCAAGCATCCATTAAACTTCATTGGCCTCAAGTCCCCATCTAGAGAAGAATGTTCTCACATGTCTAAAAAAATCACGCCAAATATGGGGTTCTCTTGCATGCATGAAGGACTAATCCTTATCACTACATCTCTAAATGACATGCTCATTTCACCAAAAGGACCTCTTTGGGAAACCATGTAAGGCCACCACACACAAACATCAACCACCCAGAAACCTCACAAATGCAAGGGTAGAACACACAAACGAAAGAGAAAAACATAATCTACAAACACCAATTGACAAGAAAGTTGACCCCCACCCAACCACACTAAACGCCTTTTACACAACAACCACACAACCATAAACAACCTGCAAAACACACAAATAAATGTTGATCTGTCAACCTCAAAATCAACACATGCAACCCTTGAAAAACTGTGCCCCACCCTAGCCACCACCAACAACCCACATTCAGAGCAGATCTAGAGAGCACACAAAAGATAAAAATGCATGGCTAGGGTTTCCCCTAGCCCACACGAACCAAAACTCTCACCATCGTTTGCATCTCAAATTTTCCTACATCACCAAGTTTTAATTTTGACCATGAATGCAAATAGAACATCTCCTTAAGCATATGCATTCTCATCATTGTCACTATAACATATTATTTTTTATGAGTTGATATGCTCTGTTATTTATTAGTTTATGTTGTGGCATATTGAATGCTTTCACTACTATATATACGAGCCAAGAGTAAATATTTTTATACCTATATTCACCACTCTTCAATCACATGTTGGAATTATCCTTATTTGGATGTCATTGTTATAGGTTGCAGTCAATTGAACTTTATATTATTCAAAGTAAAGAGAAAATCTTGTCATAATTGATTGCACAAAATCATGTCTGTCATATTTTTTTTTTAATTTCAAAAGTGTGTATTACATCAATAATTTTCTAAGACAGTTTTAAATATCATTAATTTTAACATATCATCAAGTCTAGAATTATTAATTCAAATTTACACATCAAGATCATTTTTACATCGCTAAAAAACTAGGTTGAATTGCAAAGAGTTTTTAATTTACGTGTAAGACTCAAGAACGCTAACATCATTTTTACATTGCTAAAAATGAAGACTAAATTACAATAAATTTCCAATTTGAATAAGATTTAAGAAAGCCAACACAAAGAAGACATTAAGAAAGGAAACACAACAAAAACATTAATTTTTAAATGTCAACATCAACAAACATTCTTTACATTCATTCCAAGTATTGAAAATCCTAATCCTCTCCATAAATTTAAAAAAAAAACATGTATACTGATCGATTCACATCTCTAGTTAAAGTGCATAGACACCCAAATCCCCATGAAATTATAGATCAAAGCATAATTAGATAAATAATCAATATCCTCCTTAATAAAGTCGAGGAATCACAAGAACCCTCATGTTGTCACCCTTAACCAAGCATCCATTAAACTTCATTGGCCTCATGAGAAGAATGTTCTCGCATGTCTAAAACAATCGCGCCAAATATGGGGTTCTCTTGCATGCATGAAAAATGACTATTCCTTATCACTACATCTCTAAATAACATGCTCATTTCACCAAAAGGACCTCTTTGGGAAACCATGTAAGGCCGCCACACACAAACATCAACCACCCAAAAACCTCACAAACACAAAGGTAGAACACACAAACGAAAGAGAAAAACACAATCTACAAACACTAATCGATAAGAAAGTTGACCCCCACCCAACCACACTAGACCCCCTTTACAGAACAACCACACAACCATAGACAACGTGCAAAACACACACAAACAAATGTTGATCAATCAATCCCAAAATCAACACACGCAACCCTTGACAAACTATGCCACCACCCTAGCCTCCACCAAAAACCCCACATTCAGAGCAGATCCAAAGAGCACACAAAAGATACAAAACATGTGGCTAGGGTTTCCCCTAGCCCACACAGACCAAAAATCTCACCATTGTTTGCATCTCAAATTTTCCTACATCACCAAGTTTTAATTTTGACCAAGAAAACAAATAGAATAGCTCCTTAACCATATGCATTCTCATCATTGTCACTATAAAATATTATTTTTGTGAGTTGATATGCTTTGCTATTTATTTGTTTATGTTATGGCATATTGAATGCTTTCACTACATCTATAGATACAAGCCAAGAGTAAATATTTTCATACCTATATTCACCACTCTTGAATCACATGTTGGAATTGTCCTTATTTGGATGTCATTGTTATAGGTTGTAGTCAAATGGAATTTTATATTCTTCAAAGTAAAGATAAAATCTTGTCATAATTGATTGAAAAAAATCATGTTTGCCATATTTTTTTAATTCAAAAATGTGTATTACATCAATAATTTTCTAAGACAGTTTTAAATATCATTAATTTTAACATATCATTAAATCTAGAATTATTAATTCAAATTTACACATCAGAATCATTTTTACATGGCTAAAGGTTAAGGTTGAATTGCAAAGAGTTTTTAATTTATGTGTAAGACTCAAGGAAGTCAACATGATTTTTGCATTGCTAAAAATTAAGACTACATTACAAAGAATTTTCAATTTAAATAAGATTTAAGAAAGCCAACACAAAGAAGACATTAAGAAAGCCAACACAACAAAGACATTAATTTTTATATATCAACATCAATAAATATTCTTTACATTCATTCCCAAGTATTGAAAATCGTAATCCTCTCCATAATTTTTTTTAAAAATACATTTATACTCATCGATTCACATCTCTAGTTAAAGTGCATTCTACTTTCACTATATACAATTATTTAATAGCCTTAGATTAATGTTAAAGGATATTGTTCCATTCCATTTATGTAAAAGGGATTTTATTCCCACACTATATGAAACTATGCACGCAAGCTTTGAATCAACTTTTTCTAATTTAAATCCAGACAATTCAATATCTATTCATTATTTGCATGGTGAGTCTAGGAATCTGTTTTTCAAGGGCGGCCATCGTGGGGAAACATCAACTGTAATGCATTTCTTAACTTGCAGGAAAGGAAACCCAAAAATGCCCTGTTGCAACCATTTTCAGCATAATCATATATATGTTGGGGACTCACCAGCCTTTTTAATAACTGAATTGTTATGACGGCGCTCACATCTGTGGAACCTTGGGAATTGTGCAATTGAACTTGAGCATTCCCGCTACGCCATTTCTTCATGGTAATTTTGATTAAGGAGAAGTTAGAAGCCCTGAAATTTTGATCTAGGACCGTGTTCTTTGATTGTTGAGAGTCTGTGGATCAATGCAATTGCATATTTGTGGTTCTGTTAACAGGTGGTGAAGGTAATGACAATGGCGTGCCTGTGGTGGTTGGCATTTGTGGTTTTGATTTGGAATGTTGGTGTTGGAGAAGGGCTGGGAATAAATTGGGGCACGCTCTCCTCACACCCTCTTCCCCCTGATACAGTGGTGCGGCTTCTCAGAGACAATGGCATCAAGAAAGTTAAGCTCTTCGATGCAGATGTCAAGACAATGAGGGCCCTGGCTCGTACCAATATTGAAGTTATGGTCGCCATTCCCAATGATTTGCTGCTAAATCTGACTGATTCTGATGCTGCTGAAAAGTGGGTTGCCACCAATGTTACCAGATACAGCTTTCCTGGTGGAGTTAATATCAAGTAAGTTCAAAACTTTCTTCCTTTTGTTTCTTCTTGTATGAATTCGTTTCAGGGATTTTGGGCTGGATTAAACAAGTGTTTGTTTACAAGCCAGCTTTGCAGATACAGAGGTATTGGCCAAAGTTTATTGCCAAGCCGAAGTAGTTTGGGGAATCAATTGTATAAGATTTGTTTTAATTTAGTTCATTGTTATGTTGTTTTAATTTATAGTTTTTATTCAACTGGTTTATTTTATTTTATTTTTGTATATAAGGTTTCCACTGTCCAATGGATTGAAAAGGAAAGTCTTTGGACTTATATCTTCAATAATTTCTCACCTACCCATTAAAGATTCTTGATTGGAATTGGAATGGACGTTAGAGATATAAAATCATGTAAATGGGCTCTAGATGCCACTTTGTAGTGTTTTCAATCATGGCATCTTGAGTTTGCTTTCACGCCCCTTAAGAGATTCTCTATATAGGAGATGGCAAACACCCAGAAGAGAAAACACCCAGAATACCACTGCCAAGAACGTTTCAGATATATGTTTAGCTTGAGCCTTGATAAATTTTAAAAATGGCAGCTCACCATGTTAAACCAGAAATTACATTACAAATAGTTTTTGATGTGGTATTGGTACAGATGCTAGTGGCATTCACTGTCTAGATGATATTGTGAATTTTTAATATTGGGTCAAATAGGTAACCTGAAGTAGTGAAATCTGCTGCAAATAAATGTTTAAATTTGAGTTCACTAACCTGCCTAAAAAGGCTCCAGGGGAAGGGTTATGACATCAGAATCCATTGTATGGAAAAGCTATAATTAATGACGTATGCCTAATATATATTCTGGAGCAAAATAGACAACTAGAGGCCTTTATATTTGTAGATAGTAAGTATTGCTTGGCCTGCTTACTGGTATGAAAATTCAAGGCTTTTGGGCAGTATATGTTGAACACTCTTCATCACATGGGTACTATGTATTTTACTCTGGATTTTTCTGTGTCATGTTCGTTGTTGTCAGTGAAAGTAATTGAATAGTCCTTTATTCAAGTAGAATCAATTTAATGGTATGCAAAACAGATTTGAAAGCTTGAATTACGTGCTATTTTACCGGGTAGAAGAACTGGGTGATGAGAGTGTGTCAAATTCCTGGGACTGGCTACTAATATCTTGTACTCGGGCCAAATATATGCAGGTATGTTGCTGTTGGAAATGAACCTTTCCTGGAGGCCTATAATGGATCTTTCATAAATATCACTCTTCCTGCACTTCGAAATGTTCAGCAAGCTCTAAAGAATGCAGGTTTACAAGACATCAAGGCAACAGTGCCCCTCAATGCGGACGTGTACTATTCTCCTACTACAAACCCAGTCCCATCAGGTGGGGATTTCAGGCCAGACATTCGTGATCTCATGATACAGATTGTTAAGTTTATGAATGACAATGGTGCACCTTTCATTGTCAATATCTATCCATTTCTAAGTTTGTATGCAAATGAGGATTTCCCTGTTGATTTTGCATTCTTTGATGGTAACGCCCAACCACTGACTGATGGGGCATTCCAGTATACTAATGTGTTTGATGCAAATCTTGATACTCTGGTATGGTCTCTGAAGAAAGCGGGCTTTCCTAATATGCCCATTGTTGTTGGAGAAATAGGTTGGCCTACTGATGGTCATAAAAGTGCCACTTCTCAGTCTGCAGAGAGGTTCAACCAGGGACTTCTAAAACACATGATGAGTGGGCAAGGAACTCCCATGAGAAGGGGAAATGTTGAAGCATATCTGTTTAGTCTTTTTGATGAAGATGCCAAGAGCATTGCGCCAGGAAACTTTGAAAGGCATTGGGGTATTTTCCAGTATGATGGGCAACCCAAATACCCACTTGATCTATCAGGCCAAGGTCAGAATGTGGGACTAGTTGGTGCAAGAAATGTGGACTATCTTCTTCAGAGATGGTGTGTTCTTGATCCAGGTGTCAAGGACACAACTAATCTCACAGATACCATAACTTATGCTTGCGAAAATTCTGATTGCACTGCTCTAGGGTATGGATGCTCATGTAATAATCTGGATCTTCAAGGCAATGCTTCATATGCATTTAACATGTACTATCAGATGCACGATCAGCACAGTTCAGCTTGTGTTTTCTCTAATCTGGCCAAGATAACCACAAAAAATCCCTCTCAAGGTACCTGTAAATTTGAGATAATGATTTTATCTGGGCATGCAAACAGAGGTACCAAGTACTGGACAATCCGGGCCACAGTTTTTATTGAAATCATAGTGGCTTCTTTGTTCTTCTTCTTCTAGAGGCTTGTAATTTATCACATCATTCTTTCATATGTAATATTGTTTCATAGTTCTGTATTTACTTCCACCTATATACACAAATTCTGATAGAAGAGATTTCATTTTTTTAGACTTCACTGTTCACAATTATGATCCCAATAAAGAGAACTGATTTGTTTTCCAATCTCAATCAATTTTGCTCTGAAATGTTACCTCAGCTTGACAAGTGGGGTTGTTTTACAACATAAAATGTTCCTAAAACACCAAGATTTGTCACAGTTATAGGGAGAAATTAGGCAAGCATACTCATTTCATTCACACATTGGAAAGGAAATTGCAAAGGAGGCTCATCTCGAGGATGCTTTTCATGTGCCCAACAAGCTTTTCATACCACGTTGAAAGTTTCCTCTTGACCAAATGCATATTTAATTGAAATTACTCAAAATAACTGCTGCATGCCACACCAAGCTCTTTGTAACTAATCTACACATTTTCTAGTGATTTAAGTCCTTTATGAACACTTTTTTATTTCCAACTTTTGTGATTATATATTATGAACACACACCTTGCTCACTACTTTTCCAGAATTGTATTGCTCTGGTTTCTATTACTAAACAACCAACTAGTAACTCTTCCTCAATGCTTGGTCAAAATATAAAACAACTGATTGGCTATTGAATGCAGATGCTTGATAGACACTTTGTCGTATTTCAAGTCCAACGAACTTTTTGGAATCACATTCTGACTAAACTGTCCACCAAAGCACATAAATATTTTATCCGGTAATAGAAAACATCACTGGCCCATTTGGTTGTTGGAATTGGGAAATTCATATATCAGAATTTCTGAATTCGCAGTTTGTTTTAAAAAAATGAAAAATGGAATAGAGGTTTGGTCTGTTTGGTTGTTGGAATTGAGCTGGAATTGGGAAATTCCAATACCAGAATTTCCAAATTCACAGTTTATTTTTAAAAAACGAAAAATGGAATAGGGTTTTCCAAATTCTTATTTTGGCCCAAAATGAGCATATGGATCTTCCAATTCCAATTCCACTTTTTGATAGATCAAATTTTATAAAAATTTTGGGTCCGCAAATTGTCCGTTGATCTTTTGCCTTTTGCCTCATAATTTTATCACTGCTAATTCTCATTTAGGTAGTGCATTTGTCTACAATGGCTTCCGCAACAACACGTTAAAGCTAGCCGGATCAACCATAGTTCTGAAAGGGGTCCTGCAGATCACAAACAAGACCCAAATTGTCATAGGCCATGCATTCCATCTAACCCTGATTCCCCTGAAAAACCAAAACCAAAGCTTTTCGTTTAGCATGACCTTTGTGTTTTCCATCCAGCCGGAATATCCAAAACCAGGGCACTCATGGCTTCACATTTGTCGTGACATCGTTCTCAAACGTGTTGGGCACTTTTCCGAGAGAATACCTCGGCTTACTCAACGCCTCGGCCATAGACAACAAATACAATCATTTATTCGTTGTAGAATTCTACACCATCAAGAACGCATCTCTGTTCAAGGAATCGAACGACAACCACATCGGAATTGACGTCAATACACTCGTTTCCACTAAATAATTCAACTATAATTTTGGCTTATATCACTTTTTCTTTCTCCTCAATTGGTGAAAATATTAGTGGCACTTTATTACCTTTCTTTTAATCTCTCTATACTTGAGTGGCATCTTTTATGTCATTTTTTCTTTTTTTTTAATAATAATCATGAGATATTTTTCACATGATATATTTTTTTTATTTTTTATGGAACCGACGCAGAAAATGCATCCTCTCACTCATCTTCCAGGTGAACCAAACAATTCTAGCCATATTCCAAAAACCATTTTCCGAATTTAAAACTTCTTGACTTGGCAAATTCCAATATTACATAATTCCAACATTCTGTAATTCCAACAACCAAATGAACCCTAAGTTACTAAATGCAAACTATTATAAAGTCATCATAATTTATTGCATCCCTTGAATCCAATAATATTGGCATCCTACAACCATAAATTGCATTTAGAATTTAGAATACCAAATCATCAATATTTATGGTATCCCTTCAATTCAATAATATTGACATCCTACAACCATGTTGTATTCAACTCAAGTCACATTTGTTGCCCACGTAAAAGGGTTAAAAAAGGTAATAGCATCTGAGTTGTAAAAGCACTTTCATATTAATAAAAAAGAAAATTTAGTCATTTGTGTAGTTTGCCAAATTTTCTTTTACATTTCAATTACCAATCAATTACTGAAAATTTTGAGATGTTTGATCATAGTTATGTATCCAACCTTGCATTAAGAGACATATGATCTACTATGACACTAATAATATATTGAGACACCATGATGAGGGCAATTAAAGAAGTGAGGTGCAAATAATCAATTTAGAAAGATTTGAGTATGTTATTTACATCTAGAACTATAGAAGAAGCATATCAAATGCCCTTGGTTATAGATAGTAATTTAAACTAAAGATTTAAAGATACGAAAAGTTGACAAAGAGGATTGAGTGGTTTTTAGGAGAATAGACCACATTGCAAAAGATCCCAAAAGTAATAGCCCAAACTACAAGGAAGTGGGAGGCAACAATTCTTACTATAAAGATATATATGATATGAATTCATACCATAATAATAGAATTGATGGATATCAAATAGGCAAATAAAAATATTGTAGAGAGGATGGGAGGCCATTTAGAGGAACATGTTTTAGGTGTAGAGAAGAATGTTAGGCATTTAGTGTCAGAAGAACAACTCTATTGAAACATGGTTATGAGTATGAATGAATATAGAGGAAACATTTGTTTTACATATTATGAAAATTAGAAGGTCTATGTTGTAAGGTTGTTGTAGATAGTGGTAGTATAAATAATTTAATATTTGAAGAGATGATTTCAAAAATGTAAAATTAGAAATACTACATCCTAAAACATATAGAATTATGCTCGGTTGCAAAGAGAAAATAGGGTAATAGTGAAGGAGCAATGTTGGATTATATTTAAGATAAGCCCCTTACATGATGAGATTCTGGGAGACATAATGTCAATGCATGTCGATCATCCATCATTAGTGAAATTGTGGAAGTATTACAAAAGTAATACACATGATTGAAGACCAAGCACTTACAATGAATGGTAAGAAGCACATGTTGATTCCACCAAAGAAATGTAAAAGGCAAGTTTATAATATAGCACTGGAGTTTATTTGGTGGATTAAAAAGTTTATGGCTTGAGGCACCAGAATATGTATTTTGTATTGTTTCCTAAGGTTTGCAACACACAAGCGCAACAAGCACCGTCATATAAAAAAAAGAGGTGTTGTAGGAATAAGTCTCAGAACTATTGGTGTAATAAAAAGACATCATATCCAACACGTTCTTGAGGGATTATCATAGGCAAGGAGTATTACACCATATGGTCATAACTCTAGGGAGAAAATTGTCAAATAAGTTAATACATAACATGACACTTGCATGGCACTATAGAGTTTGAGTCCATTTGTGGTACCTACAATACTAGCACCCAAGAAGGATGACGATGAGTGAAGGATATGTACAAATTCTAGAGAAACAAATAAGGTTGTCATAAAGTATACACTTTCTCATTTCAAAGGATGGATGCTATAATTAACTATTTCAGCAAAGCAAGGTATTATACTAAGCAGGGATAACTTTAAGGAACCCCCCCCCCCCCACCTCCCAAAAAGTAAAAAAATGTGGCGAATCACATGTGTTTCGGAGGGAAAAATTTTAATAGTGATGGCGAATTATGTGTCAAAATATGGATATTTGGTGGCGAGTTTTTTAATAGTGTATACCATTTTTATAAAAAAAAATGGCGACTATAATTTTTTTATAGAAAAATTATTAATATTGATGACGAATTATGTTTCAAAATATGGATATTGGTTGGCGAATATTTTAATAACGGATACCATTTTTATAAAAATATGGCGAAACTATTTTCCAAATATTTGAATTAATTTATTTGTCATGGCGAATTAATTTAGTTGGTATGGCAATTGAATAATTGGAAATTTGAAGAATGACACGTGTGATGATTCCACAGACAGTTTTCACTAAAGTTCTTATCTCACCACATTCCCTCCGAAATTTGATGTTGAAGTTGCATCGGGTCCCACTCCCATCACTATGACATCACAGACTCACATGACACACGTCCGTTGGATTTACAACATATCAACGGCCAAAGGTGAATTTAGGGCTTATTGTTGCTCTTCATAATATTTACGAAAAACTCTTGGCGGAATCATGACATGTGGATCATACCACGTGTCATGATTCCGCCAAGAATTTGCCATAAAGATTATGAAGGCCAACAATAGGCCCGAAATTCACCTTTGGCCGTTGATATGTTGTAATCAAACGAACGTGTGACACTATGAGTCTGTGACCTCATTTTCTGACACCAGAAAAGTAGAATTCTTTTGGCAATCTTCGGTAATATTAGATAGAAATATTCATTAATGGCGATGAGTAGATGAGTTAAAGTTAAGGCTTAATGGCGATGACATCAATTAAAGTAATGTGAATTAATGGTTTCTTAGATGGCGCCTTTCAATTTTCGCTGACAGATATGTGTGACATCATATAACTATTCATTACCTCGATAGAATAATGCCTCGAATGAAAACGTCATCTCATATAAGGACATTGTTTTCTAACTGTTCAATGATCTTACATCAATGGTAAAGCTTCATTTCCTGCCGCCATTTCGCAGCTAACGTACTTTGCTTATTGTTTCTGCGGAGTGGGCATAGGTTTCAAGTTTTTTTTATAATAAAGAATTCTTATGTCCCCCTGAGTGGCACGATCCTTTCGACCTTCATTATTCCCAAGATAGAAAATGTATTATCATAAGTGTTGTTTCCATTTTCACCCACTGTTGCATTAAATATGAAAGATTTGGAGATTTTTGGATAGTTACCATTTATCTTACGATTTAATTAGATCTTTAGGGGAAATAATTTCAATCAGGACTTATAAATAGATTGATCTACACTCGTTAATTTACGATTGTGAAAGCATATTTGTCAAAATAGTCTGCGAGTGCTAGGTTCTCTTTGATTTTTGTCAAAAATTAGAATACTAATATCAGTTTGATTTTCAATGAACACTCCAATTCGTTTGAGATGCACTGCCTTGGAGGATCAAAAGGCCTTTTTGGGCCTGGTCACAGACCCAATCCTAGCGTCTGTTGCTACGGAGTTGGGAGCCTTCACCAAGGAGGCTATAAGGATGGTGCTCGGACATGAATTTTTGGAGAGTGAAAATAGGTATAGAGTGAACAATGACATTTCGTCTCAATTCTTGGCATCTCTGTTGGACCTGGGGGGAAAAGGTGGATATTATCATGCTTCTGAGGAAAGTTTTCAAAGAAGAGTACCTCGGCGACAATGTGCATGTTGTCCTATTTTCAGAAATTGGGGTTGAAATTCCTTGGGCAAATGATTTGCCTAAGATTCTACAACCAGGAGTAAATGTTCCCAAGCAACCATTTCTACTGAACCTTGATGCTAAGTAGCTCACGCATCATCATAAGTGGGCACAGATTGGGAGGGATTTCCTCCGGAAGTGGTACCTATTGGAGGAACTTGGGGACTATCGATGGCTAGAAGAATTCCTCGACATTGTCCTCTCTTCAGACTTCCACATAGAAGGAAGGGAGCCTCAGCTGGATAATTTGTGATTCTACGTAGTCTCCCTCTGGTGGTAGTCTCTTACCAGGTTTTTTGAAATGATATAAATTGTAATCATGTATGTTAAAAAATATAATATGAAAATATTTTAAGAAATTCGAAGTGCTACTGCTTTTCTTTTTTGTTTTGATTATAAGAATCATTAATGGATATGGTCTATGGGCATATTTGAATTGTAATGAAATTTTTCCTTATATAATATAAAAAGCTTGTGTTGCACTTTTGTTTCATATAATATTTTAATGTTTCCAAACTTTATCATTTAATGGTTGGTGACTGGTTCAAATTTCATGGATAAGCTATTATAAGTGAATATAGTTAATGATTAATATTCATTAGTATGTATTAAATTATTAATATTTTAAAATCATGACAATCATTGGATTACGAGAGATGAACTGTTGAAGTTGTATTTCAAAAGTACTATGGATTTCAAATAGCTTTTCTGAAAACTCACTTCGGAAACGTGACACATTGACGTGTAATTCGTCGAAAAGATTACATGGTATGTTTTAGAAAGATTACGTTACACGTAGTATGTTTTAGGAAGATTACGTGACACGTAGTATGTTTTAGAAAGATTACGTTACCATTATAGTATAATTATATACCATTACATTTAACGAAAGGTTTTTAACATTTCCTTTTTAAAAAACTATCGACTCGTAGTAGCAGAGCTAAAAAGAACTGTTGAACCATTGCTGAAGATTTCAAGACTGTAATTTGTGAGAGCCTTAACCATTCTAACTTCTATCTATCCAGATTTCAAAGTTTAATTTCGGGTAACATATCTAGCCTGATGCATCCTGATTTTGTAATGTCAAAAATTTAGTTTAACTTGATTTTGAAATTTTAATTCTTGCATGTACAATTGGGGTTTTCTTAATTAGTTAATTATTATCTATGATTTTGTTAGTAAATATCTATGAATCTGTATTTTTTCATTCTTCCGAAAAACAATGGGGAAAGCGAAAACTCAAGGCCAAGGGCAAGTAGATGGGAAAACTTAAATAGACTGCAGAAAACTAGTAGAAATCCCTAGTTTCACAGATGAGTATCACGATGTTTATGATCTTGTTATTGACGGTGAAAGGAGAGTTATAGCAATTAAACATTCATTGTGCAGTAAGGAAACTGGTCCAAAGAGGCCTAATTTTATTAAATTTAACCCAGCAATAGGTGCAAAAACCAATAAAGTTGCTTCGTGAGATGTTGGTTTGGGTCACATATTGTTACCTGAAGTTTTCCCTTGCCCAAAAATTGTCTTGATTTGTGCAAAAAATTATGACGAAGAAAGAAAAGCAATTGTGAATAAAAAAAACCAAGAAGAAATTTTATCAATAACCCAGGAAGAATTTCTCAGTTTGCTAGACCTAGGGTTTGACTGACAAAACTGTAATGTCCATATTGACCTGGGATTGCTGGTAGAGCAATATGAGGCAGTCCTGCCAAATGCAAAAGATTCATTTATAAAGGGTCTAATAGTTGCAGAGGCAAAGGCTTCATTGGGTGAGAACCATAAGCCTCCTTATGATTTTAACATTTTGTGCCATGGATTCAGGATACTATATCCCCGCTAGCATTTTGCCTAGGACTGGAAAAAAATAGGGAAGTGGGTGCCAGCATTCTTCAATTCATTTGGGATATCCATTGTGTCAATGAACCAATAAGATATAATTTTGTTGGACACGTGGTTCAATCGATGCAAGAACAATTAGCATTGATTAAAAGAGGCAATTCTAAGACATTTAGGCTCACAACCTACTTGTGCTATCTTCTGCTAGCCAAGCATGCTGCAATATTAATGAGAAACGACAACAAGCTTGAAATTCAGAGGGCGACAGGTACTCCAATATATAATTGGACACCTTAGATAAGAATGTATGATAATAGAAGGAATTACAGTAATTTTGTAGACTTCTTTTTGGCACCATTGTACAAAAAAATAACAAGCACTCCAATGCCCAGATTGTCTGCTTCATGTAGGGATTGCATCCAACTTGGAAGCACAATTCAATTGGCTAATTGGTACTTAATGGAACAATACACTGTGCTAAGTTTTTACGTATCAGAACTGCAACCCCACAAACTTCAAATGCATGTAACAGACAGGGTGTTTGCAGTAGAATATGTAGTACAACTAGAGAGCACAGATAGACTCTTCACTGGCCAATTGAAGAAGAGAATATTCCCTTCCTTACCTTTCTCAATTGGAGGGTTAACATTTGAGAGAAATGCATTCAAAGTGGCAAAGGTTTTTTTAGATATTTTTCAATTTGATTTAGAGTGGTACTAGAAGTATGATCCACTCAACATCATTCAAACAATACTTGTTGCTAATAAAAACTCTGCAAACTTATTTCAACATGAAAGTAAACCATTGCTGGAGAAGTTGAAAAACAAGGATAGTTGGGATGACATTACAAAAGAGATGGAGAAATTTTTCGATGAGGAAAACATTTTAGTTCAACAGTGGTCATCACAAATTATGACAACAATAAACCAGGGCATTGTACAGCCTAGGATGTCCTACAATTTCTACAAAAAAGTTGTTCATCCATCAAACATAAAAATACCAAAGAGAATAGCAGAAGCTTGTAAGGATAGAAAATGGACTAGAATGAAAATGGATGATTTTTGGAGTATGAGAAAGGATCTTGGTGAACTAAAGACCAGTGAAGATCTGGATGAAATAGATGAGGATATAGAGTTTAGCAAATTATGGAATTTGGAGCATCCTAACATGGCATACGACAGTGAGGATGATAATGCAGAAACTGAGGATGATAATCCACTAATTGTATTTACTCCAGGGACTGCGAGTTAGAGTGGAACCAGTGAGGACCGAAAAAATTGTATATAGAAAAGGGGCAATCATTATGGAAAAAATGGGTTATAAAGGTGGTGGTTTGGGTCCCACAGGAGAAGGCATCTGGAATACAATTGACACAGAAAAAATTGCTTATGATTATGGTGTAGGCCTTGGGTTTGAATCTACTAGTACTGCTACTGGGTCTAGTAGTGGCACTGGTGCCATTGGGATTGGGCAACTTATACAACAAGTTCCCTCTCTAAAGAGGCCACTGGAATCTACATAGAATCCCATAGAAGAAGATAGTGTCAAGAAGCAAAAGCTTTCCTTTTCCAGAACAATGACAACAATGACATTCGATCCTAAAGAACTGTTTGCAGTTTCAGGTTCAGCAAAACCCTCTACAAGTTTAAATCCTCAAAGAGCATTAGTTAGATCAACATGCATTGCAAGCTCTACCTCTGGTACACCTTTCAAACATTCAAATCCTTCTGCAACACCAGATTTTCGTTTCAAAGATTTCTATAATAAATTTATAGAAACAAGAACCAAGAATAAGGAAATAAAGAAGACATTGTAGACTCATGCCCTTAATGCAGCTATAGAGGAACAACCTGCATCCAACAGGGTTTTACCAACATATGACCCAAAAATAGACATGATGGAGTTCATGGTTGTTATTCCAGCAAATAAAGATGGAAACCCACCAAAGAGTCAAATAGATCCGTCTGAATTTCAAGTTAGCACTCTCCAAATGGATTTTTCCAAAGTTAAAAATGTGGACAAAATCAATGTGTCAAAGTCTACCAACCAAGTGGTCTACAGTGTACTGCTAAAGCTAGAAAGAGAGAAAAGCAAGCTCAAGAAAAATATAGAAAAGTTACAGGCAAACATTGGCAATGAAAAAGCAAAGAGGAAAGCTTCAGAGAATAGTTTGAAAGAATTACAAAAAAAGATTAAAAAATTGACCTCTACATCAGCAGATATAGAGCAGGAACATGCGGAAGCAGTAGTGAAGGAACAGGAGCATGCAGAGCAGGAGCTGAAGGCACTAAGGGGAAAATTGGCAGAAATTACTAAAAAACTAGAGGAAGAAAGATTCAATTCAGAAAAGTTATTTAAAACCGTGGAGAGTAATGGTGCCTCCAACTGGGAATTGCAAAAGCAATTGGACTCTCGGGTGGACAAAGTCAATCATTGGGAACACAAAGCAGTGGAAGAGAAAAAGAATTGTGAAAAAATGGCAGAAGAACTAAAGAAGGCCAATAATACAATTCAAACTTTAACAAATACTAATAATAATTTAGTGAAGATTGCAAAAGAACACATTTGGGGCCAAATATTGGTGATGTCTAATAGCTTGTATGAGTGGTTTGAAATGCTTCAAAGTATGAGAGTATGTTATTTGAAGCTCCATAAGAACATTGAACAGAACATGGATGTTGTCAAGAAACAAAAGAAAGCAAAAGATATTATGCAACAACTCTACAGTAAGAGTGATAGTTATCTATCAAACAAGGGAATTAGCAACTGCCTTGATGCCTCAGTAAAGGTATCAAGTATCATTCAAAAATGTGAGAAGCTACGGGAAGCACAGAAATCGAATGACAAAGCTAAGCAGAAGATCACAAAGATGGAACAAAGGAAAGCGAATATGGAAAGTCTTGGTTTGCCTAAGGGATTTGATGCAAATAACTTCATTGGAAGAGAAAATTACAAAATAAGGTTGCAGAACAAAATAAATATTGATTTACACTTTCTTCCTACAAACGTATCTCCTGATACATTCATGGATTTCATCAAACCAGTGAGAACTTTGAATGGAGTTTTAGAAGCAACAGTGTTGTCAAGTCACACTTCCAAATATGAATTGCTAACGAAGTTGCAGGAGTGTGACTGTACTATGAACCAAATTGTTCTTCCATCAGAGGATGTTTGGACTGGCCTACAAAGTTTGCTCTGAATTTTGAACTATTGTAAATTGTAATATATTGCAAATGAATACAAAACAAATTGTGCTCTATCTAATTTTCATGTTTTCCAATTCAATGTATGTTGAGTTACTCTATTTTATTCAGTTATTCTTAGTTTATTTACTCTGTTATATGCTATTGGAATACAAAATTTCATTCAGGAATTTCAAATTCAAATATGAATGATCATTGATGATATGATACAAACTACACTTTACAGTAATAATACTCTTTGTTCTCAAATTTTAATGATGAAACATAAATTATAATACATTCTTGCTTTTCTAAAATGAACATTGAATGAAAGGATATAGTAGTTAATAAGTTCAAAAAATACCTATTGTTGCTACAGCTAAATTTCCTAAATTTGCCAATTCATCTCTACATCGTCATCATCATCCAATTCTAGTATTCCAGATCCTTCATTGTTCTCTTCATTTTCGTTTGTGTCTTCTTCACTCTGACCTCCGCTTCTATGACTCCCATCGCCACCTGTACTTGTCCCACTCAGAGTCATTGTCGGAGATTGGTTAATGGTGTTGCCCAACCCTCTTCTTTTGCATCTTTTCTTCTAGATTTCCATTTCTTTTTTATAAGGAAAAGTATTGACATCATACCTAGATGTGTAGACCCTCAAGCATGTTTCCAAATTCTTGTCTAGTTTGTTTCTTAGCTTTGATTTTAGGAAGCCCAAAGCACTGAAAACTCTCTCATCCTCCACTAAACCCAGTATCATGGTTTGACATAGATCAGCAAGCTTGAAGAACTCTAAAATTTCTTCATACAACATTGTGCTCTATTTTAGTTATGTCCAAAGCCTTGTTGTCGAGCCCCCTTCATGTGGGTTATGCATTAATTGATATTGATGCTTCATAGTCTTTGCAAAAGTGCCTGATTGCTGTCTAAGAAGACCCTCATCTAAAATTCCATTGAATTCTATAGATTTGCGAAATTCCTTTATCAAAGTCAACAACCTATTACGATAGTCTTCCTTAGAGTTTAAGGACCAATATTGAGGAAACACAATTGCCATGGCCTCAAGCAGTTGTTCATATGGGAATCAAGATCTTATTTCAGAGGAAACTTTAAAGGCTATGTCCCTTGCATTACCTGTTATAGACTCGACGATCTTGGTAAACTCTTCCCTTGTAACTCTTGTAGCTCGCTTCTTTGGGGCACTGTAGTACATTGGTATCTGAAATCCCCTTACAAAAACACATAACTCCCCATTTTCAACAATCTTTAAATAATTATCAGGATTGTCCAAATCTGTTAGTTTTCGCCAGTGATTAAATCTTTCATCAGATAAATTTAGGTCATTTCGATAGAGACTATCGAGGGCTTGGCATGACATTTTACGCAAGTAAGCATATTCTGCAATATACATGGCTCTTTGCTGGGCTTTTTTCATAATGAACGTCATTTCTTCTAGCATGGGAAGAAGAGATGCTAAATTCAAAAGTGTCTCTATATTGCTTAACCTCCGAAGCAGGTTGCCACATCTCTGATTTTTTGCATTGTCCCGATTTTTGTACATCAGTCCAATCAAAGATTGATATTTGGAAAAAAACTCGATGCACTAGTCCATCCAAAGAGATCCATCTGGTATCAACATCTTTAAGAAGCTTGTTTCCATTGGTAATTCGATCAGCAAAGTGTTGAAATTCCATAAAACGTTTGGGACTTCGACAAAAATATGAGTACAACTCTCTTACTAAATCTTCAACCTTGTTTACTAAAGGAAACTTCTTCACAACTCTAAAAGCAAGATTCATCATGTGGGCCATACAGTCAATGCCAACAACATATGGTGAACAAGAAGCCTGCATCTTTGTGCAAAGACCATTCCTTTAACCTTGCATTACTGTAATGCCCAGCTTTTACACACTAGATAGGACATCACACAACCTATTCATTCTACTCAAACCTAGAAAATAACATCACAATTTTATTTTATTTTTATTTTATTTTATTTTTTTAGAATCAAAACTGATAACACTTCTACTCGGAGCATTGGACTTTATAACTACATTAAAAGAATGATCAAGACTTACAATTGCATACCTGAGAAATCTCTTCATGTTCCATATGTTTGTCTCTCATCCTAATTACCTGTTTCCTGCATACATGACTACCAGCTAGGTGCATAATATAAGATCCATTTAAGGTTAGATACAAGATCATGAAGATAGTTCTATCATCAATATGTTACATAGATAATTAAATAAGTATTTACATCATATTAATGACAGATGAAGGGAATGTATAAGCTATGAAGAAAGATTAAGCAATAAAAATCTCAAATTATTCAATGACAAGTCATCCGAGTCCTTTCAAGGAACCCAATAAATAGTTCTCTAATATTTACATTCCCATGAAAGTAAGTTTATTATTTAGTCACTCAATAGGCTTCTTACCAAATACCCTAAAGTTTCACTCGAATCAAATTTCCTAAATTGATGTATGTCTATCATTGGATGAGAACCAAACAAAAAAAAAATAACAACGTACATGCTCTCCACCCATCCAAATGGCATCATGAGATCTCTAAGGTCCTAGCCAACCCCCGAGCAAGTAGAATCCCTTTTTCTTTGCACCATTATGATCAATGGTGAACTTCTTTTTTTTTTAATGCAACTAAAAGAAAACCGATAGATAGATTATTCTTAAGGGATCCTTGACACTCTAGCGAAGTTAATCCAAGTCATCTGTAAGTTAATATTTTCTATAATGTTTATACAACTCTACAAATTAATAGGCTTAGTTTGACCATGCTGCATTCTGGTACTACACATCCTAAGAATCCATTAAGATAGTATAAAATCGAGGTATAGAGATCCTTCATTTATTATGTTTCCTTACTGAATGGAGAATTAATATTTAAATAATCATATTATGGGATTACGACTTCCTAACACTATGACGATGTCTAGATGAACATTAACATGACCTATAATGTTGATTCTAAAAGACTATGTAACTTTTACATGATGTTCGCGATGTGTGTTAAAATCTGTACTGAGAGAGTTACATCCCAAGAATCTTCTAAACAAGAGTTACACGATTAACCTACCATAAAATTTGTTTCCTTGTATAAACGGTCTAAAGGAAAACAAGTTCTCAAACTCCTCTCTTCCTAATTCTTAGATAAAGTATTTTACATTTTGGATTTGATAAATCTATATCTAGAATTATAAACATCAACCAGTAATGATGATTAAACTAAGGTAAATTAAGAATAAAGAAAACAAGGTAAATATTCTTGCAAAAATTTCAACTTCTAATTGCATATATGTTAAACCACGTGAGTATTCAATCACAATAAATAATCTTTTAGTTCTCAAGAAAATACCATACTAGTCATAGCACAAAATTCTAACAATACAATGATGAAAGTGTCTAGATCTATAGGTGATGCTCATGATAAGGGTCATTAAACTTTAGCTAATAAAAGCCACACTATTTTTATAATTACAAATACGCAACTCTAATCAACTCTTTAATTGATCCATTTTCCAAACAATAAATTAGTTTTAAAGGAATAATATAACATAAGATAGTAATATCGGTATATGTAGAAGAAATATGAGATTCAATTCAATTTTCTTTTATTTTTAGATGTATATATATCATAGCATAAAACATTAAGTAAGTAATATCCAAATCTAGTCTATTTCACAAATAAGGAAGATATTTTCATTTGCAAGATTAGCTTAAATGAAACAATTCTCTCTCAAAGTTTAGACTCTAAAATTATGTGCTATGTAACCAATATAAAGTATTAAATCACCAATAACCAATATTTATGAAATTTATTGTTTTATTTTTTTTATATAGAATTTTGGTATTTATTATCTAAATTTTGTTTTGACTAAAATTTATGGTATTAAAATCTACTCAAAAATTCTACTCAGACTTGGTTGAGGAAAAGTTGGCAACTAACCCGTTTGTGCAATTTTCTATCAATATATCCCAAAACATTGGTTTTTTTTTAAAAATGACTAAGAAATAATTAGAAGAAATGATAGCTAGGAAACAAATGACTAAGTTCCCATCTGTTTTCAACCGACGCTTGCAAAGGAAAAAACGTAGAGGTTGAAGGCATTAAATGATCAAGTATTATGGAGCCGAAACTTTGCGAGTAACCTCCTGGCCTATGCCATTATGAACGATTTTGAAAGGGGTACGAACTTGCAGGTAAATGTTTTGTCTAATATTATAGTGTGTAAGGATTTAGTATAACTGCAAGTAACATGGACTATTACAGACTCCTCGCCTAACATGATAACAGAATGCCTTAAAGCTGAGACGGTTAATGGAATGTAATACTCATGAATATGAGATTTTAGGTAGTCTACCTGATGTACTGTGATTATAGCTTTGCGCTCAGCTTGCGGCACATATCAATGCAAAACTTCATCCAGTCTCAGTTTATGGAGCTGCCCATTTATCAACTAAAATGGCGTTGTGCTTGCTTTCTCACTGTTTCTTCCGTTTATGGTGTAGTTCTCTTGCGCAAATTGTTGTTGTTGGGCAGATGTGAGGAAGGTTGCAATCTCCTCAACTCCATCAGGGACAACAAATTTATCGATGGGGATGTGATATTACGTTGTGCGTTTGGTAGTCAACAACTTCCAAGTTCAGTTCAACCTTCTTGGAAAGCATCAGCGTTGGACTCTTAGATAGAATGCTCAGTGAAAATGTTTATCTGCAAGGTGATGAAGGGCCATAGATGTTGCTATCGTGACCTCCTCCTTTTTTGAGCCGCGCCACAGCCATATATTCATATGTAAACCCAGAAGTCCCCATTTCCATCTCTTTGCCTGAAAGTCTTGTCTTCCCATTCCCAAGTATGAATGCAGAGATTTTCTCAAAGGGATCCCCCGACTGCAAAATCTTCCTTCAGCTGCAATGAATTTGGATAGTACTTAGGAAGATTTTTCACATCTTCACGTCTATTCACCATTAGGTTGCGTGTTGACCTATTCTTTATTGATCGATAAAAAAAAAGTGATCTCCCAGATCGCTTTGTCCGAAGACATAAAAATACCACCGACTCCAGCAGACTGTGTTGAATGAATGTCGTGAAAAGGAAGAGACTCGAGAGTTGGCCGATCATCATAATGGTGTACCAAAAGTTTCATTATTAAATGAAGTGACAAGGTGTCACTTGCATACAAAACCACGTGTACGAAACGCGAAAAGTGAAATCTATTTCAGAGTCACGTGATAGATGGACCCGCTTTTGATAGAACGGTAACGTCTAGACAACAGGATAAACTATGTGAATGGTGCTCGCCCATACCCTAGTCTACTGCATAAGAATCATAGATTGTCGTTACCCTAGGTACAATGTACAGGTAAGAGGGGGCTCACTTCAACACGGATTGAATGAATCAATACAATTTCTAAAGATTAAACATTTTATTTTCTTGCTATAATCTTTGTTCCCTAGTAACAAGCAATAGTTATACATGTGTCTTCATATTGAAATTTAATAATCGTTATCTTTATTAAAATAATTAAAATTAAACAAAGGAATTGAAATGTTATAAATTAAAAATTGAACAATATATAATAACAGTAATACTTGTAATTTATATTAATTGACTATAATTATATTATGATACATATTTCTATTTGGATTTGATATAACTACAAGTTATATCCATAAATATTATTTTTGATGACAAGGTAAAATGTGTAAGTCAATTGTAAATGTCTTGTTTGAAACAAAGCCATCACTATAGTGATGATATTGATTCCCATCATACTAATATAATCGATAGTATCGTTGTTTAGTCATCATCTTGATGTGTCAATAACGACATAATATTATTAGTATCATGACATTAATATCAACACCAAGTATTTGATGTTACCACGATCATTTTAATATTGAGGTCAATAGATGTACACATATAATATTCTATTGATATTATAGAAATCTTAAACATTCACATTAGTAATAATGATGTATAACACTTTGAAGGCAACATTACTTTTAGCTTTAGCATGTTGTAGAAAAATCAATTAATCGTAAGATCATCATGAACGCTACATAACCAATAGAAATTGGACATGACATATGTTGGTATTGGCGATGATGTTGTGAAGAGGAGACTATTCAGAGCATAGAGAGCTCTTTTTAAATTTATATTAAAATATTCAATAATTTGATCAATTCCAATTATCTTCCAAATGTCTTGTATATCACAAGGTTTTATTTACTCATACAATAGTTAACATGGCATCGAAACTTCTATAATAATCACCTCGAAGTATTCCTACAACTATCCCTATATCTAAATGTGTTAATTCATTAAATCAATAATATCTAATCACCATGCAACATTTCCCTTCTCCTCTATCTATAATACTTAAGTTAGTTCATATAGTGAATGTTACCATAATATTTAAATCCCCCTCCCAACCAACACTCTCACCATTACTCACATTATGATAACTATTGAATTATTTGAAATTAACATGCTCATATTCAATCGCCAAAATATATTACAGAAATAATTTAATTAACACGTGGTGGGTCATCGCTACCATAAAAATAGAGTATTTACCTCTTCGTCATGAGGTTAATTTTGTACCACGCGCTTCTTTCAAATCTAAGAGTATTTCAGAGTCAATAGAAATCATTAGTACAATATAGCATTATGTACAATGTAACCTGAATTTATGATCATCATATAATTGAAAGCATTTCATTTCACCTAATCATGAATCGTATGCCAGGGACCCTTTCTTAACCCTTTTAAATATTTATTCATTCTAGGTTAATGATTCATTTCAATCAAACTATATTATACTTTTCAATTTTCACCATAATGTATAGAAAATTCAAGATCGTGGTTATACTGTCCCATGTGAGAAACATAATGATAAATAAGATCTAATCAATACAAAATTTCCACATTCGCAACTCAAGTAATATACCCAGAGGCAGCCTCAAAATATAGGGTATGTGTATTGATCTATGGGGAGGGCATCACAATTACTGAAGCTCCATCCGCTCCAACACAGATCAACTTCTTCGCTATTGTCAATTCATCCATAGCTCCATATTCAATTAAATGGCTCTTTACTAATTGAAATAAAGTCTATGATGTCGCACTGTCCCTCAATTTTGCAACAGTTAGTAGATGTGGTTGGCGGACATTATTCTGTACAGTATAAACATGCATGTATACCCATGACGTATTATCTATTGTCATAACTTCGTCTAAGGACAATGCAATAAGGTTGACTCTTTTATTTTTCTCTGTACATCCTTTATTTCAACCTGGGCAATACAACTTGCCAATTCCCATCCACTGTTTATTGACCAATGAGTGATAGGATAGTTAGGAACTTTCAAAAATTGTAACAAAGCACTCATTTCTGGATAGTCTATCATTGGATGCCCTCTGCCCAAAATATGGAAAACATTACTTAATCGAACAGCTTTTCTATGTTCTTCTACTTCACTTGCTTTTGTAAAACTAGAATTAATAGAACCTTGAACTTCACCAAGCTTCATCTTAAATTTCTGAAACAAATAATATTCCTCAGCATTCCTTTTATGTTGACATTGCTCCTTTGTTTTATATCTTACCACTTTTATTTCCTTTCCATCTACAGTTGAGGTTTCGTAAACCTTACCAACATGTTTCTCTATGGTGTCTAGTTTAAGTTGCAACCTCTTTTCCTTTTTATACTTCCAAATACAAATCATACATCTACATTCTATTGGCGGCTCACCTACAATTGGATTGTCCATGGGTTCAATGAATGGATACTTTTCCGCCCAATCAAATTTAAATCTCCTCGACATCTCCCATTGACGATCAATTTTTTCTTTTGATTTTCCTCTCCCTTTAGTGTTATTGTTAATTGAACCATCATCATCACTGAAGTCGATCGATTCATCCTGGTACTAGTTATTTACTTGAAATTCTTCTTCAAGGTCATCTTCATCATAGATATCAGGTTCCGCAACTTCATCATCAGATTTATTAAGCTCCCCAATTTTTTTATTAGACTCCTGTGTAGGTTGAGAACCTTGAAATTGTACAGGTTCCTCTGATGATGTACCTTCCTCACTTTGACCAACACTATTGTGTCTGCCCCCGCCAAAGTATGAAGATATATTTCTTCATTTTGTTGGCCTCTCTTGGACATCTCCACATTCAATAGTCTTCTTCCTGTTTAACTTTGATTGTGACATCTCCAACAAATTAAGGCTGCAATAAAATTTTATTTGAATATGATACTACGGATTTGTAGTCGTTTCGATTGGCTACCGATCGCAATTGTGAGCTCAGAATCAACTGAATTTTCATACTACTAAATCTCTTGAAGTCTCCTTCTCTCCAGCATGTTTCAATAATGAAACTCATATCTCTTAAATAGACAACTACAAGTAAACCATTTTCATATCAGCCATCATATTTTGCCTCATATTCTCCATCATCCATTTTGGCGAAGGGGCCAACAATTGCTTATGATAACAACTAATATTTGGTGAACCCCGCGTAATTTCAAATAATTGACTAGGCGAATAGGGTGGGAATTTGGGACATGATTATGTATGATGAATGGTGAATTGGGTCCTAGTGCAAATAAAAATTTCACTTGGGACAATGGGCCTTTGGCAAATGGTGATCCTCGATAAATATACCCAATTTAATCTATGGTGAATAAGAGTAAAATAAAATAGAAATATGGGCAAAGAACCCGACTACCATAGTAAAATTACATAAAAATAGTGGCGAACAATCGGACCACTAAATGTGTCTTTTATAAAATCTAGGCAAACCGGTCAACCAGTATATGAGCCTTTTTTTCACCAATTTCTATACGCCGATCGGGACATATTCGCCAAGTGGCAAATAATCGCCACTAAAAAAATCCTTGATACTAAGATTGATTTAAAAATCAGCTACCATTATATAAAATTAAAGAGGAAGATGAATTGAAGATAGAATTCAAGAAAGATGGATCCATTGAGTACATTAATGAGGTTGATGCATGAAGTATTGAAGAAAAAATGGGTAAATTTCCTTGATGACATTTTAATTTCAATAAGACACCTAAAATATCAAATTGGTATAGATTTGGAGAGAAGAAAGATTGTTGGCAAACACTAAGAAGTATTTTTTTATGAAGAAAGAGTTGATTTACTTGGGATTTGTAATCTCATTTGAAGGATTGAAGATGGATCCAAAGAAGGAAAGAGAAAATATTAAATGAACTACTTCAATAAATATTGGGGAGGTAAGATCTTTTCATAGTAGTTTGTATAGAAATTTCATTAGTATTTTTAGTGGTATTTGACCAATACTAAGATAATGAGGGGAGATAAAGGGGTTCATGTGGACCTATAAAGTAGAGAAAGTGACAAAGAAAGTAATGTTGGTGTTGCCATTTTTTTTTATGAATATGACATATCCATTAATACTTTAATAGTACACTATGCACAAAAAAATTTGGAGGATATGAAACCACTCCTCAAGAATCACTCGGGCAGTGCTCGAAAATGCAACAAAATCATAGATGCAAGCAAAGACAAGAAACACAAATTAAACAAAGTAGCTTCTATGTAGCTAAATGAGGCAGCGGATCTTTGTCATCCTTCTTCGCCCATACATCAACGAGGTCAAGATTGGTGTTTGGAAGAGACCACCAATCTTTTGTTGTGTCTTCTTCTTATTTCTCTATCTCTCTCTTGGCTAGAGAAATGGCCAAGAAAATCCAGGGGAGCCACTTAGAATAACTGGGCCACCTAGAATCTTTGCTAGAATTTGGCCAACTAGACCAACTAGGAGCTGAAGGGTTAGTACCACTCGTGGGCAAGCCATAAGTAGAACCACCACGTGGTGGGAAAGCTGAGTGATAGCACAAAAAATCTCTTCCCTCACTAGACTAGCGGTGGGGAGCCTAGGAACACAACGTGTGAGTGTAGCGCACAAAGGAACTCTAATAACAGTACAAGAGGCACTGCCCTAATGATCAAGTAACTCCTACAAGTGGGCCACTTCAAGAGATACTCTATTTTCTTGCACTTGAATCTGTAGCATGACATTATTAAATATGCATGCTTTACCATACAAAGAAACATTAATATCAAGAGAGTTGTGAGAAAATAATATTGCATTTCTATCTTTCCATAAACTGAAGAGAATTTTTATCCTAAAATCATGCCATATTTGCATGAACTTGTAGGGAAGCCTTGGGGAATCTCCTAACAAGATCATATGTTAGGAGAAAGATTTAGGCCAAAAAGGATGAAAAATTCATGAATCCAAACCCTCGACTATTGGGTTCTTATACAATACCAAAAAATATGAATGAAAGTCTTAGGTTGTTTGCAAAATGGACAAAAATGATTTGGTACCCCCAGATGTTGAAGATGAGGGCCCAACGACAAGCCTTCAAAAAGAATATGTACTAGGTAAAATGGGTCACTTTGGGCTCAACAATGGTAGACCAGATGGTGAAAAATTTGTGCCTCCATGTGGATTGGGTAGAGTGCAAATGCCACCGAAGATTCAAGGTGGGAACTTGATAGGGAGCCTCCTTGGTAACCTTCCGAGTTTGCTTGAAACTCTTAATAGGTCTCTCTTAGGACCTCTAGGGCTTCCTCAATCCACCCTTCAACACCTTGAAGAATCAGCTCTTCCTCTCCAACCAAGGAAACTAGTTATCATGTTAAAAAACACCATTCTTGTGTTCTACAAGAACCTTCCACTCAAACAACTCCAAGCCCTAAAGTTAAATTTGGATTTGCAGGAGGGTCAGGGCTTCAAAATACTCCATCTTTGGATTGCAACCCAGCTCTGAAACCATCAAATTGGTCCATGTTCCCATCGAGTTCTAGATTCTTATTTTCTAGGCCTTGTAGCCTTTTTGCAAATTAAGCCTCCTAGTTTTTAAGAAACCTCAAAAACAGCAAAAATATCTCAAAGAACCCCCAAATCTCTTCTAGTATTCTTCAAGTAAATCAAAAACCCACAAGGATTTTCTAGGTCTTAGGGTACAGTACTGTCCATACACCGTACTTCTTGAAAATGGCTTCTTTCTTATTTTTGGACCAGTTTGAGGTCTTGGGCTTCAAAACTCATCTTGTTGGATCCTTGGGCACTCCTCCACCTTAAGGAACACCTGAAAAAAATCATTCAACACATCCATGGCCTTCTTGGCTCATGAGAACACCCCTTGCAACTTTTAAACCCACTGTCACTTGCTTTTTCTAACCGGGCTATGAGTTTAGCTCGCCTAGGGCAAGTGTTTAAAAATACATGCCAGCACTTTCAGAGATCCTCCTTCCATAGTATGGTAGCTCCATGGACCTAGTCTCCATTCCCAGGTGGCCGTACAAAACCAACGGTGGGAAGTGGAGTTAGGTCCACATCTTTGCCCCTTGTCCAAAACGGGACAGCAAACAGTCCAAAACTAAAAGAATTTTCAAATGACAAACAAAGCACAAATACAAAGAAACTTAATGAATGAAAAAGCTTGGTAACATGTAGAACAACAACCTCCAATGATCACAAATTTTTTTTCAATCCATTCAATACAAAAAATGCTTCAAATCTATTGTTTTTTCCAGAAAACTCTTTTCTCCCAATAACAGTCCGTACAAAAATGATTTCTCCTCCTCAATTAGGGTTTTTCCACCTTATATATGGCTAACCCCCATGTTCCATCCCTTCTATGGGTTTAAAAAACTCTTAACACCTCGAAATCCCTCTAGACAACAAAAGTTGTCAGCAACTTTTGTTAAAAGTTGCTAATGTTGCATAGCAACATTTTCATCTTTTGACAACAAACACTTTCTAAGTGTTTACTCCACCAATCCACCTTATCTAACCTTAGTTAGATCACCTAGGGTATCTATGGACCCTAAAACCTTCTATGACATCATCCTAACATTTGATGACATCATCACGTAAACCCTATTTAAATGGAGCCAAAAAGAGCTATTTACACAAGAAAAGAAGCACAAAATGAAAACAACCTATACTAATCTTGGTCAAGATGACCTTATATATTTACATTGCCCTATTAGAGGGTCTTACACACACTAGCACACCAAAATGACAAGAGACTACCATATTTGCTTGGCATCTCCAGGGTGCTCCTGCACCATACTACCAAGGTTAAGAACTTATGTCACCTCTGGGGACAGGAGCTTAGGATCAATTCCCTACTTCTTGAAGTCACTCTCAGCCACCCAAGTAGCCTCAGCCTCTGACATGCCTGCCCACTGAATGAGATGTTCCAGATAGGTGCCTTTCCTTGTCTTTTTCTTCACCCGAGAGTCTAAAATCTTCTCTGCCTTTGGTATTGGTGTAGGGGTAAGCTGAACATCTGCTGCTATGTCCTTACCACCTGACTGTACCTCTATATCTACTGGTGTAGGTCCCTTATACTGGACTAAATCTTGCACATTGAAGACAGGAGAGATTGCCAAATTTGTTGGCAAGTCAAGTTTATAAGCATTTTGCCCATACTTTGCAAGAATCTTGCAAGGACCAATTCTCCTCATCTGCAGCTTGGTGGGGACTCCCTTCTGCAATCTGGACTTATTAAGATGAACCATCACAAGGTCACCCACAACAAACTGAAGATCTTTCCTTCTTTCATCAACTTTTGCTTTTAACTTTTGTGTAGCCTCTTGGAGTTGCTTCTTCACTTGCTCATGAACCTCCTTCATGGATTGAGAAAAATCATTTGCATATGCACTCCTTCCTTCTACATTTTCCAAGTTTCTTAACTCAAACACACCTCTAGGGTGCAACCCATAAACTACTTCAAAAGGGCTTTTACCTATTGTCCTGTTGACACTGTCATTGTAGGCATATTCAGCCTGTGGTAACATCTGATCCCACATCACTCCATACTCCTTTGTCAAGCACCTAAGGAGATTGCCCAACACCCTATTGATCACTTCAGTCTGACCATCAATTTGGGGATGGTAGGCTGACCCAAATGACAAATTAGTTCCCAATCTTGCCCATAAGGTCTTCCAAAAATGACCCATAAACTTTATATCCCTGTCAGATACTATGATGATAGGTAAGCCATGAATCCTTACCACTTCTTTAAAAAACAAATGAGCAATGTGGCTGGCATCATGAGTGGTTTTGCAAGCAATGAAATGACTCATCTTGCTAAATCTATCTACCACTACAAATATGCTATCCAAACCAGATTTAGTTCTAGGCAGCCCAACAATAAAATCCATACTAATGCATTCCCAAGGCCTATTGGGAATGGGTAAGGACTGATACAAACCTGCATTTGATGCTATGCCCTTGGCTTTTTGGCAAACCAAACACTGCTCCACATACTTCCTGATGTCCTTCTGCATCCTAGGCCAATAGTAGAACCTTTGCACTAGTTCTAATGTCTTATTCAGGCCAAAATGCCCACTTAAGCTACCATTATGCTTTTCTTGGATTACATTTTCCCTCATAGATCCCTTAGGGATACATAGCTGCACTTCTCTAAACAAGAGATCATTCTGAATGGTATAGTCAGCAAATTGGCTATGGAAATGGTTCTTGAAGTCTTTACATACCTTGTATGCTTCTGAGAAGTCCTCATCACCTTCATAAAGCTCCTTGAAGCTTTCTATGCCTATACTTTGCAGCTATACTTCTTGGACTGTCAAGAGTCTCCTACTCAAAGCATCAGCCACTTTATTCAGCTGCCCTTTCTTGTGTTTGATGGTGAAGGTATAGGCCTGCAAATATTCCATCCATTTAAGGTGTTTGTTGCTCAACTTTTCCTGAGAGTTAATAAAACTCAAAGCCTTGTTATCAGTATACACCACAAACTCTTTAGGCAACAAATAGTGCCTCCATTTCCTCAGAGCTTGCACCAATGCATACAACTCCAAGTCATAAGAAGAATACCTCTTCTTAGCCTCATTCAACTTCTCACTGTAAAAGGCCACTGGTCTATTCTCTTGATTCAAAACTGCCCCAACAGCTATACCACTTGCATCACATTCAAGGGTAAACAACTTGTCAAAATTTGGAAAAACTAAGATTGGTTGTGTTGCCACTCTCTTCTTCAATACTTCAAAACCTCTACCAGCCTCTGGAGTCCATTTGAATTTAGTTTTCACTCCATATTTTATTGTATCTAAGACTGGTGCACATATTTCACTAAAGCCTCTAATGAACTTTCTATAAAATTGTGCAAGTCCATGGAAACTTCTTACCTCAAAGCTGCATGTAGGGGTAGGCCAACTCAAGATTGCCTCAACCTTGCTGGGATCCATCTTCAAGGTTCCTTGTGACACCACAAAACCAAGATAGATCAACTCCTGTTTCATAAATTCACACTTTTCCAAGTTAATGGACAACTTCTCCTCATGAAGCTTCTTCATCACAATCTGCAAATGTTGGAGATGTTCCTCCTTTGTCTTACTGAAAATTAGAATGTCATCTAAGTACACAACTACAAATCTGCCTATGTAGTCCTTTAACACTTCGTTCATCAACCTCATAAAGGTACTGGGTGCATTGTTGAGCCCAAAGGGCATGACCAACCATTCATAAAGCCCTTCTGTTGTCTTGAATGCTATGTTCCATTCATCCCCCTCCTTAATTCTAATTTGGTGGTACCCACTCTTCAAATCCAACTTAGTGTAGTACCTTGCTCCTCCCAAACAATCCATAAGATCTTCAATCCTAGGAATGGGAAACCTGTATCTCACAGTGATCCTGTTAATTGCTCTCGAGTCTGTACAAAGCCTCCACTTGCCTCCCTTCTTTGATGCTAGAACCACTGGTACTGCACATGGACTAATGCTTTGTCTAATAAGACCTTGGTCCAAAAGTTCTTGGACTTGTTTTGCTATCTCCTTGTTTTGATCAGGAGTCACCTTGTATGCTGCCTTGTTTGGTAGAGATGCTCCAGGTATGAAGTCAATCTGATGACTTATGTCTCTTGGAGGTGGTAACATTGCTGGTGTCCCATCACTCACTATGTCCTTGAATTCTTTCAACAACTCTTGCACTTCACTGGGCAATGGCGGTTGTTCCACCTTCTTCTCTTCACTAGGCTTAAGCATGATAGCATAGTGTAAAAATCCTCCACTCTTTGTTGCCTGCAAATACTCTTAACCTCCCTGCAATAAGACATTAGTCTCAGCTGATGTAGACCCCTCTTCATCCACAAGTGACTGAATTCTAAAAGTGACCCCATCTTTCTTGAAGGAATAAGAATTCTTCTCTCCATCATGCACTATTTTCCTATCAAATTGCCATGGCCTACCTAAGAGTAGGTGGCATGCATCCATTGGGAGTACATCACACAATATTCTGTCCATATACTTCCCTATTGAAAAATTCACCCATGCTTGCTCATTAACAAGAACATGTTGCCCCTTGTTTAACCATGTAACTCAGTAAGGGTTTGTGTGAAGTATTTTTTTCAGTCCCAACTTGCTGACTGCCTCCTCTGATATGATATTATCAGTAGACCCTGAGTCTATAATCATCTTGCACACTTTCCCATGAATCTTGCACTTTACCCTGAATAGTGCCCTCCTTTGCTTGGCTTCTTCTTTGACCGGTTCTTTAATGAGTATTCTCCTAATCATGAGATTCTCTCCACTTTCTGAATCAAGGTTGATTTCAGTGCCTTTGCCACTATTTTTGTCCTCTTGTGCAATGTAATTCACTCTTTTATCACCATGTGAGGTGGAAGCTTTATCTGGGCATCTATAGGCTGGATGGCCTAGCTGATTGCAATGATAACACTTCATGTTTGCAAAGTGTGAGGCCCTACCTAAACCTCCAAATCTGCCTATTCCACCACCTTGGAATCCTCTTCCTCTATTCATGCTGCCTCTACCACTAGTCTCATTGACTATCTCAGTCAATTTAGTTTCACCTTGAGACCTATAGTCACTGCCTCTTCCTGCAAAACTGCCTCTTCCTCTATTTTCTTTGCCTCTACCTCTTCCTCTTGAGGTCTGATCATGCTTCCTCTTGCTCTTCTCTTCTATCTTAAGAGCCATTTGATAGCATTGTCTCACACTTGTCAAAGTAGCAAGACTCATTTCCTCTTGTATGGACCACTTGAGCCCATTTTGATATCTAGCCAATCTAATGCTTTCATCCTCCATTACCTTGGACCTCAAACATAACTTCTGAAACTCCTCTGTATATGCTTGGACTTCAAGGTCTTTTTGTTTGAGATTTTGTCTCTTTCTATGCATTTGAACTTCATAGTCATCCGGGAGATAAGTTTGTTTCAACATTGCCAACATACCTTTCCATGACACAATAGGACTCTTGCCCTCTTTCTCCCTTTCATTCTGAACAAATTTCCACCAGGTAAGTGCTAGTCCTCATAATCTAGACTTGGCCACCTTGATTTTTTGAGCATCAGTCACCCCATCACATTCAAAATGATTCTCAAGGTTGTCTATCCAATCTAAAACCAAATCAGCATCCATTTGTCCATTAAACAATGCCACACCCTCCAAGGCTTTACCACTCAAAGCTTTGAGTGCCTTCAAGAAGGGTTCCTCAAGTAAGACCGGATCAGGGGTAGGTGTCTCTTCATCTAAGTCCCATTCCTTCCCCTTAGCTTCCTTTTCCTCTTTCTAGTCCACCTTGTCCTTTACACTATCTGCTTTAGCTCGGACTTCATCCAAGAGTTGCTCCATTTGAGCCAATCTCTCTCTCAGCAACCTATTATCCTCTTCTTGTTCATCCACTTTCTTGGCCAATTCAGCATTGGTCACCATCTTTCTTGATGCACTAGACTCCTCACTTGAGTCTTTGGTCTGCAACATCCACTAGCTGCACTATTTCTTCTTTTCCCAAATCTTGAACTTGGGCTCTGATACCACTCTAATAGGGAGCCTCCTTGGTAACCTTCTGAGTTTGCTTGAAACTCTTAATAGGTCTCTCTTAGGACCTCTAGGGCTTCCTCAATCCACCCTTCAACACCTTGAAGAATCAGCTCTTCCTCTCCAACCAAGGAAACTAACTATCATGTTAAAAAACACCATTCTTGTGTTCTACAAGAACCTTCCACTCAAACAACTCCAAGCCCTAAAGTTAAATTTGGATTTGCAGGAGGGTCAGGGCTTCAAAATACTCCATCTTTGGATTGCAACCCAGCTTTGAAACCATCAAATTGGTCCATGTTCCCATCGAGTTCTAGATTCTTATTTTCTAGGCCTTGTAGCCTTTTTGCAAATTAAGCCTCCTAGTTTTTAGAAAACCTCAAAAATAGAAAAAATATCTCAAAGAACCCCCAAATCTCTTCTATTATTCTTCAAGTAAATCAAAAACCCACAAGGATTTTCTAGGTCTTAGGGTACAGTACCGTCTGTACACCATACTTCTTGAAAATGGCTTCTTTCTTGTTTTTGGACCAGTTTGAGGTCTTGGGCTTCAAAACTCATCTTGTTGGATCCTTGGGCACTCCTCCACCTTATGGAACACCTGCACAACATCATTCAACACATCCATGGCCTTCTTGGCTCATGAGAACACCCCCTACAACTTTTAAACCCACTATCACTTGCTTTTTCTAACTTGGCTATGAGTTTAGCTCGCCTAGGGAAAGTGTTTAAAAATACATGCCAACACTTTCAGAGCTCCTCCTTCCATAGTATGGTAGCTCCATGGACCTAGTCTCCATTCCTAGGTGGCCGTACAAAACCAACGGTGGGAAGTGGAGTTAGGTCCACATCTTTGCCCCTTGTCCAAAACGGGACAGCAAAGAGTCCAAAACTAAAAGAATTTTCAAACGACAAACAAAGCACAAATACAAAGAAACTTAATGAATGAAAAAGCTTGGTAACATGTAGAAAAACAAGCTCCAATGATCACAAATTTTTTTTCAATCCATTCAATACAAAAAAAACACAAAAAATGCTTCAAATCTATTGTTTTTTCCAGAAAACTCTTGGCTCCCAATAACAGTCCATACAAAAATGATTTCTCCTCCTCAATTAGGGTTTTTCCACCTTATATATGGTTAACCCCCATGTTCCATCCCTTCTATGGGTTTAAAAAACTCTTAACACCTCGAAATCCCTCTAGACAACAAAAGTTGTCAGCAACTTTTTTTAAAAGTTGCTAATGTTGCATAGCAACATTTTCATCTTTTGACAACAAACACTTTCTAAGTGTTTACTCCACCAATCCACCTTATCTAACCTTAGTTAGATCACCTAGGGTATCTATGGACCCTAAAACCTTCTATGACATCATCCTAACATTTGATGACATCATCAAGTACACCTTATTTAAATGGAGCCAAAAAGAGCTATTTACACAAGAAAAGAAGCACAAAATGAAAACAACCTAAACTAATCTTGGTCAAGATGACCTTATATATTTACATTGCCCTATTAGAGGATCTTACACACACTAGCACACCAAAATGACAAGAGACTACCATATTTGCTTGGCATCTCCAGGGTGCTCTTGCACCAGAACTATAGGTAAATGAGGAACAAGCTAAGGATAGCCCAACCTAGGCTTCTAGTTACAAAAGGAGGTTTTAGGAAACCATCACCAATCCTTCCACAATGGCCTGATAGAATGAATGCCAAGCTTGTGAAGCATATTTAGGGGCAGTATCGACATGACCATATCAAATATTTGATAATTTTAGCGGTTGAGGTGGAAATGAGCCTTTAATTCTTTCCAAGTATGAAGATTTGTGGTTGCACAAGAAAAATTATCTCTAGGAGTACAAATACCACACTTTTGAAAGCATAGAGCATGAATTATAGGGACCCAAGCCAAAGGAAGCCTTGAACCTAAATGAGAGGTGACCACCTGTACCATCCTAAAAATTTAGCACCTATAACTATATGGTCAATTTATCCCCATCTCAGCATAGATGGGTTCCCACATTGATTTTACACTCTCCCAATGATCAAAGGACCTTTAAATTAATACTATAAGTCTTGTGTTAATTCAAATTCACCAAATATTGATGTGAACCCTTATTTCTAGGAATGCTCCTTTATTATTTTTTCTCTTCAATCATTTATTAGCAAAAATGGGCCCTATGTTATTATTTGTGGCCTTTGTACTTCTTCTCGACCTTGAAATTGACTTTGTCTACTAATCTAGCATCTAATCCATATTCTTGATACCCTATTCAAATTTTGACACATTTTGTTGGCAATAGGGCATCCTAGATGCCCTATTCTCAGGTATAGGATGTCCTAGACACCCTGTACCCCCATAAAGGGGCCCAAATTTGAATTGGGCCCCTGTATTAGTGTTTTGGTGGGAAGATAGATCATGTGGTCAACCTAGCTTAATTTTGAATCTCAAAATGTTTGAGAGGAATATAAACACCCTATCTCTCCTCATCTTGGTATCCATTATTCATGCAAGCATTTTGTGATCAAGAAAATTCAATATTTGAGGGCAAGCAACCATGATCTAGCATTTCTTCAAGCATACAATTCTTTGAGCCATCATTCTTCTCTTTCATCAAGCATTGCAAAAAACTACAAATTCATGGTGCAAAACCTTATCTTTCATGATGTCCTTTGAGGTTTTTTGTATGGATTCAAATGTTATTGCATTAACACTTGTGATTACATCAAAAGAATCATTGTGTCATCAAGGTATGAGGTAGCTTATGATTTAGATCTAGCTTTTATTTCATATCAGTAATATTTCCTTTATGAAAATTTGATTTCATTTCCAAGGTTGATTTAAAAATAGGGTTTTGACCAAGGAAACCCCCTTTACACAACCTTTTCCCTTTTTTTTGTGTAGGAACAGGTGGCACAACTGTGAGAACTATTCCAAAAAGTTTGAGACCTGTCAGATCAACTATAAGAATTTTAGGCAAAGTTGTAGGGTACAAGGTGACTCAGATGTCCTATTCCTTGAAGAATCAACTCAAATTTAGCTCACATGTTTTTACATATCTTTGGTTTCTATTTCAAGTTATTACAGGTTGTTAATTATTTTCTATCAATCTATTTTTCCCAAAATTATTTACATTTCTTCATTTAGCCTTCTACTTTGTATTATCATACCAAATTCTCCAAAATCCAACCAATCCTTTTCCAATATACATAATTAGAAAAGGACCATTAACCCATTCAATGCTTAAGTCACACATGAACCTATCGGGTCATCTTCCTTTCGATTTTGCATCAGAAAATTGGATCTACCCTTTTCTTCCTTTTTCCCAGTGTACATTTTAGTGAACTTGACACGTGACTTTTCCATTCTAATTTGGTCTGTAGATCTGATTTGTATGCATTAAATTGTTTCATTTGAGGCATTTAGTTGTGATTTTAATGCATAAAAATATAAACTCATCTTGTAGATCTATTTCATTCTTGCATTTCCTTTTCAGCCTTGCATGTGTCAAAACAACAATATGTATAAAAAAATTTCATTCCATGCATTATTGTATGTATTTTCATTCACATTCTATGAATGTAGTTGTTATCTTCATTTTCTAGTTCAATTTCAATTATTTTTCAAGAATTTTAAGATGTTTTTTTTCATGCATTTGATGATAACTTGGTTCTTCATTATTCCCTCTCGCAAAATTGATCCCACCTTTTGGTTCTTGAAAGGGTTTACACTACAAAATAGAAACCAAGTTGATCTTGCAATTTCTTATGGAGAAGCCAACTCCAATAATTAGAAATCTCTCAAAATTTGACCAACTGACAAGGATCAAACAAACCCTTCTTCACTTTGGGCTCTACAAAACCTAGAGGGTGTCCCTTAATGCCCTTAAATCACAACACTATACTTATAACTAGCATTAAAATAAAGCAGATAAATCTCATAGCAAGGCTCAAAACAATAAGGAGATACTAGATAATGGCTTATTATTCAGTGATCTACAACTTACATGTAGCGTGAGATAAGAGAAAAAAAAACATACATGAAAAGTAAATATTATGCTTGATTTAATCATTTTCATGGCAAGAATCACATGGATTTGAACACAAAACTAACTGTAAAATCAACAACATTTGAGATCATTGCCTTATCCCATTGGGCATTTGAGTTCATGATAAATACAACCACATACATCATACATTGACTAATAGCATAAGATCTAAGGAATATTGCCTTACAATATTTCTCAACAATAACCCCAACCCAACTTACTTCTCATGATCCCTACACAATTTCAATAAATATATAACTCTATCCAAGCATTTAATTGACCCCTTAGACCAAAGCATGAACAATAAATTACATATCTCACAACAAGACACTAAATGAGGCAAACCCTTGATTAATTTCATTTAAAAATTGACAAAATTGGACAATAGAGAGAGTTGAATCATAACTTTATTTATATAAACATCCTTTTCTACCTTTGGCATACAACAGTTACATAGCTTAATCACTCAAAATATGCAAAAAATTTAACACTAATTCATCAAGAATGCTCCATAAAATGGTCTTACAAAGATGCTCATACCCACCTAGACGCTTCCTACTGGAACCATACAAAGATTGGAACCCTTGCAAATGAGAAGAAGAAAGAAAATATAGAAGATAAGAGAACTCCAAATCTGATGTTTTATTGACACTTGTCCCTTCTCTTCCAAATCTAATCCTCCAATAAATATCTTCTCTCTCATTTGTCCTTTATTATAATGACCCTGGGATTCCAAAATATTTTGGAATGCAACAAGCTTCGGGTCAAAACCTAAAATTTATCTTCCTAACAAGATTTGATACATTGAATCAAGTCCTAACAAAATTTATTATCCTAGCATTATTTGCTACCTCCTAACCTTTATAGGTGCAAAAATTGTTATCTAGTAGAAATTGAGAAGTCATGTATGAAAATGCCACATTCTTGAGCCGTACCAATATCAGCCTAAAGATTTTTGTATTTGTAGATTTGACTCACATCTAGGATTCTTCAAATGCTTTGCAAACACAAAAGGGCTTTGATGCCCATTTCTACTAATATTTCTATAGAGAGTGCAAGGATACAAAATTCTCAACAACCCCTCCCTCAAACTAGGATGGATCCTAAAACCCATTCCTAATAGAACATGTATAATTTTAAGGTCTCATCGACCTCTTCTTCATCCTTTCTCTCTCTGTAATGCCACCATCTTGGGACATGAGAACACTAGCCTTATGGATTTTGAGTCTGCCACTCTAGATAGCTTTAAATATCCCTCTAGCTACAATGCCCTCGAATCCTCCCTTCTACCCCAATATTCTTCATGTAATTGCCTCCTAAAAAAATTGGCCATGTTCCAGAAGTCATCCGCCTTCACTAGAACACCTATTTTTCTAACACTTGGATAATGAAGTCTATTGGGAAGTGGTACTTATAACTTCTAATTTCTATACCCTTCTCTTGGAATTTCATGTGACTATACTCATTGAACACTAGATAGGGTGTTAGCGTGTAACAATACTTTGTAGATTTTTCCCTTTACAGTATCAATTCTCATTATCAGTCCTCTGTAGACATAAAGATCTTCTGAATTCTCCAATTGTAAGTGAACCTTACGTCCTTGTGCATGTCATATCAACTGACCTCTAAATGGATGCCCCTTCACGTTTATGTTCTTATCCCTACAATTTTTCTTTGTACTAATTTTTTAATCTTGTGATATCATGATGGCTTGTATACCTACAACTTTAGCTCTCAATTTTTGTCATGTAACCTTCATAATTCATTCAGTCTAATTGCCTTCAATTGTATAAGATAACCCATGTTACTATATTTCATGACAAGTTTAAAATAAGGTCATTGATTCCTTCTGTGATGGCATATCCAACGATCCTCACTAGTCAAATCGAAATTGACCTCTGACCTGGAACATGGGTCGATCAAACGATGAATAGAAATACCTAAGTCACCACTGTGTCATCTAGCATCATCTTTCACCAACACTAGCCAATCAAAGACATTTGGGAGGATCTCAGGATCCTATAGTGGTTAAACATTTCATAGGTTTGATCATGGGATCACGATAGCCACTAATTTTAATCATTCTTTAACTGTAATGCAAAGAAAAAACTTACCTATATAAAATAAATATTGATAACCTTTTTTATCAAATTAAAAGATCTTCGTTGAATATTACTAGGTGCTAAAAGATCATCCTTTAAGTTGTAAGCACTTTAACTTCAATAAAATCGACAAGAACAACATGGAAACCCATATCATCAATTCAACCAACCAATTACTACCAATTTTCATTCACCTCGGTCCATCATTCAGTCATTCTCTAGCCCAAGACACGTGGAAGCATCTCATTATCCCATGTTGAATAAAGATTGATCAATTTTGATAACTGTATAGTGAGAGACGTTGATCTTTGCAAGAACTTAATTGTTGGGAAACACATAAAAATGGTAACTACTGAGCATATTTCCTGACAAAACAAAAGATCTCCATTGAAAATCAACACATGTTGAAAGATGGACACATTAGTAATCTGACCCTTAACCAAATGGACCAACATATACAACAAAATATATCAACAATTACAACCAACCAATATACATGTGACATATGGCACAACCTCGCCATCTCGCAATCTGTTGGGTCTAGACTTTGACATAATCATATATTTGCAGGGTGAATCAAAATAAAATATGTAGCCCACTGCTTGAAAAGGTAAAGGGTCCCACCTAACATGAACACTTAACCCATGACTTAGTAAAATAATAGGAAAGGCTACGAGGCTAAACTTAGGGAAATCACAACTTAAGGCATGAAAAATAAAAAAGATGACACTTAATCACTTATGGTGCTATAACTTAAACACATTGGTCCCCCTTTTAACAATGATGACACCCTCATCCTTATGAACCAAAAGTAACAATAGATTAGAAAAACCTAGGGTTTATCTTGAGATTCATATGATTTGAACAAAACCCTAAACCCTAACAGAAAAATAACGAGACAAAGCCAAAAATCCATAAAGGTAAATCAAAATTGAAAAACTCAAAATTAAGCTCTATCAGTGGCTCCAGTTGGGGATGTTTATTCCACTAGAATGAAGCACAAAAACCTGAATCTTGGGTGAAGAAAATAAACCAAAGGGTTCCTTTATTCACTATTTACAAAACCTTTTTTGGCAATCAGACCAAAAACTTCTTCAATGGGAAACAAAATAAAAATTTATCTCTGCCCCAAATTTGATGGCCTGTGTCCATTAAAACATGCCAAATTTGTTTACCTCTATCAAAAACCAGCCTATTAAAAGACCTGATTTTTTTCAACCCATACTTACTTACACCATACCATTATTGTATGTATTCCTTGCCACTTTGTATTGTATGTTCAAACATAAAGTGAAAAATATTCATCCACATACAACATGTATGTATCACATTTACCATATGGAATAAATTTACATTCGTCACTTTAAATCACACTTTCCTACTCCATCAAAGTGCATCCCAATTGAATTGGAAATTTAAAAAATCATGCTCATCCAAATAGCTTGCAACATGATACTCAAACTTATCTACAACATCCATTTCAAAAGTAAAACATTTATAAATAATGCCTTCAAAATGCTCATCCAAATTCTCAACAAAAGTGGATTATATTTGCACCAATAAGAATCATCATTACTAACTGATGCACAAGGAGGCTCATTAAATAACGGATTTAGGTAAGCATTAATTCTTGATGTAAACATCTTTGTCTCCTCCACACAAAAATTTGAAATTTCCTCAGTATCACTATACTTTGAAGCATCACAAATGGTGTCCCCATCATAATAATAATCACAATCAGCCATGACGTGAAAACAACTGAAACTATCTTTCATTTCATATGTTGATTGACCATCACACATACTTGATTTTTTTGTCATACCCTCATAATCTGAAATAGTATGGTTAGAGGGATTCTCTAACTCAATAGCATTATCAATAAAAAATGGTTGTATCTTATTATTTAGTTTCTCAGCATCATACATAATTGATTCATGTGAGAATGAGCCTATGTCATCAAAGTCTATCATTCTAGCATTATCTTTAGCAGATGCATAACTTTCCATCTCTTCTTCATACAAACTACTAGATTCATTTGAAACATAAGATTGCAAATGGAGTTTTTGTGTGGTCTCCTTATGGGAGAAACTAATAGTTCTATTACATGGTGTGATATTTGAAGTTATTTCCATCTTTGTATCCTCTATGTCATATATTTTCTCACTAAATTTCTCTTCACCAACATGAGGAATAACCATCATCTAGGACAAGTTCTCTTCGCTCACATTTTTGTTTGAATCACATCTCATAACATGGTTAGTGTGATCAATAGAGCTATAAATGCTTTGACATTGATCTTCAGTTATTGACTCACACCTTTCTTTATCATTTGGTGTTTTAGGAAAGTGAACACTTGCAAGTACATATCCCCTCGACATTCCATATATCATGTTTTTCTCAATGTCCATTGTTTTCCTATAAGCCTGATGCAAGGTTTTAGGATCCTTATCTCTCAACAAAAAGATCATTTCCTCGTCAAATGCAACTAGTTAAACAACCAAACACACTACATGATTTGGCTTGTAGTTTCTAGAAATGTCACCCAAACTTCTTACAAATCTGAGATTGAAAAAAGGAACCAACTCATCTTCTTCCTTATGAATGTCTGTGAATCTTTTTATAACTAAGATTGGATTAAATCTTCCACCATTTTTTTCTATGAAAAAGGCATTTAGCTCATCCCATGAATAGATAAAACATGTTGGAAAATATTAAAACCAATCTATGGCATCTTCCTTCAAAGATTGAACAAAAATCTTCATGTTAACATCTTCCCAACTTATCTCAAAATCTCCCATCAAATCAAAAAACTCTTGTAGATGCTGACATGTTGATTTTGATCTTTTCCCATTGAACTTTGGTAAATTAACCCTAACCTTAGTAGGAACATAGTTTGGGAAACCTTGAATACCATTAAAACTTAATGATTTGTTTCTTTCAATAGGAAAATCTCTACAATGACTTGACAGGGGCTGCATATTTTGCAAATTCATTTGATATCTCATGAGAATGTAGAGGAAAAAAATACATCGTATACCTATTATAAATTTCAAACATCAACCTTACTATGAGTGTGAAAATGTGTGATTCCTAAACTACACTACACTTCAATGAATCATTAAATAACTGATTTTAACAATAAAAATAGTAGAAATAAAACCAAAGTAGTTAAGGCAACTCATTTCCTTCTAGTAGACAGGAGTATGGATTTTTATCTCAAATCATTGCAAAATCCAGTGACATTAGACCCTATCTAAATGAAGGATTCTAACAACTAAGCTATCATGCAATGCAAGTTCATCCAAACTTAATTCAAGATTAATCTATTTTAAACCAAATTGAAGTGTTCCTAGATGTGATTGATGCAACAAAGATGAAATAAAATAAACTATCCAATTGATAAAGATTGCAATGAAAAAAAACTAATTAAGCAATTAATCTATGATCTAAAAATTCATAAATGAAAATTAATTTGAGAGTGTTACACTAAGAAAAATTTGGATCCTTCTTGTGAGAATGGAGGCCTGATTATATAGAAATTCTCTCAAGAATGAACGAACAAGATTGGTTTTAGATGAACGATTGAGATTCATTTTGAACTAGTACAATCCACGTACAACTCATTTAATTGGTTGAGAGAATCAGTTATTTGGGAAACTTCCAGGGAGAACTAAAGTTTCTTAAATGACTGATGAGTTAACAGATTTGTTTTTCTAGCTAACTAGGTTGTTTCCCAAAATTGATTTCAACTAACTAGATGATGACTTCATGTTGGGATTATGTAAAGGTGAGTTACTGAGAGGGAGGGGTGAATCAGTAACCTCAAAAACTTTTTCAACTGAATCCTTAAAAATATGTATTGCATTAACCAACTGACATGTTATCTTTTCATCCATTCATTACATTACTTGAAAATAATAAATGTTTTCTAATCTAACATGTAAACATCCATGAAACTTTATACACAATACACAAGTATTTTTGTATCACAGAAACCCTTGTTAGAAGGTAAAAACTGTGGTGGGGATGACACCCACAAAGCTTCACTAACTGTAGTAATAAAGTTTGTCAGTTAAGGCTACAATGTTTGATCACTTTTGATGATCTTACCTTGTTAGGAGTAACAATAAAGACCTGTAAGGATCTACCTAGTTAGAGGATTTAAGAAACATTGTTAAGTGTGTACTCGGTTAAGAGATTTACAAAAAGACTTGTCAGGTCTACCCTGTTAAGAGATTTAAGTCTACCACAATTGTTAGAAAGTAACAGTGGATTTTATTTATATGTAGAGCCTTACTTTTCCTAATTTCAAATCTGATAAGTAGTTAACTTTTATCACCTTGCTATGATAGATTTCTTCTATGAATTATGCTCGGTAGCCTTCTAGTGTGATATTGATTTAATCCTTGAATGCTCTATCAAAACTTTAACTTCACAACCCCATCTGATATTCAAATGTTTGTGTAGGTGGCTACTTCATTTGTGGTACATGTAAAAATGACACCTTGACAGTTCTTATATCAAAATATTTTGACCTAATTAGGGTTATGGAATCATCTAGAAAACCTAAGATCTATGATCCAAATGAATAACCTAAAACATCATTACATAGGGATCATCAATCATTTAATGATTACATCTACATTTAATCTTCACCTCGATCTATTTAAACCATTTTCTAGCTCAGTGTAAACTGTTTACCTTGTATTATGTGTCATTAATTTTTTTTATGTATTTCTTTTATTGCTCAGTATATACTGCATACATCACTTGGTAAATTACTAACACTCAGTAAACCTGAATACTTGATTATAACTGTACTCAATGCTCGTTAATCATCTATCTCGGTGTATGTGCTCGGTCAAATCTATGTTTGGTTACTATGATATTTTGCCTTGTGCTCTGCTTGGTTACTATACTTAGTGTGTTGACCGACTAGCCTATTTTCTTCCTTTACCGACTATATGTGTGACACTAATGAAAACATATAAACTAACACTTCATAAATGCCTTTTTAGGATATTTAAGGGATTTTATTCATTTTCTCCAAAAACGTGGTGACATAATTAATTAAATTCCCTTTTTATGATTAATTAACAAATTCTATGTATTTAATCAATATCCCAAAATATTTAATTAAATAAATGGTATAAGGTTTGATTTTATTGCCAATAACATTAGAATTTGGGAATTAATTAATTGAATAGGATCAAGTGCAATAATTGAATGAGACTTAAAATATAGACTCAAATTAGATTAATGAATTGAATTTCCTTAGGTAAGGACTTAGGAGATTTTATCAAAATTAGGACTTTCTTGATGAATAATCGAGATTAGGGGCTTATGGTTTTGGTGACCATTTTTAGCTTATTACATTTTCCCCTCTTTGAATTGATGTGTGATCAACACATTGACTCAAAGAACAGTTAGTGTTGAGACTAAGAATAGTTTGATGTCAAGTGATGAAACTACTCTTAAGTTGATTGATTCAAAGATATTGATTTTGAACTTGATCAAACTAGAATCAACAAGGATTGAATAGAATGGTCAGTTTGATGTGAATCGATGAAATTGAACTGTCTAGTTTGATGACGACAACTAACCAATTTGATGTGAAGCGATGAAATTGATTAATGCCATAAAATACTCTTAAACCATTGGATTTGGTTCGAATGAATAACCGGTTTGATGTGAAGTGATGGAATTGATTATCATTAAGAGATTGATAGCAAAATTGACTTGTTTTGATGTGATGAAGCCAATTGGATTGACAAGGACAATACAAGTTTGATGTGAAGTGATGAAACTGATATGCCCCTAGATATTTTCTGATGATGAAGAATCTCAACTTGATGTGGTGCGACGAAGCTAAGATGCCCCTTGTGATTGGGTCTTATTTGATTTGGTCATCTAATTGCTTGATTAAAGATTAAAAATTTATCAATATTTGATGATGTGATCACTAAATTGTGATGTCATGATTATGACCCCTCGAGAGAGAAATTGAAATATGGCTAGGTTCCCTAGTGATCTAAAGAAATTTCAATTTGATAAAATAATGCAAGAAGAAATAGATCTGATCTGTAAGCGGGTAGGTTAGATTCTGTAGTTATATTAGGTCATGTTGACCAAGTTTGACCAAAATTTTGGTAAGGGTTGACCAAGATTCTGGCACTTTGATTGCTTGTGGAGAAAAATATTACATTAGTTTAGAAGATAGAGGATTGATGGTGCAAGCAATCAACTACAAGTAGAGCAAAAAGTCAAACTTTGATTTTGACAGATTAAATATTCTTGGATTTCGATTTCAATCCCGAAAATAGTTTGAGGATAATTTGATGATTTGATCAGGTCAAGTATGATATCTGTAGTTGGTTGCTGATGAAAGAAGATAATAATCATCTTAAACTCAGGCCTCGCCTTCCACTCATGAGATAATATTGTGAAGTAGTGATGTTGTCCAAATGCAAACAGCAAAAACTTTGGTGGCAATTATTTGCCATTTGGTGAATGTCGCACGTCGGCAACCCACAATTTGGAAAATATATTTCACATATGGGATTGACCCTATTGCCCCTAATTTATTAAAATTGGGTCCAATGCCTTGACCCATCACCCATCAGTTTATTTAATTTTGTCCTTTTCTTTCACATTATTGCCAATGGAATATAATTTTTGGGCACGACAAATTTTAAACATTCACCTATAATTTCAAAGCAGCCCCAAATGGATGGCCTATATTCACCAATAGTTTTATACATATATATTTATAGGAGGCCCCCAATTTGCCTAGCATTTTATAGACGCGCGTCTCAAACCGATGCATTTTTGCCAACCTTATTAATCATACCAAGGTATTGGACAACCCATAATTACCTAAGAAATAACACAAGACGTGTTATAATTACATGGGCTTCACCAAATATTTTTAGACCTAATACCTCCCACTAAATTTGCCAAAAAATGATTAGTATAAATACATTCATATATCAGTGTTATTGTACATAATTTGGTTCAGTTCAATTTCATCGATAGAGAAGTTCAGACTATTGAGTCTTGACTGCATTGGTGATTCATGACTGCAATTGAATTTGAGGCAAATGTAAGTGATTATTATTCTGCGACTATGTAAATTTGAGTTCATTCTTGTTTAGTGGGAACCAATTAGTGAACAGTGGTGACAGTCACGAAGGAGACCTCAAACATGATTTAAGTAAGAACAATTCATTCATTAATATTAATAAGAACACAACTCTGTGATTTTGTTTACAAAAGTCAATGACTCAATACCCATTGGCACATTGCCCAATTTCAATTTCATTACCCTAAGCCAATGACCCTGAATTCCCTTTTATAGAAACAAGGGAGAAACAATAGCTTTAGGTCAATTTTTCTAATGTGAAGTCTCAAAATCTAAATCAGTAAGACAACTACAAGTTCCTTCCAATACTGCATTCAAATTTGTCAATATTTTGATGCAGTTTGCAATGCCTTCATGAGTTTTGTCCTGAGGAAGCTTCCCTAAATTAGATTTCATTGTTTCCTCCAACTTTTTTTTGTGTTCAAATAGCATATAACAGAGTAAATCAACTAAGATAACTGAATAAAATAGAGTAACTCAACATAAATTAAATTGGAAAACATGAAAATTAGATAGAGCACAATTTGTTTTGTATTCATTTGCAATACATTACAATTTACAATAGTTCAAAATTCAGAGCATTAGAAATTTAGAAATGTTTGTAGGCCAGTCCCAACATCATATGATGGTAGAACAATTTGGTTCAAAGTATAGTCACACTCTTGCAACTTCGTTAGCAATTCATATTTGGAAGTGTGACTTGACAGCATTGTTGCTTCTAAAACTCCATTCAAAGTTTTGACTGGTTTGATAAAATCCATGAATGTATCAGGAGATGTGTCTATAGGAAGAAAGCGTAAATCAATATTTATTTTGTCCTGCAACCTTATTTTGTAAGCTTCTCTTCCAATGAACTTATTTGCGTCAAATCCCTTAGGCAAACCAAGAATTTCAAAATTTACTTTCCTTTGTTCCATTCTTGTGATCTTCTTCTTATCTTTTTCATCCAATTCTTGTGCTTCCCTTAGCTTCTCACATTTTCAAATGATACTTGATACCTTTATTGAGACATCAAGGTGGGTGCTAATTCCCTTGTTTGATAGATAACTATCACTCTTACTGTAGAGTTGTTGTGTAATATCTTTTGCATTCTTTTCTTTCTTGACAACATCCATGTGCTGTTCAATGTTGTTATGGAGCTTCCAATAATACACTTTCATACTTTGAAGCATTTCAAACCAGTCATACAAGCTATGAGACATCCCCAATATTTGGCCCCAAATGTGCTCTTTTGTAATCTTCACTAAATTATTACTAGTATTTGTTAAAGTTTGAATTGTATTATTTGCCTTCTTTACTTCTTCCGCCATTTTTTCACAATTATTTTTCTCTTCCACTGCTTTGTGTTCCCAATGATTGGCTTTATCCGCCTGAGAGTCCAATTGCTTTTTCAATTCTTGGTTGGAGGCAGCATTACTCTCCACGGTTTTAAATAACTTTTGTGAATTGACTCTTTCTTCCTCTAATTTTTTACTAATTTCTATCAATTTTCCCCTCAGTTCCTTTAGCTCTACCTGCTCGTGTTCCTTCACTACTGCCTCCAAATGTTCCTTCTCTATATTTGTTGTTGTAGAGGCCAATTGTTTAATCTTTTTCTATAATTCTTTCTAAGTATTCTCTGAAGCTTTCCTCTTTGCTTTCTCATTGGCAATGTCTACCTATAACTTTTCAATTTTTTCTCAAGCTTAGTTTTCTCTCTTTCCAGCTTTAGCAGTGCATTGTAGACCACTTGGTTCGTAGACTTTGACACATTGATTTTTTCACATTATTAACTTTGGAAAAATCCATTTCAAGAGTGCTAACTTGAAACTCAGACGGATCTATTTGACTCTCTCTTGGGTTTCCATCTTTTTTGGGTGGAATAACAACCATGAACTCCATCATGTCTCTGTTTGGGTCATATGTTGGAAAAACCTTGTTGGATGCAAGGTGCTCCTCTACAGCTGCAATAAGGGCACCAGTCTTCATTGTCTTCTTTATTTCCTTATTATTGGTTGTTGTTTTTGCAAATTTATTACAGAAATATTTGAAATGAAAATCGGGTGTTGTTGAAGGAATTGAATGTTTGAAAGGTGAACCAGAGATTGAAATGACAGTTCATCTAACTAATGCTCTTTGAGGATTTAAACTTTTAGATGGTTTCGCTAAACTTGAAAGTGTAAATAGTGTTTTAGGTTCGAGTATCAATGTTCTAGAAACATTTTTCTTCTTGACACTGTCTTCTACTATGGGATTCTCTGTAACTGTAGATTCTACTAGCCTCTTTAGAGAGGGAATTTCTTGTATAACTTTCCCAATCCCACTGGCACCAATGCCACTACTAGACCCAATAGCAATAGATTCCCCAATCCCATATGTGGCAATGGATGTTGTTGTGGGCATAGTGGTTCTTGATGAATCTAATGGGTCCACTCCAACTCCAATCTCAAGGCATGCACCGTTGGGTGCTTCTTGTATGAAAATTGGATTCCATATGCATTCTCTTGTGGGACCCAAACCACCACCTTTATAACCCATTTTTTCCATAATGATTGTCCCTTTTCTATATGTTTCTTTATGGTAGTTGGATACTCCACTATGTGGAGTAAATGTAATTGGTGGATCAAGATTATCATCCTCATTGTTTGCATATTCATCCTGATCACTGCTGTCGTAGGCACTTCTGGGATGCTCCAAATTCCACAATTTTCTAAACTCTATATCCTCATCTATCTCATCCAGATCTTCACTGGTCTTTGGTTCACCAAGATTATTTCTTATAGTCCAAAATTCAACCATTTTCATTCAAGTCCATTTTCTATCCTTACATTCTTCTTCTATTTTCTTTGGTATATTTTTTTATGGATTAGCAACTTTTTCATAGAAATTGTAGGACATCCTAGGCTATACAATGCCCTAGTTTATTGGTGTCATAATTTGTGATGACAACTGTTCATCTAAAAAAATTTCCTCAACAGAAACTTTCTCCATCTCTTTTGTAACATCATCCCAGCTATCCTTGTTTTTCAACCTCTCTAGCAATGGTTTACTTTCATGTTGAAATAAGTTTGCAGAGGTCTTATTAGCAATAAGCATTGTTTGAATGATGTTGAGTCGATCATACTCCCAATACCACTCTAAATCAAATTGAAAAATTTATAAAAGATAATTTGCCACTTTGAATGCCTTTCTCTCAAATGTTAACCCTCCAATTGAGAAAGGTAAGGAAGGGAATATGCTCTTCTATGACTGGCCAGCAAAGAGTCTATATATGCTCTCTAGTTGTATTGCATATTCTACTACAAACACCTTATCTGTCACATGCATTGGAAGTTTGTGGGGTTGTAGTTCTGATCCATAAAACCTTAGCACAATGTAATCTTCCATTAGGTACTAGTCAGCCAATTGAATTGTGCTTCCAAGTTGGATGCAATCCCTACATGAAGCAGATAATTTGGGCATTGCAGTGCTTGTTATTTATTGTACAATGGTGCCAAAAAGAAGTCTACAAAATTACTGTAATTCCTTCTGTTATCATACATCCTTATCTGAGGTGTCCAATTATATATTGGAGTACCTGTTGGTCCTGTCCCCCTCTGAATTTCAAGTTTTTTGTTGTTGCTCATTAATATTGCAACATGCTTGGCTAGCAGAAGATAGCACAAGTAGGTTGTGAACATAAATGTCTTAGAATTACATCTTTTAATCAATGCTAATTGTTTTTGCATTGATTGAACCACGTGTCCAACAAAATTATATCTTACTGGTTCATTGACATAATAGATATCCCAAATCAATTGAAGAATGCTGGCATCCACTTCCCTATTAGTTTCCACTCCCAAGAAAAATGCTAGCGAGGATATAGTATCCTGAACCCATGGCACAAAAATGTTAAAATCATAAGGAGGCTTATGGTTCTCGCCCAATGAAGCCTTTGCCTCTACAACTATTAGACCCTTTATAAATGAATCTTTTGTGTTTGGTGGGACTACCTGATATTGTTCTGCTAGCAATCCAAGGTCAATATGGACATTACAATTTTCTCGGTCAAACCCTAGGTCTAGAAAACTGAGAAATTCTTCCTGGGTTATTGATAAAATTACTTCTTGATTATTTTTATTGACAATTACTTTTCTTTCTTCATCATAATTTTTTGCACAAATCAAGACAATTTCTGGGCAAGGGAAAACTTTGGGTAACAATATGCGACCCAAACCAACATCCTACAAACCAAATTTATTCATTTTTGCACCTATCATTGGATTAAATTTTATAAATTTAGACCTCTTTGGCCCAGTTGCCTTAATGCACAATATATGTTTAATTTCTATAACTCTCCTTTCACCATCGATAGCAGGATCATAAACATTGTGATACTCATCAGTGAAACTAGAGATTTCTACTAGTTTTCTCAAGTCTATTAAAGTTTTCCCATCTGCTTTCCCTTGGCCTTGAGATTTCACTTTCCCCATTGTTCTTTGAAAGAATGAAAAAACATAGAATCATAGATATTTACTAACAAAATCATAGATAATAACTAACTAATTAAGAAAACCCCAATTGTAATTGCAAGAATTAAAATTTCAAAATCAAGTTAAATTAAATTTTTTACATTACAAAATCGAGGTGCCATCAGGCTAGATATCTTACCAGAAATTAAATTTTAAAATCTGGATAAATAGAAGTTAGAACAGCCGAGGCTCTCACAAGTTACAATCTCGAAATCTTTGGCAACAGTTCAATAGTTGTTTTTACCTTTCTGCAACTACGAGTCGATAGGTTTTTTAAAAATAAATGTTAACAACTTTTTGGTAAATGTATCATTTAAACCAAAATTCTAGAATACATTTACGTTTAATCTACACATGATACATAATATTTTTGACAAATTACACGTGTCACATTTCTGAGTCGAGTTTGCAAAAAAGGTTTTTGAAACCCATAGTACTTATGAAATACAACTTCAACCGTTCATCACACGAAATCAAACGATTGTCACGATTTTAAAATATTAATACACACTAATGTATCATTTAAACCAAAATTCTAAAATATGTTTATGTTTTACCTTCACATGATACGTAATCTTTTTGACAAATTACACGTGTCATGTTTCCGGAACATGTTTGCAAAAAAGGTTTTTGAAACCCACAATACTTCTGAAATACAACTTCAACCATTCATCTCTCGTAATCGAATGGTTGTCACGATTTTAAAATATTAATTCACACTAATGAATGTAATCATTAACTATATTCACTTAGAATTCATGCATTTGAGAATCGAGAATACCTTATCCGTGAAGTTTGAACCAATCACCATTACATGATAAAGTTTGGAAACATTTAATTATTACATGAAACAAAAGTGCAACGTAATTTTTTTATATTATATTAGGAAAAATTTCATTACAATTCAACAAGGCCCTTGCCCTTGAGTTATCACTTTCTCAATATCTATTAATGATTCTTATAACCAAAACAAAAAAGAAAAGCACTCGGAATTTCTTAAAACATTTTCATATTTTTTTAAAAACATACATGATTACAATGTACATCATTGCAAAAACTCTAGTAAGCTACTAACACCAAAGGGAGGAACACTAGAGTCTAGGTAGACTCAAGGACTATTTGGCTCCCTTCCTTCTATGTGGAACTCTTAAGAGAGGATAATCTCGTAGAATTTTTATAGCCATCGATAGTCATCAGTTTCCTCTAGTAGGTGCCACTTTCAGAGGAAATCCCTCACAATCTATGCCCACTTCTAATGATGCATGAGATGATCAACATCAAGGTTGAGTAGAAATGGTTGCCTAGGCACACTGACCGCTGGTTGTAGAAGCCTAGGCAAATCATTTTCGAAGGAATTCCAAACCTAATTTCTACAAATACAACAACACTCACATCATCACCGAGGTACTCTTCTCTGAAAACTTTCCTCAGTAGCATGAGCATGTCCACCTTCCCCCCCTAGGTCCAACAAAGATGCCATGAACCAAGATTAAATGTCGGTGTTAACTCTATACCTATTTTCATTCTCTAGAAATTCACGTCCCAACACCATCCTTATAGCCTCCTTGGTGAAGGCTCCCAACTCTGTAGAAACAAATGCCAGGATTGGGTCTGTGACCAAGCCCAAAAAGGCCTTCTGATCCTCCAAGGCAGTGCATCTTAAACGAATTGGAGTGTCCATTAAAAATTGAAATTTGACAAACTGATACTAGTATTCTAATTTTTGAGAAAACTCAAAGAGAAGCTAGTACTCGCAAACTATTTTCACAAAATGTTCTTTCATAATCGTAAATTAATGAGCATAGATCATCTATTTATAGGCCCCTGATTGAAATTATGTTTTCCCTAAAGATCTAATTAATTTGTTAGTTAAATGGTAACTGTCCTTCAAATATTTCCAAATCTTTCATATTTAATGCAACAGTGGGTGAAATTGGAAACAACACTTATGATAAGATATTTTTATCTTGGGAATAATGAATACAGGTGGACATAACAATTCTTTAATATAAAAAAAATTGACACCTATGCCCACTCCACATAAACAATGAGCAAAGTATGTTAGCTGGGAAATAGCGGTAGGAAATGAAGCTTTACCATTGATGTAAGCTCATCGAACAATCATAAAAAAATGTTGGAAACCATTGATGTAAGATCAATTAAGCCTTAATGCATTATTCTATCGAGGTAATTTAATGATGTCAGACACATATATGTCATTGAAAATTGAAACTGAAAGGCGCCATCTAAGCAGCCATTAATTGATAGTTGCATTACTTTATTTGATGTCATCTACTCATCACCATTGGCATTAATTAGTTAATGATTATATTCATTAGTGTGAATTAATTTTTTAAAATTGTGACAACTATTGGATTACGAGAGATGAACGGTTGAAGTTTTATTTTGAAATTATTGTGGGTTTCTAAAACATTTTCTACAAACTCGTTCTAGAAACATGACACATGTAATTCATTGAAAAGATTATGTAAGACTCACACATCCGTTGGATTACAACATATCAATGGCCAAAGGTGAATTTCGGGCCTATTGTTGGTCTTCATAACCTTTACAAAAAACTTTCGCCAAAATCATGACACATGGTATGATTGATCATGGGCTTATTGGATGAGGATCATAGTGCTGGGACCCGTTGCACCCACTAGTGCAACTTCAACATCAAATCAGAACCATACATTTAACATTATAAAATATATTTAACATTATAAAATACATTTAACATTATAAAATACATTGAACATTATAAAATAATGTATGTATGTTAGGTTACGTGTATGTATGTATGTTAGGTTACGTGTCCGTGTTATGTCCCATCTTTTGAAAATCACTAATAAAATATATTTTTTTCCCATAATTAAGGAATGATTAGCCAATAAATAAATAAATTTTCAAATGGTACATAAAATTCGCCAATACAATTATTTTTTTTCCCTTCAAAAGAAAATCATTCACCTCATATATTATAATTTTTTACTTCAAAAGAAAATCATTTGCCTCATATAATAAATATTTTCCCCCACATGATTGTATAATTCGCCAAGAATTTATGAAATTTTCAATCAGCAGGGAAAAAATCGCCAATACAAACTATGAAAAATCATGGATTTGAAAAAAAAAAACACCTGCATTAAAAAAAATTCCCCCCTAAAATAATGTACGATTCGCCTGTATTTTACACTTTTTCCTAAGAGGGGGTTTCTTAAAGTTATCCTTGAATGCAAAATGCAAAACCAACATGAATGCACCCCTAGGACTTAGTCACCGGAATTTTCTTTGAAAATTTTCGTCATTGAGCATTTTGGGACATCATAGCCGATACAATTCTCATAGGTGCCACTATGACCATGAGAATATGAATATGGCCCATATCGAAGAAATGTGGAAAACTAATGTAAGCATCAATACATAAAATCCAAGATGACCTGAGCATTGTTTCCAATTGATATAGAAAGAAACCATAAACATCAAGGCATAAGAGGCTAGGATGACCTCATGAATGATTCTTGTGTAAAAAAACATAATACTAGACAAGGAGATAGTTCCTACCTCACCTTAGTACCCATATAAAAAGAGTCAAGGTATGTGTGGCATTCCAATCAAGATGGAGGCTCTTACCACAGACACCCGGTTTATTGAATAGTTTAGGATCATCAGAACCACGCCGACAAGAAGAAGACAAAGAAAAATGATTATGCCCCAGTCTATGTTCCCCTAGTCATTTTAGACATCATAAAGTTACATCAAAAGGGATAATCAGGAAATCAGATAACAAACAACATGTCAATAAAAACTCATAACCTTCATTGCTTCTCTAGTCGTCTAGACATTGTCAAGTTACAATACTGATATGATCAACATCAATTCAAAAAGTTTTGTGTTTATGTTTTGGTTTGTGTAAAATGCTCTAGCTTGTTGAAGTGTGTAGTGTTAAGAAACATTTGTTTGATCATTCAAGTATGTCGTTCATTTGTTTGATTGGCGATGTAATTTTATCCGATAAGTGTTGAGAAACATTGTTGGTCAATATTGTCACATTGTGGGGTATTGAGAAACAACAATGTGTGTCAGTGATTAACCTTTCAATGGTTTTCTAACAACTAACTTTGATTCTCTTTGGGATGACCAACTTTCATGAAAGAAAACTTCCCCCTAGTAAGACTTCAATTCCTAGGATGAAGATAAAGACCGATTCCAATCCATGGCAATGTTGTGTGAATCAACTAATTTGTCACGAAAGTGACTGAAGGGTATGTACAAATTGAAGAAAATGAAGGATGACAAGACTCATGTTGATAGATGGAGCTCTTGATTACAAGAGGTGCTTATTTACCATGTTTTTACCTACTTGGAAGATATTCTATTTTTTCTACCAAGGTGCATGTTTACCAAGTTTTCACCAAGGCACTTTTTTTTCATTTTTCAATTTTTTTGCTCTTTTCATTTTTTTAATTTTTGATATTTTTAATTTTTTTTGTTTGATGCATCAAAGTGCTTGTTTGCCAGGTTTTCACTAAGATGATCATTTTTTCAGGATTTTTTCTAATTTTTAGAATTTTTTAGAGATTACTCATTCTCAAGAAAGATCACAATGGTTTGCCCCATATTTCTAGCAAGGTATATGTCATGATGGATGGATTAGCAAGATGATGGATGAAGCAAAAAGAAAATGAGGGATGAAGAGAGTGAATGCAACCCTCAAGGATAGTCTCCTCAAGATTATCCAAGCTAGAGAAAGGGAATATAGTAATGTAGGCTCATGAAGCAGTGTTAGATAAGATATAGGATAATGACCTGGTGTCATGAAAGAATGTGGTCCAAAAGAGTGAGCATGTCAAGGGAATCTTGTTAACAAATTTTGCATTTTTTTTCATTCTTCATTTTGATTAAGACCAAGGGGTTGGTTTGGATTAGCCATGTATAGGATCACACGATGAGGATAAGGGGTGATGGAGATTATGAGTGGATGGTTTGAGATAATGGAAATGATGCTTAAGAATAATGATGTCTGATTTTGGAAGTATGGATGCACATGAAATAGCTAGTGTGGATGAATCTTTCCTCCAAGTGTAGGGTGCAAGAGGGAGGAATTACGCATGACACCTATTTTCTAGGTTTTCATCATGGTACTTGTACAAGGTGCCATCAGTAGTGGTTTTCACCATAGAAAAAATTTATTTCTCTTTACTTTTTCCACCAAGGCACTTGTTTACCAAGTTTTCACCAAGGCACTTTTTCAATTTTTTTTTTTTTTGTATTTTCTAATTTTTGGAGGAACTCAAGCTAATGCTCTTTGGATAATGCTCCTTTGGAAATATATAATTTGATGGGCCAAGGCCACTGAAAGTTATTCTCAAGGATGCTAATAGAGTGATGGAAGGGAAATGATATCAAGACTAAGAAGATGGTGGCTAAGGATTTATGTGTAGGATTGGATGAAGGGGATGGATGGATAGTGAAAGGGAGGATGAGGAGTATATATAGGGGTTAGATAGTGGATAGGGTATTAAAAGGCTTGTGTAGGGGTAGATGGAAGGGGTGACAAGATCAACATCGACACACACCTTGAAGGTTAGCGGGATGATAGAGGAAAATTGGGGGGAACAACTTGAGGCGCTTTGATGTAGGAGGTGATCAAAAATATTTAGAAGAAGATGGAGTAGAAGATTTTGGAAGCTTGGATGTCAACTCTGATTTTTCCTTTATTTTTAAGTCCTTTAAGAGAGACTTGGGAATCCACACATATTTAGATTTTTCTTTTCTTTTGGATGCAATTCTTCCACGATGGATTTAGGAGCCCATATTTTCTTTGATTTTCTTCTTTGCTTAGAGAACCCTTGTGGTCTCTTGAATATTTCATTTTTCTTTGTAGTCACATGTTGATTAGATAGGACATGGTGATATTCATATGTAAGTGGATTCTTTTATTTCTAATGTTTATGTTGTACATCCAAATTGCTTCCAAAAGACTTGGGAATTGTGGATAAATAAGGTTGATATGGCTGGTTCATATGGATAGGTTGATATAAAAGGTTCAATGATGCATGTATGTGTTGATCTTGATAGGAGATAGGGTATATGGATGACAAGCTAGGTGTGATAGGTGTAATACCCCAAAAATGGGCTTTAGTACTATTAACCTCCTACATCAACAAATCGATCAAAATCGACCCTAAAGTCCTAATCCAAGGCACATTTGTGCATCAAGCAATCGAAACCCTAATCGATCTTATCACAAATTTACATCGGGGAATATTCTAATCTATCCTAATTATATCTAATTAAATATTATTTGGCAATAAATAATTATGTTAATAATCCTAAGTGCAATTGATTGAATATGTTGAATATTTAATTAATTAAACTTAATTTAGCTACTTAATCATTTTAATTAGATTTAATTTAATTATTCTTAATTAATATTGTTTATTTGACAATAAATCAATAATTCAAAAATAATTGATTGAATATTTATTTAATTGATTAAAATTGGATTGTTAAATTAATAATATCATTTTGGAATAAAGTTTGATTTAGTAATTGATTAACCCATAAATTAGTTATTTAATTGATTAAAATCAAATGGGTTGAGAATAAAACACATGGAAATTAAATAAATCAATAATTATCTATGCAAAAATCAGAAGGTCGGTTAACTCAAAATCAACTTTTTGACTCATTCTGTTAAGTTTCTAACTCAACATGTGATTGTGAGTTAAAAAGTAGATTTGCATGATCTCAACTTCTAATTGAGAGTCATAAAGTTGATTTTGCATTATCATCAAAAGTTGACTATTTCTAATTCCATGATAACTTGTCAATCAATTCAAGTTAATCAGGGAGTGATTTTTGGCTTTTCCATGAGTTCCCAAACCTGTATTTTCTATATAAACAACCCTCAGTTCTTCACAAATCAGTGTGCAATCTTGAGAACAACAGTACTATACTATCGAGTTCTTGAGAGATTGTACCAATTTTGAGATCAATTGCTATCATTCATTTTCTTAGTTTTGCATTCATAGCTTAGTTTCATTTTCATTGTTATCAAGCTTAGATCATTTTTATCTAGATTAATTCTTGTTATTGCATTGAAAATCACAAAAACATAGCTTAATATTGCATTCATTTCAATCATTTTTGCATTTTAAATCCTTCATTTAGATGTTGCATTGTCACTGATCTCGGTCAAATCTGAGAATACCATACTCATGTCTTCTAGAAGGTAGTAGATCACCTGATTGATGATATATTCGTTAATTGCTTATTTATTTATCTTGTAATGTTTTACTGAAGTATTGTGGCTTCTTAACAGGTACAATTTTCACACACATTTTTGGCACTGGCCATGGGGCCCGATATCAGGTTTCCATCTCATTTTTCATAATTTATCTAATCATTTTTTGTCAAGTTTTTGGATTTTGGAAATTTTTTGTACAATTTTCAGGAAATAGCATACGACAGTTTGCAGATTATCATTTTAGATCATACTGTTTGTCATACGATAGATGATATCCTTACATTGTCATGTCGAAACACATACATTGTCGTATCAAAGAAACTTTGTCATTTGGGTAGGTGTACATTGTCGTACGATAATCCACACCAGTATTTCAATTGCCGTATGGGTTTTATGATCAATTCTAAAGGTTTTTGCCATGAAATTTGAATGTTGTTGATCCTAACCTTTGTTGTTTGCTAGTGCATGATTGTTTTTAGACAGCCTAACTCTTTTTGTAGGACATGTGGAGAAGACTGGAGCATTGAAACTTACCTATTCTTGTCTTGTCTTCTAAGCCCTTGTTTGCAGGAAACCCTTTCAGAAATCGCAAAGAAAGCTCAATCAACAAAAATTTCTAACTTGTGGTTTTGCAGGTTTCCAAATCTTCATCGAGAAAATATTTTGTTTGGTTAGAATCCCTTTTTCATAGGCACATAGTTAATTAATTATGTATGTCATATTGCCATTTTGGTAGATATTGAGGGGATTATACTCTTCTCTTTTCAGAGAATCAGAAACCTAGAAGGTATCTCCCCCTGCCAATGTGCGTACCGTCTCTGGATTAATTTTGCTTTGTGTGTCTTGGATAGGGAAAAGGAAAAGGTTAGGGGATTATTCTCTTCTCTTTTCAGAGATTTAGAAACCCAGATCCTGTGGTCCCCAACGTCACATTTCAATTAAACCTTTAGAGGGCCTGCCAGTTGAGGTAAAAAGATCCCAGGAACGACCCAAGTGGGGACAAGTCTTAAGCTGACTCTTCCACCCCACTATAAAATTTGACACTTCCTTGAGGTTAAAGCCTTAGAAGACATGATTACGCTTGTTCTTGGAACCTTGAGTTGATCTCTTTCGTGAACATGCTTGGATCTTGTGTAGAGTAGAGATGCTTAAATCTTGCTTGTGAGACTACACTGGTTTGAGTACTCATATAGTAAACAACCTCAATCCTGCTTGTGGGACTATGGGAGATAGTTGTGAATAGATGCCTTGATTAAATTCCTAAGCTAGTTTTCCACCGATCTACCTCCGAAGGATTTGTAGTGCTTGTGTGAGGGGAATAGTAATCACCCCAAGAAACTCATCATATCAAGCCACTTCCAACGTTAACACCTAGACATATATGGGTGTTAATATCCATTGTGTGTTATTGGCCTCCTATATGGTGGGGAATTAGGGGATGTGTTCCTAAGTCAACAAGAAAATAATGCATCTCTTCTCCTAGTTAGGTTAAGCTAGGTGTGATTGATTCATTGAGTCAGTTCCAAGTGTATTCTGTGATTGTGAGCCTATTGTTATGTTAAACATCCTCAGACAAATGGAAACACAACAATCCTGAAAACTGGAAAGCAAATCTAAAAGCAAACTGAAGGCCAAAAACCTCAAAAAACCTTGAAATTCCAAAATTTGAAGCAAAAATCCTTTTCTGGTGTAAGTTGTCATTTTCACCTGACAATTGTCATATGACAATTCCTCAAAAATCTGGATTGTCGTATCAAAACCCCCATATTGTCGTATGAGAAGCCTGTTATTATTGTACGAGTGTTGTCGCATTATGCAAGCATAAATCCTATTTTTGGTGTCAATTGTCATACAAGATTTCAAACTGTCGTGCCAGGGCCTATTCTGTGTCATACAAGCCTACATACTATCGTATGGTAATTTTTCAAAATGGTTAGAAAAGTCATCTTGTTAATAGAAAACCAGTCAACCCTCTATTTTGGTCAAAGATTCATCAAAAAATTTACTATGTCAGGTACAAAGCAGAAAAATAGTGAACATGTCTCATTTTCCCAAAGTGGTCTACTTTGCTCAATTTTTCATCTTAAAGGTCAATCTAGAACATGTTTCATCTTGTGTCAAAAACCTTGTCAAACAACCTAAAATTTTCATCAATACTTAGAGATTAAGTTTCGCGTATCAGTATCCACTATCCTTTTGGGCATCTATCCATACATCTCAGATACTATACCCTACACTAACATCATATTTTCATCAGCGATCAACACTCATTTTGAAAAGGTCACGTCACTTGGTCTTTCCAAATCATATTTTCATTCTAGATGTCTTATCTTGCTCCAAGATTCACCTAAAGGTTAATGGTGGAAACTAGAGCTTCCTTACATAGAAAACAAAGAGAAGAACCAAAGACATCATCTTCATCTTCTCTTATTACCTAGTCATTACATCAACCATATGATCCCAATCTTTGCGAGGAAGATGAGTTAGGAAATATATGCCCAAAGAGAGGAAACACACCTCCTCTTGAATCAATTCACGATAACAATCAACACACTACTATGTCTCAAAGAGCAGCTAGCCATGGTTCATAAGGCCATGACTCTGATGAAGGAAGGAATCAAGAGCTCACACCTTCAGAGATTTCACAATACCAAGATGATGATCTCTTTAAGAAACTCATGAAACATTTCCTATGAGAGGATAAAGAGACATACTTCCTCGAATTGGCCCAACAAGGGGATAAACTTCCTTGCAGTTTTAATATTGAAGATATCGTAAAACAAGAGGAAGAAACCCCTATCACAGCCATGATGAAATAGATGCATGTTATGCAAGTCAAACTTAACAAGCTGGAAAAGGAGAAATAACCCAAATAATTCTTGATGGATGCCCTATGTCCATTTCCATTCGATCAAAGCTTGTATATGCCACCTCTCCCTCGAGGGGTAGAGCTACCCAAGTATGACAAATACGACAGAAATTTAGATCCTCAAGATCATGTCAAAGAGTTTTGTACCCTATCAATGGAGTTCATGCATGAACCAGCCTATCTAATGCGTCTCTTCCCACAATATTTGGGAGGGGAATCCATAAATTGGTTCTCCAAAATACCTTCAACAATCAAGACTTTTGAGGAATTACTCAAAATATTCTATCAACAATACTCACACAATATACAACACCTTGGCACAATGATAGACATCTGTAACTTGAAATAGAAAATAGGAGAACCATTCTTGACTTTTCTCAAACGTTGGAGGAAGAAGTTCTCTCTATATCCTCGACAAATTCCAGAAAATGAGAAACTAGAAATCTTTATCAATAACTTAATTTTGGAAATCAACTATCACATTCAGATGCAAAATCACACTTCATTTGACAAAATGGTAGATAGTGCCATGAAAATAGAGGACATACTTGTTCACAAGGGAGACATCATTCTTTACAAAGAGAACAAATATGATTCAAGTTCCAGTTCCAACAAAAAAGATAAAGTCAAATTTTGGAACAAAAATAAAAATTTTGTCATGGATGGTGTTGTAGATCACATTAGTGCTCCACCCAAAGCACCAGCATTCAACCTCACAATTGGTACTTAAGCCATAAAATCTTCAGAGAAATAGGCAACTGAGCCTCCAAAAAGGTCAAATGAATACAAACCGTGGGTTACAAAACCAAAGTGTGAGTTCACTCCTTTAGGTGAGTCCTTGGAATCTACCATGAAAACCTTATTGTAAAATAACATCATCGTGTTACCTAAGATTAAACCTTATGACCCAGAAGTCAAACCAAAATGGTGGAAGGAGACCGATTTCTGTGATTTTCACCAAAAAAAGGGTAATTGATATTGGAGAAATCATAATTGACAACCATAAATAAGATAATGATCATACGGCATTCACATAACCTTTTCCAAAACATACTCAGGGAGAATCATCATCTTCCAAACCAAATGTGGGTGCTAAGGTCAATTACACATACTCTGGTAACAAAAACGTAATCAACATGGTAGAGTCGTGTGCATCTCATCATTGTAATATCATCACCATTGTCAAGAAGGACAAAGACACCAAATCAAACAATGTATTCACTCGATCTCAAGCTTAGGTAACTCTTCCAAGATTAAACTCGAGTTCATCAAATACCCCAAAGGTACCATTCAATCTTGTATCAGCAACTAAACAAAGGACTGCCTCTAAATCTTCCAATTCTAAAGAGTCCAAAACAACATCTCTAGGATACAACATTATCCAACAACTTCAACATACTAATGCAAAGATCTCCATATTTGAATTACTTTGGATCTCTCCTACTCACAGAGCAGTTCTAGACAAAGCTCTCATCAATTCTAATGTTCCAGAAGATCTTAATCTTAATCGGTTTCAAACCATGGTGGGTCATTTAACATCTCCTCAATACATATCCTTTTCAAAGGAAGATGACAATTCACTGAGTCATCCAAATAACCAACCATTTCATATTGAGGTCATGGTTGAAAACCGTCGTGTCAAATGTGTTTTGATAGATGGATGTGCTGGTCTAAACATTTGTTCATATAAACTTAGGAAAAATTACAATTGGAATTTTTGTTATGTTGAGCAGTGATTTTATTGGAAATTAGTGTTAGGATCTTAAATGTAATTTATATGTGCATATGATTTCATGTGAAAAGTTATAAATTGTTAAGGTATGTTGAATTGTAAATTGGTTATGTAAATGTTAAGTGATTGGTAAATTCTTGTATGTTGTGTATTTCATATATTTATATGCATATGGTTTCTTAAGCTACTCATGTTCGACTTGAGATGTGCAAGCAGTGACCATGGAATAAAATTCAGAGAACTAGAACCAATCCTATGTGCAAAAGTGAAAGCCAAGGTTGCGTCTAATAAAGAGACAAAACCTCTTTTTTATGTATTTTATTTCATAATTGTGATGTTGTATAATTGTATTAATTATATATTATAATTATGTGATCATCATAATGGTCTTTCCATGTGTATATATGATGTGTAATTTTGTATTGTCACTTGGCACTTGTAATTGTGTATGTAAAATATCTTCATGAAATTAGTTTGCTATAATATCAATTCAAATTATGGTAATTCAACATTTAATCCTATTAATGTTAATTCAACATTTAATGCTAATTCAACATTTAATTAAGCAATGAAAGATACCCTTGATGATAATGAGGAAGCTGAGAAAGGGGATGATGGCACTCTTTCCATGGAGGTTGATTCTCATAATGCCCCTGTGGAAGAAAACATAAACAATGCTATGCTTGAGAAGGGGGATGGAAAAACCAGAGAGGAGGATTTTAAAGATAAAGAAGCTTTTTCGGAGGGAATTATTAAGCAATGAAAGATACCCTTGATGATAATGAGGAAGCTGAGAAAGGGGATGATGGCACTCTTTCCATGGAGGTTGATTCTCATAATGCCCCTATGGAAGAAAACATAAACAATGCTATGCTTGAGAAGGGGGATGGAAAAACCAGAGAGGAGGATTTTAAAGATAAAGAAGCTTTTTCGGAGGGAATTATGGGTGGACAAGAGAATGATGGTAAGGAGGCTGGTAATACTCCTTCTGCTAGTGATACTGGTGAAGAGACCTCAATAAGAGGAAAGGAAGGTAAGGACGAGATGACCATGATGGAGACTATTAACAACACAGAGGAACCTGTTATTCTTCAGAGGGAAGTTTCTATGCAAAAGGAGAAGAGCAATATGGAGATACAGGATGAGAACAGGGACTGGAAAAAGGAAATGCAGGAGATGAAAATCCATATCCAAGATATGGGAAAAACTATGAAAAACATGAATACTAAGATGGGAAAAATGGAAAATAAGCTTTTTGACAAGGTTAAAAATAAAAATATTAAAGAGGAGGGAACTGTTGAGATGAGTAAGAAGGTTAAAGACAAGATGAAAGAATTAGAAACTAAAATCAACAACCATGACAATATGATAAAAGGTGTTTTGAACCACAGCAACGGGGGTCTAAAGGTGACCATTATGAATTTGAAAATGTTGCATAACTACCTGGAAAAGAACATGCTGGAAAGAACTACTATCACCATTGATGAGGAAGCTGGAAACACTGGACCGGGGACAAGAACTAGAGGGTGTACACAGAGAAAGGTCCTTGAAAAACCTAAAGAGCTGAAGGAACTGCAAGAAACTATCCAGAAGATAGCTAAGGAGATGATAATAGTTAATTAGCTTGTTCTAGCTGGTAGATGTTTTGATGTTGGTTTTTTCTTTAGTTTCAACTATTGAACTGTTCAGTTGGTGGTCCCTGCTGTTGTTTTCTAGCAAGTGTTTCATTTTGTTAACTTTAATGCTCTATTTTTATGTTGTTTTAAACTTTGGTTTCGGGTCCATGTAAAACATGTTTTTACCTTAATAAAAAACATTTAATCCTATTGAATTGAAATCAAAAGAAATAAACATCTCATGGCTCTCTATTTAAAGAAGCTAATGCAATGCTCTCATCTTGACATCCATTAGAGACGGCTCTAAAATGATAAATTGAATGATTTAAGATGAAATTATCCCTATCTTAGCTCAATTATGCTAAACATGCTAAAATTATACTATGAATTCACTATGAAAATTCCTATAATATGAATGCATGAAAGTGGATGGAAGAATGGATCCTTTTCTCCTAATTTTTTTTCTCCTTTTATATATTTTCCCAAGGCTTAGTGGTAGAGTAAGGTTAACCATTGTTAGTTTTGAGTTAATTTGATGGTTTCAAATAATGAGATAATTTAAATATTGTGTTTTCAAAGGTTGGGACAAAGAGACAAAATGAATGGTCAAGATTTATTCTCAAGAAGTGTGGTGGAGAATCAATTTTTCTTTGATCCATGTGAGCTCAATCCCTAATTCCCATTGGTTGATTCAATTTTATCCTCATGTGGTTGGTGAGGAAAATAGGAATTAATAAATTGATTTTCTTTAGCCATGTGTACCCCTTGAATGGGTTGGATTTTATTTGATTTAACTATACAATTAATTTGATTTAAATCAATTGCACAATTAGTTGACCTTTTTTCGATCAAAAAAAAATTAGTTGACCTTTTTAATTTAATTATTCATATTGGCTTTGATTTTCAATTAATCAATGATGTTGGCTTTGATTACTCTTGACCATTTTTAGGTATATATAAATGCCCCTCTTTGAATCAACCAGTGATGTGAAATGGGTCAAAGAATGTTTGATGTTTGATTGATTGGTGTCTGATCTGATCTCGACGACTGATTTGGCTGATAAAACCTTGATTTGATGATGAAGATTCTGGATACAATACTCATCTCCTGATATGATACTTGATTTGAAAAATTTCCCTGATTTCAATGCCTCACTTGATTTGAAAAATTTCCCTGATTTTGATGCCTAACTTGGTTTGAAAAATTTCCCTTATTTCTCTTGATTACGAGTTATTATGATATGCTTCCCCTTGAAAATGAATTTGAATTTGTTTTTATGAAGTATGATCCTGTTGTGATTTTATCAATTTTCTAAAAATTTGATTATTTGCACAAATTTGATTTCATTTCTAATAATGATGTGACGATGCTCTAATGATAATGCCCCAATTGTAGAAAAATGTGGTGAACATTTTGTACCCTAAGTAGAAAAATGTCATAAAAAGCCTCCTTATTAGGTCAAAGGGCTATATATAGAAGTCAAAAAAAAAAATTTACTATTCATTTTCACTTATTCTTTTGACTTTTCCTCTCTGATCCTTCTGGTCATATCATCAATGGTGGTCCCTATTCAGGAGCATCGATTCAAAAGAGGTCACAGATTTCAACGCCCACATGACTATGGACCTCCAGTGAGTACTCTGATCTATTTTTGTTTAGGGTAAAAGCACAATAAACTGTCACCCTTTTACAAAGGAACGGGCTAACAAAATCAAAGTTGTTCAACTTCAATAGTATAAAAATGACATTTATGTTTGGAATTTTAAGATGATGTAAACTAATTAAATGTGATAAAATGGATGAATTTTATGATTAATATTTTTAATAATTTTTTTGAATAATAATTTATATGTTTTTTTAATTTTTAAAGATGATTTTTCAGTTGCTGAAAAATGCTGAAAATTAGGGGTCTAGTTCCCACCAAAAAATTATATGTAAATAAACATTTTTTCCCCTAATTTCAAAATGTGTCATAAATGACATATATAGCTAGTGCATGAAGAAATAAAAATTGGTTTGTGACTTATATTTTCTCTTTTATAACAATTCAAATTCCAACTCACTGAAATCGACAGTTTTCATCTCGCAACATATTTTTCATAACAAATCTATCCCAATAAAATATATATATATATATATTCTTGAAGAGGACTCTCTCCTCTAGTGCACCATGTGTTTTTAAAATTTATTTAATATGATTTACTATTTTTTTCTTTCTCTGAATCAACATCTCCTTGACTGTTAAAATACCTACTTGCAATATTTTTTTAATTACAATAAACTATGTCTAATTAAACTACTATAAAATCTATATGAGGATATTCTTGACTCTGATCTCTAGAAAAGGGTTTTTTTTTTTTTTTTAAATATCATTAAAAATATTGGGAGTTATTGAAACACCACTTTTCTGAAATAATTTTATTTTTATGGTAATTGGACCCAAAGTGATAGAAAACATGCATTTAATAGATATTTCCAATTGAAAAAGCTAAATCACTTATCTAACTTAGCTAGAATGAATCTAGCTAGACCATATGTTTGACCAAAATTAATTTTTAGTTAGAAATACTAAAATTCAGCTACGCTAATAAGTTAGCCTAAAAGGTGACACCTGATTGTGCTTTTACCCTTTACAATTTTGTCAATTTATTGCAAAAATTTTGAATTTTTAGGCGTTGATCTTCTTTGTTTTTGCAAATTTCCTGAAATAGCGTGTAAGAAATAATTTAATAGCGTGTATGATAATATTTTAGTGCATCCACACACTAAAATAGTGTATAAAAATGATGAAATAGTGTGTACAATTTTGTGCCCTAGTTGTCATGTAACGCATCCAATGGATAGAATAGCGTGTATGATTAGGTCAATGCAAACTATTGATTTTGTAAAGTATAGGCTAGTTTTGAATAGCGTGTGTAATGTAAAATAACGTGTACAAGTTAGTTTCACACGTATGATGATTTCCTCAACACGTACAGGAAACAAAATAGCACTTATGCATGTTGGCATGTATGATATGGTAAAATGACACGTAGCTAATTTTTTGTGAATTTTTACCTAGTTGATTAGCTTGTCTAGTTTGATTGATTTCTATGATTGAACGATTGGTGAAAAATGTTATACCTATGATGAAAAAAAATGTTTTGATGTCAATTTGATCATGTTTGATGAATGTTCATTGTTAATCTTGATTGATTGGTATGATTGATTTGATGTTTTTTTGTCTTCTCTACTTAGAATTAGGAAAAAAATGATGTTGTGCTCTAGACGAGCGATAGGATGATAGGTTTCTCTGATTGACTTGTGATGATTCATTTAGATGATTTTTTACTGATATGATGTCACTTAATTTAACAATTTCACTATAGGAAGTTATATGTTTGGTGTTTATATCCATGGCCATTAGATATGATTGAACATATGAGGGCTTAGGAGAAACATCTCATTGGTCATTATGGTTTATTCTTCCTCTTAGACATGCCTTAATTTCGCATGAATCAGGGTCTTCTCATAGCTGTGGCAGAGTTTTGGCACTCTGACCATAATATCTTCCATTTACCGATGGGTGAGATGAAAACCACCTCTGAGGATGTGTATAAATTATTAAGGATTCCTACTCGGGGTGAGTTGGTTTATTATGATCAGGTGTATGATAGATTAGCTTCCTGGAAAGTTTTTAGAGATGCTACCATTGGTGATGAGAGCATTCCTTGGGCTTATTTTTTCTCTTTTCCTATTCTTCCTTCTATTCTAGGTGTATTAATCGGTGGGTTCTTTCTACCAGATCGAAGAGGTCATGGATTTTTCATTGGTTGGGGCAAGATCCTTGAGGACTAGTCGCTTAGCTACAAAGATTTGCTTGGGTTTATTGTGTCATGGCTTATTTGTACCATGAGCTACATCATTTAGTTTATCATCATGGTGTGACATTATCTACAGGTGTTATTTTACTACAGCTTTGGACTTGGGAGCACATTCCTATTACTAGGCCAATTGTAGCTCAAGATAGATATCTTGGATGGCCTTATGCTTACATATATGAGAGAGTAGATGTCCATCCTCACTTGGGAAAACTAGATTATTGGTGTTGTATATTAGATGACATTAATCAAATCAGATGGCAACCTTACCTTGGATGTGAGCCATGGCGAGAGAATGATTTAGAGATTCCCTTCATGTTCATGCCTCGATGGATGATTGGACGAACACCATTGGTTATTGAGATATTTTTCTTACATAGGGCTCTCTGTCAACTTGGGTGAGTATAGGGTATGCCTCAGGTTTTGGCCTTCTATGTGAATGTATACGTAGAGAGATCCATGTGGGGTCCACAGATAGACTATCATGTTTCTCACGATGAGATTATTGGTTTTCCTCACTTGGCTTGGGATATACGATCTCATATTATTGATACAAGCATGACAGATGATTATACACATTGGTTCACTATGCATCCTTTCCTTTGTTTCACAGATCCTTGTTAAGCTTATTCTTGATATTGATAATAGATCTGATAGTGATGATGATGATGATGATGATGATTATGGGAGAGGTGGGAGAGAAAGGAGAGGTGTGAGAGCACTAGTTAGAGGTGGTCAAGCTGACAGACAGGTTGTATATTGTATACCTATCAGAGGTGGTGGTGTGAGGATGAGGGGTCATGGTATTAGGAGAGGTGGAGGGGTGAGGATGAGGGGTGGTGGATAGATTTCTCATCATCATATGGGTATTGCAAGTTTGGGTCGAAAGAGACCTCGAGTACTTATATAGATACCTTTTCCTCAGGGTCCAGTTCCACAGGTTGCACCAGTTTCCCTGGTTTCCCCAGTTCAACTAGAATAGGCAATGTCATCTTCACATTCACCATATACACTTGTACAAGATGTGAGATCTTTGCAGGATGGTATGGCAAAGATTATGGGTCAATATCTCACTTTAGTGCTATGATGTAGACCTTTATGGTTACTATATCTTAGTAGAGTTATCAACCTAGTACTAGAAGAGGTACAGTACAGGTATAGGTGGGTCAGATGACATAGGTGCAAGTGGTACTAGTTGAGAGCATTGGTTGTCTCACCCTTTGTATCATATGTATCATTTTGATCAAGACTCTTATTGATGTACTTCATAGAAATTTGATTTCATTTGATGGACACTACTTTGATTATCTCTCTAATAGACTCTTCTTATTTATGATGTCATTATATGTTGGACATTTGATTTTTTTATGATATATGCAGCTCTACATGTCTTATATATATGCTTGTTTTTGTGTTTTCTGATGCAAAATATTATGAATGAATTGAATCTTATATGATTTGGATGAGTTTCTTATATATGACATAGCTTAGATGGATGCAAAATGTTAATGAAATGTCTTTAATGATTCAATTTATGTTTTAATGAAGTAATTCTTTAATATTTAATGATTAATGATGCATGAATGCTTTAATATTTAATGATTAATGATGCTCCTTTGATATATGCATGGTTCCAATATGATTTTATGTGTTTTTAACCATTGGATTTATGATGTGATTTAACTTACATGAACCTAAATGATATGAAAAGCAATGGTAATGCAACAATTGACTATGCATTTAATAAATGAACTAAATGAATGTGAACTAATTATTAATGAAATGTAACTTAACATGATACTTAATTATGCACACCTATGTTTTTTATTTAGTCCAACATATTCAATCAATTACAGAAGTAATGATGACTCTTTTGATTGTACTGGACTCTACCCATTTTTCTTGTTTGTTTAGAGAAAAGGATCCAGATGAAACCATGTGAAAATTTAATCTATATGAATGCAACTAGTTGTCTCTTTCAATAAGAAGGATGCTGATTTTCATCATTGATCATTTTGGAACATGAAATTGGTACAATCATCACTGGTTCAACTATGATGATCTGAATACCGCTTTCCTTTCGAGATATGTACATTAAATTGGTACAACCCTCACTATATTTATTTTCAACCATGATAGTATGAATACCACTTTCATCAGATTCAATGTTGCAAGTGGATTTTGGCATTAAGATATGAAATATCAAAATGTCCAAGGTATATTATTGTGTAAACTGAAAAAGATATGATTATCTCCATATGTACATGTCCTCGATGATTCTTTGATGATCATATCCTTAGACAATTATTACATATCATGCTTTTATCGTCACTCCTCTAGTCAAAAGACCTCATTGGTTTTCTAAAAAGACATGACTCCATAAATCAAGTAACACTTTTGAAAAAAAAAAATCATTGTTTTCAAATCCATATTTCAAATAGAAATCCATCCATTTCAATACTTGTTTGTTTTTTTAATCTTGATAAAGATAAGACCATGTGTAGATCGAGGATCAAAGTGTTAATCATTTTTTAGATCAAAATTTATTTGGATTGGGATTTGATATGAATCAAAAGTTCAAGTGTCAAGTTTGTGGTTTTATGCATTGATTTGTGTCAATTTGTGTATGTTTAATGAACCACTTTGATTTAGGATAAGGTGCCCCTAGTTTGATTTCATAGCGATGTTGGACTTAGGCGATTTTCCAAACCATGATGAAAACCTTGGGTATTTAAAAATGCAACTCTGAGAATTTATTATGTAATATGTACAAATGATGGCTAATTCAAATATATAAGGATGACAATGAAATGCAGATGGAAGATGAGACTAGACTTGACTTAAGGGTCAAATGGTGCATGTTTACCAAGTTTTCACCACTCGAATTTATTGCTCTTTTTCAATTTTATTTGATTTTTTTTCTACCAAGGTGCCTATTGCTAGGTTTTCACCAAGATACATTTTCTCTCTTTTTTTTAGTATTACCAAGGCGCATGTTTACCAGGTTTACACCAAGATAACCATTTTTTCAGGATCTATATTTGAATATTTTTTCTTTCTTCATGATCAATTTTTCACTATTTTTTACTTTCTTCAGGAACTCTTTTCGCTATTTTTGGATTTTTTTAGGAACTATTTTCACTATTTTTGGATTTTTTTAGGAACTCTTTTCACTGTAAAAGGTTGATGTTGTCTCGTCTAATACTTTTTCAACTGACTTAGGTATAAAATATTTTTAGATGTAAGTTATTGATAGGCTCTTGCAACTCTTCCCCTTCACAATCGGATAATCTATATGTTTATGTCTCGAAGGAAGATGTGATGATGAATGGTCCTAGCCAATTTCCTTCTCATTTTCCCTTTTTTTCTCTTTCTACTTGGTTCTTTGGATTCTCTCTTAATACTAAATCAACCACTTGAAATTCCCTTGGCTTGATTTTTTTTTATAATTCCTTGACATCCTATTTTGATACACCTTGATATTATCATATGTTTGTTTTTGTCATTCATCAAGTAATTCTAGTTCTTGGAATCTTTCCACTCTATTATCCTATCCTATTAATAATTCATGCAATAAAATCTGCAAAGATGGGATCTCCACTTCTAAAGGTAATATTGCTTCTGCTCCATAGAATAGTGAGAAAGGTGTGGTTCCAATTGGTGTTATTATACTTGTGCGGTATGCCCATAAGGTTGGATTCAATTGTATGTGCTAATATCTTCTTGATTTATCCATTGTTCTTTTCAAGATCTTAAGGATGTTTTTATTTGTTGCTTCTACCTAGCCATTTCCTTGAGGATAGTAAATAGAGGATGAATGATGAATCATATGGAATTTCTCACACAATTCATGTATATCCTTGTTCTTGAAGTTTTTGCATTGTCTGTTATTATAGCATGATTAATACCATATCTTCAAATTATGTGATTCAAAATGGGCATTACATTTTTTGCCTATTGCAATAGACAAAGGAACAACTTCTACCCATTTATTGAAATATTTTATTGTTGTGATTATGAATTTGTGACCTTTGATGATGGTGGATAAATCATCCCAATTAAATCTAATCCCCATTGATAAAAGGACCAAGGTGTAGTCATTGGATGTAATTCTTGTGTTGGCACATGAATCAAATTACCATGGTATTGACATTTTTGGAAAATTTTAACAAAATGGCACGCATCTTTTTCTATGGTTGGCCAATAGTACCCCATTCTAAGAAGTTTCTTAGATAATGTCAACCAACTTCAATGTGGTCCATGGATTCCTTCATGAATGTCTTGTAAGGCTATTTTCGATTTTGTGTCCTCTAGACACCTAAGAAGCATTCCATCAAGACTTTTATGATACAATGTATCTGACACAAGGGTATAGCGAGAGGCTTATCTTATAAAACTTTTTCTTTGATTTATGGTTTGATCCAAGGGAAAGTTTTGGTCTTTTAAGTAGGTGTAAATAGGTCCATACCAAGGAGAATCATTTTTTATTAATAGGCAATTAGTTTGGGAATTAGGAAGGTCAAATGCGGGTTGTTCCAACTCTTTTACCAAGAACTCATATTGTGCACTTTGATCTAGCATTTGTAGGAGAGAAGTTAATGTTTCCATCGCATCTACTACTTTGTTATTTTCTCTTGGTATTTTCTCAAATGTTATCAAAATAAATTATTTCTTCAAATCATCTATCATCTTTTTGTAAGGCATTAACTTATCATCTCTTGTTTGATATTCATAATTTATTTGATTGATGACAAGTTATGAATCCCCATATACTTGTAACTCTGATACTTTCCATTGTAGAGCCATTTTCATGCATATGACAAGTGCTTCATACTCAAAAATGTTATTAGTACATGGAAAGATAAGTTTATAAGATTTTATAATAGTAGAGCCTTGAGGTGTGATCAACAAAATATAACCTTGATATTCATTTTGTGTATATGAACCATAAAAATATAGTTTCCATGTCTTGACCTCAATATTTATAATTTATACATCTGAGAATTCTACTTGATTAGGATATTCTTCTATAAAGATGCTTCTGCCAGTTAATCTTCTATAACTTGGCCTTTTATTTCTTTCCTATCCACATATTCAATGCTGAATTCACTCAATACTATAACCCACTTTTCCAATCTTCATGTTAGGGCCATTTTTCTCAATAGGTACTTCAAAGAGTCAATTTTAGCTACGAGTCATATTTTCTGTGCCAACATATAATGTCGTAGTTTCTGTGAAGAAAAAATCACCATCAAGCATGCTATTTAAATGACGCTATAGTTCAACTCATATTTTACCAAACACTTGGTAATATAATAGATTGCTTTCTCCTTTCCATTTTCATCTTCTTGAGTTAGTAATGCACCTAAGGAATGATATGTTGCTGAAATGTATAATAGTAAAGGCTTGTCTCTTATTGGTGACATCAATATAGGTGGATTCATAAGATATTTCTTGAGGAGTGCAAAGGCTTCTTCACATTGATCATCTCATTTGAATACTATGTCCTTATGAAGGAGTTGAGTAAATTAATGACATTTCTTGACTAATTGGGAAATGAATCTTTTTATGGATTGTAGTCATCCTTGAAGTGATCTCATTTGGATTATGTTTCTTGGTGCCCCTATTTTCATTATTGCTTTAAATTTTTCAAGGTCTACTTCAATACCTTTTTCTCACACTATGTATCTAAATAACTAGCCAGATTGTACCCCAAATGCACACTTTTTGGGATTCAATCTCACTTTAAATTGTTCAAACCTTGTAAAAATCCTTTCTAGAATTGACAAGTGTTCTTATCTTGAGTGATATTTGGCTAAGATGTCATCCACATAGTCTTCTAAAAATTTGTGCATCATGTTATGAAATATGGTAGCCATAGCATTTTTAAGACCAAAGGGCATCACATTCTAATAAAATATTCCCCAAGCACATGTAAAGGTCATCTTATCCTGATCTTTGGGATCAATTTGAATTTGATTATATCCACTAAATCTATCCATGAGAGAAAACATAGAATGACTTGCCAAATCTACTATTTCATCAATGCTTGGTAATGGAAAGTCATCTTTAGGGCATGCTAGATTGACATCCCTACAATTAGTGCATTTTCTGATTAATTTGTCAAGTTTTGAAACTGGTACAATGTTGGAGATCCACTTGGCATAATCAATGAATCTAATGAAACCAACCTTCAATAGTTTCTCCAATTTAGCTTTGACTAGTAATGCAATATGTGGATGCATTTTCCTTAATTTCTACTTGACCGGTTTCATTCATGGCTTGATGTCTAAATTGTGCATAATAACATTTGGATCCAATCCTATCATATCATCATAACACCAAGAAAAATTCACTTGTATTTCTTTAAAAAATTCAATAAAATATTATCTTTCTTCTTTTGACAAGGAAGCTGCTAGATGTATAACCTTAGGTTTTGATTTTCTACCAATATTGACTTTTTCTGTGAGTTTAATCAAAATGGATGATCTTTCCTCCTAATTCTTGGCTAAAGTGTCAAATATCTCTTCTTTAGGTGCCACAGTTGGGTTTTTACCTTTAGAAATGTCTTGTATTTTTAAATTTTCTTGGTCTAGCACTGTCACATTGTGGTTTTCACCAATAGACTCTTTTATTTTTTCTTTATTATTTTATTGTCTTTCATGAATAGATTGAACACTTTCCACTATTTCACTCAAATAGATTTCATTGGTAGAAGAGGGTTCAATTGTATTTAGGTATAAGGCCAAGGACTTATCATTTGGAAATATGGGCATGTCATTTTGCTCCATAGAATTCTAATCAATTAGTTTCAGGAGAAGGATAAGGTATCATTGGATAGGTCCAAATTTTCCAAGTTTAAGGACATGACTTCATTTGAGGGTTTATACATTGTATTTCTTAAGTCTATGATATGTGCTTTCTCTAGGTGTTCCATAGAAATTGGATCAAAATTTTCCTCACTCAAGTCCTCTTGGGTTTCTTGAGGATAAAAGTCTCATGGGTTAAATCTATCACTATATTTCCCCATTACTAGTAACCATTAAGGTACATAAAGTTCCCCTATCCATTGAGATCCTTTTGTTTCTTGTCTTGAATTAGGCTCTTGAGTAGAAACTAACCCTTGATTTGAGCTTGAAGCTTGACTTGAGATTAACTCTTGATTTAATTCTCATCTTTTACCTAAATTAGATATAGGAGCATAGGTATGGATGGCATCCACCTCTTTGTCTTGACAAGGTCTATCAGATAAATAATTTCATTCTCATTCACTAGAATCCTCATCACTTTGGGAATTTAATTGTAAAATTTGTTAATAAAATTGGGGATGATTATTTTTAGTATATTCTGGGTCAAGGTATCCTAACCCTAGTTTTTCTTTTCTATCTCTCCAATTCATTTCTATGGGTTCCACGAATCCTTAATTTTTATTTCCCAAGGGTCATTTTCCTTTGTATCCCATCTTTCGCATGAGTTTATATCCCTTGACATACTGGTGTGTTGGAATGCTAATATTTTGAATCCTTTCTTCATTTGATATTTTATTTTAACTTGATGCTTCTTCCTCCTTATAAATCCATTTTAATATTTCATTATCATCTTCTTCGATGGGTGATGAAGTACGAGCTCGTAAAAAATGTTCATTGTAATTTTTAGGAAGATTGGAAATAGATGGTTTTCCATGAGATCTAGGTGAGATATGTAAATCCATCATTGATAAGGAATATTCTCCTACACCTTTTTTCTTGATCTTGCACTATTTTTAAAAATTCTTCATCTTTATATCTATCTTTTGATAATGTGTCTCTTTGGCTTTAATTTGAGAAGATTTTGAATTGTCCTCCCCTTGGTGTAAGATATTTTCTTCTTTTTCCTTGGAATCTACCCAACTAACTTTCTCTTTTCCTTTAGTCGATGTAGATAAGTTAGTTTTTTCTTGATTCGAACTATCAAGGATAGATTCTTCTTCCATATTTCTTTTTCCTTTTGCTAGAGAACCATCCTTTGAAATTTGAACTATAATTATTTTTCTTGATGTAGTGAATTCACTATTATAGGGAACCAGTGATTCATTCAAGGGTTCAATGTTATTTCAATATTGGAATGGATTCAAATCTCCACTCACCATGTTTTCTTGGCCCATATAAGAAAATTCTAGACATTGATGGTACGTTGACAGTACCACTTGCATCTCATGAATCCATGGCCTTCCTAACAAAATATTATAGGTCAATTTTAGGTCAAGAACTTGGCAAGTTATTTATTTTTGGATAGGACCAACTCGAATAGGAAGAATAACTATTCCTTTAGAATATCTTTCTTCATCATCATAAGATTTGATAGTTATTTTTGTTTTGAGATAAATGGCTTCTTTAGAATATCCTAAATCTTTTACAAGACTCAAGGTAAAAATATTTAGGCCATCCCCTCCATCAATAGGGACTCTTTTGACACAATGTTTGTGTATCAAGACTTCTATATGCGGTGGGAGATTTTGAGGATGATTCAAAGACATGTCATCTTGTTTGAAAAAGGATAAAAAATGTGGTGCAATGAGGTGTCCAACCATGTTCTAAAAATTTTCAACATCCAAGTTAGGTGAAACATTAGTCTCGACAAGAGCTTTTTCCAAAATTTCTTTATGGATTGGTGAAAGTTTCAACAAGTCCAAGATTGATATTTTTGGAGGTGTTCTTTGGAGTTGATCCACAAGATTGTATTGTTTTGAGGATGATGATGTTTGACTTGGTAAAGTTATTTTAGGGGTAGTCACTTGCAAGGTGATTTTTGACACTTTCCCCCTAGTCACAACATTAGATTTTTCTTCTTGTTGTTTCTCTTTCACCACTATGACATTAATGGTATTTTCATACCCCGATAATGAATTTATAGTGTTGTCATAAGTATGGGAAAATTTGACTTTATCATTTCCTCTTTTGTAGTTTTAATTTTATGTTTCTCCTTTCTCATGACTTAGGAATGGATTTTTGAAATTTGTATGATCTTCATTATTTTTGGGACCATCCACTTTGATTGTGCCATCATCTATCAAGTCTTGCACCACATGTTTGAGTCTCATGAACTCATTTGTTTTATGTCCATTGTTTCTATGATATTCACAGTAATGGTCATCATACCACCATGATGGTTTAACTTGGGGTTCATAAGGTCTTGATTCTACAAACATGATGATTTTATTAGCAATGACAATTCTTAAATATTTCTCCAAAGGTTCTCCCAAGGGTGTAAACTTCCTTCTTTGTGTTGTGTTAAATAAATTTATTGGCTTATTAGCTCCTTGATTATTGAAAGAATTGTTGTTGTTATTAAAATGGGTATTGAATGTTTGATTAACATTATTGGTTTGATTAGACCCACTTGATAAATTAAAGGGAGTGGCTTTAAGATTGTTGGCTTCCACAAAACCATCATTCACAAGGTTCTTGTCGGTTTTATTTATCCAAAACCTAGGTTTTTGTTGTTGTTATTACCACCTCTATTAGTGTTAAAGTTATTATTAGTGTTAGAAAAACCTGTGTTTTCTTTAAAAAGTTATATCTCTCCTTTATTTACTAACACTTCTTCAATATTGATCTCATTTTCAATAATATTCTCAAAAGTAGGGGACATTGAAGCTGTAGTCGATAATTCATTTCCATATTTAAATTATTCATGAAATTTGTCTTCTTTTCTTTCTCAAGTATGCTTCTTGGGTATTGAGCAAAAATTATTCTCCATCTTTGGAGGAATCTTAGAAAAGATTCACCATATTTGTGTTTGGTATCTCTTAGATTCAACATGGTGATTTCGTGTTCAATGTTGTATGAATAATGAGTTACAAACTTGGAGGCCAATTCTTCAAAAAAATTATACCTGGAGATAGTTTTGAAAACCATTTCCTAGCTTTCCATACAAGGCTTCTTGGAAATAATCTCATTAGGTACATGGTATCATGCATGAATTCAATGCTTAGAGAACAAAATTCTTTTAAGTGGTCTTGTGGGCCTGATTTACCCATGTATTTATCATATCTTGTAAAAAAACATTTAGCAGAAAAGGTACCATGATCAATTTTTTATCAAAAGGAAAAGGTAATATTGCTTCAATTGAAAATGGTTTAGGTTTGGATTCCCTCTTCATGCTATCAATTTGAACTTGAAATAATTTAATTTGTCTATTCATAGCCCCTAATCAATTTTATTCTTCCTCATCCTTCTTCAAGGTCAATGTGTCATAGTCATGATGAAGTTTAACTCCTAATCAAGCTAAATTTAGAAAGTGTCTTTCTTTATCCCTCTCTAAAATTTTATCCCTAACCTTAAGGAATAAGGGATCTTGGGATGACTCATTAACCCTTTCTTTGGTTTCTTCCTCATTCCTTTTATTTCTAGAATGATTATCATTTTGATTTTCACGGTTTTGATCTTGATTAAGGTCCTGATAATAATTATTTCTCTCCATAGGATTAATTCTTTCTTCAAATAGATTAGGTATTTTATCCTCTTGTTCTTGTTCTTCATCAAATGGAGATTGGAAAATGTAATCATTGTAGGGAATTTCTTGTCTAATGCACATTCCATCTTCTTGAAGGGATATCTTTAAGTGATGAGATCTAGTGAAAACTGGCATTAACAAGAGTTGAGTCAATTGAAATTATTCCCTTTTTTATGATTGTTCTTTTTTATTTAGGAAAAATTTTAAAATATTTATTAAATTGGAATGGATTTTTCCTTCTTGTAACATGTATCATCAAACACAACAAGCTCACAAACACGTGTCTTGAAAAATGACCTCTAAACACAAAGATTTATGTAATTGAGAATGTTTTCACAAGTCATTCACAAGAATTCACTTCATGCAATATACCTATGATCAAATTTGGATTTTAAACATGCATCCAATTAGGTAGGCTTGCTAATTTATCTAGATCTAGTATGGATTCCTTTCAAAAGAAAATCAAGTTTTGTCCTTCATTATAGAGGCCTCCCACCACTGGTATGTTCAAGTTTTGTGCAATCCTGAAGGACTAATAGAGCATGTATCATTCTCTATTTTATCTTGTCATTCGACCCATTAAATATGAACACAATTTATTTTATAGTGGGTTGGATTATTGTGGAAAAAGCAATTGTATCCCACTTTGGGTTGTCTCTCTCACCGGCCTCGTTAAGGCATGTTCTCGGGAGGCAAGCCCACTAGATTTCTAGCATGTTTATGAAAGAAACGAAATGAAATGAATAAGTAGGTCTAGGATTTTGATTCACCAAAGGTGAAAAGAATGTCCCTACTACCTTGTCACTTTCAAACATGATTAAAAAGGTTCATTTTCCAAGCCTCTTTTAATCTAGGAGAGATTTGAGTATTTCTATCTCTTTGATTCACCTAAAAGGTGAAGAGAATAATCACCTAATACTCACATCCACAAACAAATAGGCTTTATTTAGTGTGTTTGTTCATTTATTAGCTCCTTCTTCACTCAATTTTAGCACTTCTAGGAGTTTGATTCACTTATAAAAGTGAAGAGCATATCCCTAATGTCTTACTCAGGATCCAAATTTGCTTCTAATTATGCTAAGTTTTGAAGTGAAAAGCCATAATTTAAGCAAAAATATAAGATGTTAGGATTACCTTATTCGAAGCTAGCAAAGGCTAGCATTTTTTTTTTTTCATTTTTTCATTTTTCACTCACCTAGTGGTGATAGTTTCACCTCCTTAGCATCCCCTTTTCACAAATGTTAGTACAACACAAACAATGCAAATGTGAAGAAAATTGAAGAAATCAAGTTTCCTTTTCCCAAATTGATTAAAAAAAATTAATTTAAAGGAACAAAGATCCAATTAAGAGATACATATTTAGACTTATAAGCTTGAATTACTTCCAAATACATTTCATATGCTTCTCCTTCTCGTTTTGAACCTTCCAAAAGGTTGTTCAAATGAATTTAATTCTCCCTCTTCAATTTTTTTTTCTTTTTTCTCCTCTTTATGAATTTTGCATTCTAGTTTTCACTTTTTTTATGCCCTGTCATCTGCAAAAATATATATATATTTCCATTAAATTTGTAGAAATAAAATTTTAAAGCAGATAGAGTTTATATGATTGGTGAAAAAAATTTAGTGAGAGTGTGGCTGCATAAGATTTCAATCCATTATGGAAAGGGTTCTAAGTTTGCACCTCTCTTTGTTGGACCTTTCGAGATCCTAGAGAGGATAGGACCAATTGTATATCATCTAGCTTTGCCACCTAGCATGTCACACATCCATGATGTGTTTCATGTTTCAATATTGAGGAAATACATTTATGATTAGTCTCATATTATAGATTTGGATGCCTTGCAGGTGGAGTCGAACGGACAGTTGGCTTTGGAGCCCATTCGCATTTTGGCACAACGGACGCTATCTCTTTGAGGCTGAGAGATGGACCATCTTATGGTCCAGTGGGATTGTTATGATGAGGTTATAGCATCATGGGAGGACACAACATGGATGAGATCTCAGTATCCCCATCTTTTTGAAAAACTCTAGGAGGAAGTTCATGCCTAGGGGGGAGGGTGTGAGGCCCTACCCCAAGCCCATCATAGAATTTCATTTTATCATTATGATAGACCTAGTATTTGATATTATATTTTTATGATGTACCTTCTTTTATGATGTTTCCATATTCATGATGATGATCTTTTTAATACATTATGAGTGCATTATGGTTATTGATTTAAATAAATATTGAAATGATGTAATTGAGTATATGTGTTTATGTAGGATGAATTAGAAAAAATGACAATTGGAATTTTTATTATATTGAGCAGTGATTTTATTGGAAATTGATGTTAGGAGCTTAAACATAATTTATATGTGCATATGATTTCATGTGAAAAGTTATAAATTGTTAAGGTATGTTGAATTTTAAATTAGTTATGTAAATGTTGAGTGATTTGTAAATCTTTGTATGTTGTGTATTTCATATATTTATATGCATGTGGTTTCTTGAACTACTAATGTTCGAATTGAGATGTGTTGGAAGTGACCATGGAATAAAATTCAGAGAACTAGAACCAATCCTATGTGAAAAAGTGAAAGCCAAGGTTGCATCTAATAAAGAGAAAAAACCTCATTCCTATGTATTTTATCTTGTAATTGTGGTGTTGTATGATTGTATTAATTATATATTGTAATTATGTTATCATCCTAATGGTATGTCCATGTGTATAAGTGATGTGTAATTTTGTAGTGTCACTTGACTCTTGTAATATGTGTTGTGCTGGCATGAAAAGACCTTGTGAGTAGTATGGAGTGTGACACTTACCCTGAGGTTAACTTGTAGTGTTCTCATGTAGACCTCTTGGTTAGGAAGCCATAAATTGGGTCAAATATTTTTGAACCTATAGGTAAACTTCAAGGAGGTTTTTGGTGGGTTAAATGAGCCCCTAGGGTGTAGTTTGCATCAAATTTAATTACCCCACTTGGTATACTATGGTTTGGGGTTTAGATTTTGGTCAAAATAGAGCTCATAACTCATTTATGACCTGTCTAAAATGCCTCTCAAGTCAAGTGGGGAATTTTGGATCTGGGAAAAGAGGACAAGCCCATCCATTTTCCCCATTTTTGGTCTCCATCTAATTTATGAGGGGAGACAAGAAGGGAGAAAAGGGACTTTCTTGAGCCATACCCTCTTTATGAAAATTGGCTGGGAGGTTGGTAGGAAGCCTTTTAGTAGGAAGTTTGGATAATTTTTGGGTTGTTCACCCATTCTCCAACTTTGGAGACAACTAAGGAGTTGGAGAAGCTTTGGAAAAAGAAGCGAATTTGGAGACTTGGAGCTCTTTATCAAACCTCATTTTTGTCATAACTTGAGTAGAGTTTGGTTGCACCCTCTCCATTGTTATTATGTTCATGTGTATGAAATCTTGTAGTAGTATGTATTGTGATAGTTTTGCTTGTGTTACATTCATGGTGTTTGTGTAAGTTTTCTTGTTTGTTTGTTTTGGGAGTACAAGGCCAAACTCACCCTTGGGAGGGAAGAGTAGCCTTGGGGTGAAGGGATTTAGGACAGCTTAGGGAGTATAAATTATCTCCTCATGGAGGAGAGGGATATGGAAAACATTATGGAGTCTTTGTTTCCATTGTTTTGGGGGTCATAAGGAGAGGTTTTGGCATGTTGTCATTGGGGGTCATAAGGTATTTTTGTTGTTTTGAGATAAGAAGAAAGAAATTGGTTTTGTATCCTTGTGAAGGCATTTGTATTTTATTTCTATGGCATTCTCCTCCTAAGTATTTGGTCTACCTTCACCCCATTTTTAGGTCAATTATGAGACTTTATGTGTTAAAACTTGGGTTGAGAAAATTTTGTGTTTGCATTCCTTTCTAAAAATCTTGTTGTATTTAAGTGTGTTGTATGAGTGTAACCCAGTTGGTATCTAGTTCTCCTAGCTTGGGAGTGGCCTTGTAAAGGTCTAGGAAGGGAGGTGAGCCTCCATGGTCAAAACATAAGTTTTTATTGCAAGTTTATACTTGTGGATAAAGAGGATGGAAAGGATGGAGTGAAAGAAAAAGGCTTTTGTAAAATGTGATTTCTATTGCATATTATATTTTGTAAAGAAGTTTGGTTTCACTTGAAAATGAAAAGAATTGATGATCATATATTGTAAAGTTGTATTTTCATTTAGAAATGCATTGTATTATTGGAAGAAAAGATTCCATAATAGATTGTTTTCATTTGTAAATGAAAAAGTTGTATTGAAATCTTGCAAAAGAGTTATTCATGGAAGTTTTGTTGTTCTTGGAATTTTAGAGGTTTACAAATGCAGTTGGGTATTAAAAAAAATGTATCTTTGCCAAAAAGAAAGATTTATAAAAATTTACATTTTTTTTGGAATAAGTTAGGGGTTTGTAGATTTAAAGGACTTTTCAAAAAAATGAGTTGCATGTTAGTTTCATTGTTTTGTAATGTTGTCTCTTTTCTCAAATTGAAAAAGAATAGTTTTAGAAAGAAAAAAATTAAAGTTAATTTTTTGTGTTTCTTTTTGTTAATTTCTTTCATTAAAACATGTATGTATCATGGTTAATTTATCCTTTATGTTATTTTGTTTTAATATTGGTTTCTTTAAATAAAAAAATGGTAATATTTTAGTAGTTTTCTTTACAACCATGAACAAGAATACTTTTGTCTTTATGAACCAAAAAGAAAACTATTTATTGGGTTAGTGTCATTTTTAAAATAATAATAATAATAATAATATAAACCAGAATGAATATATATATATATATATATATATATATATATATATATATATATATATATATATATATATATATATATATATATATATTATTTGTTCAAGATTTTCTCTTTTTTTTAATGTTTTGAAGTTTTGTAGGGTGTGTGTGTGTGTGTGTGTGTGTGTGTGTGTGTGTGTGTGTGTGTGTGTGTGTGTGTATGTATGTATGTATGTATGTATGTATAAAAAATAAATAAATAATTTTGTTTTAAATATGAAAAAAATCAGGCGGCTGGGGAAGGACCTATTTCCCCACCGTAGCTTCCCTTTTAAGAGAGCTTCAAGGGAAGCTCCCCCCCCCCAAGGGTGGCACCATTGGGCGGTGGTGGCCACCATAGCCAATGGCCACAACTGTTGATCTGTGGCAGCACCACTGACCACAACGGCTGCCACGAGAAGCTGGGAGGGGATGGGGGTTACAGCCCATCCCCCTCCCTCTCATGGATATTTATTTTATTTTATTTTTATTTTGTATGAAGAAAAAAAACAAAGACACTAGTTTATAAAAGAAAAAATAATAAATACCTAAGAAAAATATATATATAATATACATGTCTTTGGAGAAGATTTTCTTCTTCCATTCCTCCATAACAACCTGCACAAGAAAATGGGAAAAGAGAAGGGAAGAAGGAAGAAAGAGGAAAAGTTTTTGGAAGGAAGAAAATGAACCCTAACCCTAATTTTGGGTTAGGGTTTGGAGAACTGAGAAATGGGAGGGGAAATGAAAATTCAAAATGAATTTTCTTTTTCCCCTTTTTCGTTCCACTTGGGTCATGCCCTAATTAGGGTTGTCTTTTTTATTTTATTTTATAAAGTTCATATTTTTTCTTGTTAGTGATTTTAATTAAAAAGAGGTCATATGAGTGAGTTTGATTTCTTTTAAAATTTGTTATTTGGCTATTTTATTTTGGCAATGTATTTTAATTGTTCTTTTCATTAAAATGTATTTAGTTGAACTTTGAAAACTATTAATTATTGGTAGGTCAAATTTAACAAATGGATGTTAATGAGCCTTTTCTAGTTCTTACATAGTTTAATATGTACTTTAAGTGATTTTAACGTGTGGTTGTAAATATTAATTTAAATATAATGATGTAAATTAATTAATCAACCAAATGTTATGATTTAATTTGTTGATGGAAATTTATTTAGGGGTTAAATTATCAGTTAATTAATTAGCTAACATAAAAGTGGATTTATTAGTGGAATATTAATAATCTAATAAACCTAGGTATGAGCTTAATTTTAAAGACGCTTTTATTTATTTTTTGAATGCTAATTTTATTAATTATGGTAACTAGGGTAATAAGGGAAAATTTCTTTGGTAAATTTAATTAATTTATCAAAGGATCATTAGCAAGTAAACTTTGCTAGAATTTTATAATTAAACCTAACTAGTTGTAGCCCCTAGTTAAAACCTAGATGTTATACTCGAACGAGGGATGTTAACAAGTTTGGCCTACACTTGTCATGATTCCCCTCACTCTTCCAATAAACTTAAATCTAGTTATTCCCCCCCTTTGGTATTAATTTAACCAACAACGTTGTATCTTCTAGTATGAACTTTTAAACACTTAAACCATATCAATGTGTAACTTTAGTTAATCAATGCATTTTTAAAAAATAAATTGGTATGTTTTACCCTTAGATTTTGGGCATGACATTTTGGTATCAAAGCCAAGTTTCAACACTTGGAACCTTAATCCATTATCTTTCTCGTTAAAACTTTTGTTTGAACTTGTAGGATGCCTTCATCTATGCGACAAGCTCGCAGACATGGAAGAGGCCCTAGACGCGCTCCCTTGACACGCAAGGATGTGGAGCAAGAATTTGAGGTTCTAGGAGGGAATCAAGAACCCCCTCCTTAACAACCATCGAACCCAAACCAAAAAAAATTGAATGCACTTCATAACCTTATTGGTGTTATTCAGGTTAGATTGTCGCTAGTGGATCCACATGTTGGACACCAATTTTCAGAGGGCATAGGTCAAGAGATAGAGAAAGGACTGGAGTCCTCCTCCTAGTCATGTCAAGAGTCAGGCTGAGCATGATTTCGTACATATGCTAGAGCCACCACCTGACATAGTAACACAGGTAGTACAGAGGGCACCCCATGATACATAGGATCATATTAAAGAGATATTTCACCTTCAGTCACCACCCTTTATAGGATCTATCGATGGCACAGAGGTTGAGGCATGGCTTTTGAGCTTGGATCAATACTTTGGGTTGCATCCTTATGGGATAAATCTGAAGGCAAGTTTTGTAGTTCATCTTTTGAGAGGAGGTGCCTCTACATGGTGGAGATAGGAAGAGTATAAGAGTAACTTAGTTATGAATACTCACTTAGGAGACCTTCTTGGAGAGGTTCAGAGATAGGTACTTGGAAAATAACTTTAGACAGTGTCGCATTGATGATTTCCATGATCTTCAACAGAGAGGACTCACTATGCTGCAGTATGAGAGTAGGTTCCTTGAGCTTCTACCCTATGTAGATTATATGAAAGATGAGAAGTTGCAAGTCAATCACTTTGTCAAGAGATTAAATGTTTGGATATCAGGGTCGGTACACATGACCACTCGAAGGAACCTTTGAGAGGCCATAGAGATGGCATTGATAGTAAAGGAGATATGGGGTAGGACACGTGATACTTGAGATCGATCTGAGAACCATAACCCTACACATCAGACACTAGGGTTTCAGAAAAACCACTGGAAGGATAATAATTGACAGTCATTGGGGTCTTATAAGAACCCTCACCCTCAACAGTAGTCTCAAAAAAATCAGAGGTAGAGGCCACCATAGGGATATTAGTGCTCTAAGCCCAAGCAATGGTTGTCATAAGGTCCAAGGAGAGACCACCGACCTCAAACTTCATTTTCACCTTTGGCTAGGACTCAGAAGTCCACCAAGGGTCATTTTAGTGGGTCTAGCAGGACAGGAGGATAGCAATATTCTAGACCTTAGGAAGTACATATTCAGGCTTGTGGACCTTGTTACATGTGTGGTGCCATGGGACACATATCCAGAGAGTGTCCATAGGGTCATATGGCTGGCAATCAGTGAGTGGCTACTTCAAAGCCTATATTTGGAGACATGGATAAGTCTCACAATGAGTTTGTTGTGGTTGACAACCACCAGGAACAACATCGAGCCACAATCATAGAGGCCACGAGTATGATCAGAGGTATTAGTGTTACCATCTTATTTGATTCTAGAGATACTAATTCTTTAATTTCTCCATTGATTGTGGAGCATTGTGGGCTAGTGGAAATAAAGCAAGATGTTAGATGGGAGGTAGAGTTAGCTTCAAGATCTAGAGTATATGTTACCTCTTTGGTTTAAGGATTTCTAGATACAAATTGGTGACATGACCACTATAGTAGACCTTTTCATTACACCTCTAGGATCCTATGGCATTATTCTTGGCATTGATTAGCTTCATGCCCACATGGCCAAGATGGATTGTCAGAAAAAAAGGGTTGAGTGTTTAGATGAACACGACACTCCTATGGTGATTTATGGGATTCAAAGACCTATATATCTTCATATGAACTCTGCTATGCATCTTAAGAGGAGCATGCAGAAGGGATGTTAGTTATTTTCGATCACTATCAGTGATAGGGGGGATGAGGAGAAGGAACCATCTCTTGATGATTATCTTATTCTTCAAGAGTTTACAAATGTGTTTCGTAGCGAGTTACCGGGTATGCCTCCTCATAGAGCAGTAGACTTTCATATAGATCTTTTGCCAGGAGTTGCACTGATTTTGAGGGCACCATATAGGATAACCACTAATGAACTTAAGATCTAGTTAGAGGAGCTTTTAGAGAAAGGGAACATTGATCCCAGTGTCTCCCCTTGGGGTGCACCAGTCATCTTTGTTAAGAAGGATTGATCCTTATGGTTATGTATGGATTACCGACATTTGAACAAGTTAACTATTAATAATCAGTATCCGCTTCCTAGGGTTAATGATTTATTTGATTAGCTACAGGGTGCCAAAGTATTCTCAAAGATAGATCTAAAGTCAGGGTACCATCAGTTGAGGATTGTGGATAGTGATATTCACAAAACCACTTTTCGTACTAGATATGGATACTATAAATTCACAATTGTTCAATTTGGCCTTACCAATGCTCCAGGTGTATTCATGAGTCTCATGAATGGGGTATTATGCACATTCCTTGATAGATTTTTAATTGTGTTCCTTGATGATATATTGTTATATTCTCATAATGAGGATCACGAAGAGCACTTGAGACAAGTATTGCAATATTTGAGAGATAATCATGTGTATGGAAGCTTGTCAAAATGTGCATTCTTTAGATTTGAGATCCATTACCTTGGACATGTTATTTCAGGTGATGGGATCTCAATTGATCCATCAAAGATCAGAGCCATTATGGATTGGCTTGCACCAACCACTATGGATTGTCCAGCACCAACCATAGATATTTTTTTGAGGGATTCTCTAGAGTGGCACACCCTATTACTTCTCTTCAGCGAAAGGGAAAGAAGTTTGAGTGGATAGAAAAGTGTGAGAGGGTCTTTCAAGAACTCAAGAAAACACTTACCAGTGCATGTATCCTTCCTGTGCCAAACCCTTCAATAGATTTTGTGGTATGCACAAATACTTCCTTGGATGGTTTGGGAGTAGTACTTATGCAGGATGGTCGAGCCATTACATATGAGTTTATAAAACTTAAGAAACACAAGCTCAACTACCCTACCATGACCTTGAGCTTGTAACAATGGTGCATGCTTTAGTGAGATGGCGACACTTTCTCTTTGGACATCAGTTTGAGATTCATATGGATCACCAGAGTTTGTAGTACATATTCACTCATTCAAACCTTAATGCTCGGAAAAGGAGATGGATGGAGTTCTTGTGTGAGTATGATTTTAATGTTCATTACATCAAGGGGAAAGAGAATGTGGTGGCAGATGCTTTGATTAGGAGACGACATGAGCTTTCTTCTATATCCACTAGCACAAATTTGAGGGATCATATATTACATCACTTGCATGAGGATGAGATGTATGCAGAGGTTTATCAATTGGTCTAATCTAAAATACCCCTATAGGGGAAGTATGAAGACTACTCATTGGAGCATGATGGACTTTTACATCATAGAAGATGCATTTATGTACCTTCTTCTAGGGGATTGTGTGATTTTATTGTTCTAGAGGCTCATAGAGAACCTTATGCAGCACATCCCAGAGTTAAGAAGATGCATGCATATTTGAGACACCTTTACCATTGGCTAGGCATAAGGTAGCATATTGCAGAGTTAGTAGCCTGATGCCTTGAGCACCAGAGAGTTAAGGTAGAACACCACCATCCTGGTGGGCTTCTTCAACCTCATGAGGTACCAAAGTGGAAGTGGGACACCATATCTATGGACTTTATTGTTGGTCTTCATATGTCATATTGCCTCCATGATGCCATCATGGTGATAGTTGACAAGTTGACCAAAGTGGCTCACTTTTTCCCATCCGTACTCATTCACAGGACTAGCAGTGGCATAGGTGTTCTTGTGAGATATTGTTAGACTTAATGGAATTCCTCGTAATATCATCTCTGATAGAGAGTCTCTCTTTACATCATCATTCTGGAGAGAGTTACAGGCAGCATTGGGCACCATGCTCAATTTTAGTACAACCTATCACCCTGAGATAGATGGATAGATAGAAAGAGTAAACCAGGTGTTAGAGGATATTCTACTCATGTATGTGAAGGACCATCAGGTCAAGTAGGAGGATTACCTACACTTAGTCGAGTTTACCTATAAAAATGGGCACCATTTGTCATTGGGTATGACACCCTAATAGGCCTTGTATGGTAATCTCTGCATGACACCATTGATTTGGGATAGGATTGAGGGTAGGGTATTTATTGGCCCACAGTTAGTCTAGGAGATGAAGCAGTGGGTAGTCTTGCTAAGACGGTGTCTTAGGGAGGCTCAGGATAGACAGAAGAGGTATGTAGATACAAAGAGGTCTGATTGTGTTTATATGGTTGGTGATAACATTTTACTGAGAGTGCAACTACATAAGAGTCCAATCTATTATGGAAAGGGTTCTAAGATTGCACCTCACTTTGTTGGACCTTTTGAGATCCTAGAGAGGATAGGACCAGTTGCATATCGTCTAGCTTTGTCACCTAGTCTTTCACGTATCCACGATGTGTTTCATGTTTCAGTACTGAGGAAATGCATTTATGATTAGTCTCATATTATAGATTAGGATGCCTTGTAGGTGGAGTCAAATGAATAGTTGACTTTGGAACCCATTCGCATTTTGGCACATCGGACACTAGCTCTTCGAGGCTAAGAGTTGGACCATGTTAGGGTCCACAGGGATTGTTATGACGAAGTTTAGCATCATGGAAGGACGCAGCATGGATGAGATCTCAATATCCCCATCTTTTTTATGAACTCCAGGAGGAAGTTCATGCCTAAGGGGGAGGATGTGAGGCTCTACCCCAAGCCCATCATAGAATTTCATTTTATCATTATGATAGACCTAGTATTTGATATTATATTTTGATGCATTATGAGTTTATACTCTTTTGACAGCCTGATTTTTTTACATTGGATTCTTGATGTACCTTATTTTATGATGTTTTTGTATTCGTGATGATGATCTTATTGATACATTATGAGTGCATTATGGTTATTGATTTAAATGAATATTGAAATAATGCAATTGAGTATATGTATTTATGTAAGGTGAATTAGGAAAAATGAAAATTGGAATTTGTATTATGTTGAGCAATGATTTTATTGGAAATTGATGTTAGGAGCTTAAATGTAATTTATATATGCATATGATTCCATGTGAAAAATTATAAATTATTAAGGTATGTTGAATTGTAAATTAGTTATGTAAATGTTAAGTGATTTGAAAATGTTTTTATGTTGTGTATTTCATATATTTATATGCATATGGTTTCTTGAGCTACCAATGTTCAAATCAAGATGTGCAGGAAGTGACCATGGAATAAAATTCAAAGAACTAGAACCAATCCTATGTGAAAAAGTGAAATCCAAGGTTGCATCTAATAAAGAGACAAAACCTCATTGTTATGTATTTTATTTCGTAATTGTGATGTTGTATGATTGTATTAATTATATGTTGTAATTATGTTATCATCCTAATGGTTTGTCCATGTGTATATGTGATGTGTAATTTTGTAGTGTCACTTGACACTTGCAATATGTGTTGTGCTAGCATGACAAGACCTTGTGAGTAGGCTAGAGTGTGACACTTACCCTGAGGTTAACTTGTATTGTTCCCATGTAGACCCCTTGGTTAGGAAGCCATAAATTGGGTCAAATCTTGTTGAACCCGTAGGTAAACTTCAAGGGGGTTTTCAGAGAATTAAATGAGCCCCTAGAGTGTAGTTTGTGTCAATTTTAACTACCCCACTTGGTATACTATGGGTTGGGGGTTATATTTTGGTCAAAATAGAGATCATTACTCATTTATGACCCATCCAAAATGTCTCTCAAGTCAAGTGGCGAATTTTGGGTTTGGGAAAAGAGGACAAGCCCATCCATTTTCCCCATTTTTGGTCTCCATCTCATTTATGAGAGGAGACAAGAAAGGAGAAAAAGGACTTTCTTGAGCCATACCCTCTTTATGGAAATTGGTTGGGAGGTAGGTAGGAAGCCTTTTAGTAGGAAGTTTGGATAATTTTTGGGTTGTTCACCCACTCTCTAACTTTGGAGACAACTAAGGAGTTAGAGAAGATTTGGAAAAAGAAGAGGATTTCGGGACTTGGAGCTCTTTGTCAAACCTCATTTTTTTCAATATCTTGAGTAGAGGTTGGTTGCACCCTCCTCATTGTTATTATGTTCATGTGTATGAAATCCTATAGTTATAGTATGTATTGTGATAGTTTTGCTTGTGTTGCATTCATAGTGTTTGTGTAAGTTTTCTTGTTTGTTTGTTTTGGGAGTGCAAGGTCAAACTCACCCTTGGGAGGGAAGAGTAGCCTTGGGGTGAAGGGATTTAGGACAGCTTAGAGAGTGTAGAGTCTCTCCTCGTGGAGGAGAGGGATATGGAAAATATTATGGGGTCTTTGTTGCCATTTTTTGGGGGGTCATAAGGAGAGCTTTTGGCATGTTTCCATTGGGGGTCATAAGGTATTTTTGTCTTTTTGAGATGAGAAGAAAGGAAGTGGTTTTGTAGCCTTGTGAAGGCATTTACACTTTATTTCTATGGCATTCTCCTCCTAAATATTTGGTCCACCTTCACCTTTTTTTTGGTCAATTATGAGACTCTATGTGTTAAGCCTTTAGTTGGGAAAATTTTGTGTTGGCATTCCTTGCTAAAAATATTATTGTGTTTAAGTGTTTTATATGAGTGTAACCCGGTTGGTATCTAGTTCTCCTAGCTCGGGGTGGCCTTGTAAAGGCCAGGGATGGGAGGTGAGCCTCCATAGTCAAAAAGTAAGTTTTTTATTGCAGGTTTATGCTTGTGGATAAAGAGGATGGAAAGGATGGAGTGAAGGCAAATGGATTTTGTTAAATGTGGTTTCTATTGCATGTTATATTGTGTAAAGAAGTTTGGTTTCATTTGAAGAGGAAAAGAATTGGTGATCATATATTGTAAAGTATTCTTGTTTGAGGGACATTGACAAGTTCGGCCTACATTTTTCATGATTCCCCTCACTCTTCCAATCAACCTCAATCTAGTTACCCCCCTCCCCCCCCCCCTTTGGTATTAATTTAACCAACAACGTCATATATTCTAGTATGAACTTTTTAACACTTAAACCATGTCAATGTGTAACTTTAGTTAATTAGTACATTTTTTATATAAAAAAAACTGGAGTATTTTTCCCTTAGATATTGGGCATGATAAGTTGTCCCTTGGGGTGAGTACCTTTTCCCACCAAGGAGGACCCTTCTAAAAATTAAAAATGTGGGTGTCGATGTCACTTTTCTCTTACACCCAGGATCCTGAAGGCAACAAGAGAGGATACTTCACATAGAAGTAGGTCCCCTACACTGCACAAGTGCACCAAACATACACAAAAAGATAGAGTTTATTCCCTTAAGAAATTAAAGTGGGATCTATCTAAAAGGACAATCACATAAAGTTTCAAAATCACACCTTCGTCAAGCATCCTGCAACAAACTAGTAGTTTTACCATTGTCTTCACCCCACATTTTCCAAAATGTTGCACAGATTATGATTAGTAACACAAAAAAGAAACCTATCATATCAAATTTTTAGGAAATTGAAAGGATTGATCCAAAAATTAGAATTTACTAATCAATTTGTACATCAACCCCAAACGATTGCATGGAGATCCTATCAAATGCAAAAATACCTAGATTAAATGAGTGTGCACAAACCCTTGCAAGTATGTATATTTTATCATCAAGTGTGTAGAAAGTAAAGCAAGTGAACAAAACACATTTAGATGCAAAAAAATCGGAAAACCCAACTCCCAAAATGTTAAAATTGGCCTAAATTAAGCAAATTTGAGTTTATAATGACCAATTTGATGACCAAAATGCTCAATTTGTGATCAGTTTGACCCCTATTTAAACTATATCAAGGATTAAAATCAATTTGAATCCCTAATTAGCCTATATGAAGGATTATGATGAGTTCTAAATGCCTAGTTAAACTATGTGAGAATTTGTGACCAATTTGAACCCCTACTTAGTCTAGATTGAAGATTGTTATAAATTGGTCCTCCTAATTAGCCTATGTTAGGAATTGTAGTCTATTGAAGCCCCCTAATTAGTCTATATGAATATTTCAATCAAATTGCAAACACCCTAATTAGTCTAGATGAAAAGTTGTTTGTTTTACCCAAAGAAATCAAAAGTTAAATGTGAGTTAACTTCCTAATTACTCTAGTTGAGAGTTGTAGTTTATTCCAAACCCTAATTAGACTAAGTATGATTCAATTTCAACCAAAATTTGAACAAACATGAACTAAACTCATCAAAGTCCTACAATCATAAGGTTAGACCAATCCAATTTGCAAACAGCCCACAAAACTAGCCAGTATATGCAAGTGTGCAAGAAATGTTAACAACTACATAGAAAATTAAGCATGTATGTAGCAAGATGTTGCAAGTGCGTAGCTAGGGGCTACAAGTGCATAGTATGATACTACAATTGTGCAGTTTGATAGGTCAAATGCACAACTTTAATTCCAAACTTGCAAACACACATAAAACTCAAATTTTTTTATCAAAATAGGGTTAATTCATGTCGGGTTCACCAAATGTGGATTGGGAAAATCAAGGAAATAGTACATATACATGATTAGCTGACCACAAAAGTTATAGAATTCATGTTAATTCAAATCCTAATCCAACCCATAAGACTATCAAAATGAAATGCAAAATAAACAATGAATTACAAACTAAATTCAAGCATTCATTTGATGGTGTCTCATTACTTTGTATTTCTCCTCTAATGTGATTATGTTGCTCTTCGTATGAAAATTTTGCACATATTAGCCAAAAAGAAAGAATTGTGTTCAACAATGTATGAGCGAGGATACTAGAAATCGTGGCTAGCAAAAATGATGGAAAAGGGCCTAATTTATGGAATCACAATTTGAATCGATGGTCAAGATCAAAAGTCGTGGATGGATAGGATTGCATAAAATGACCAAGTAGCAGAAGATGAAAAGACAAGTGGGAAAATAAGGGCCAAAGGTCAATAAGAAAAGAGAAATAAGAAAAACCCACTTAGCAATTCCCTCCAAAAATCTCAAAAAGCAATTAAATATGTCCATATTTAATTGTGACACAAAATGACAAAGGACATAAATAAATAAGATGCCTAAAGGGGGCATGCTAGGACATAGGGGAATTAATTAAATGATTAATCCCCTAGGGACAAACTAAGGACATTAATTAAATAATTGTCAAAATTATTTAATCAAACAAGTGACAAGAGATAAAATGCAAATGACCTTATTGAAAATAGATAACAAGATGAAAAAAAAAGTAAAAATCAAAATGACTCAAAATTATCAAAATTGACTAGTGGCACAAACAATTGGTGAAGACTAGATAGATGACAAACTAACAAATATAATCGCAGACATTTACCATTTTCAGGTGTCTATAGTCACCATTGTGCACACATGAAATTCAACCAAAAGTTGACATCGTGAAAATTGCTCTCTCCCCAATGATTGCAAATGTGGAAGCATTCAATCATGAGCTTTACACCTTACCAACTAATGCATTAACTAACAACTAGTGCAACTAGGATTACCATCTCTTTTCTATAAACAACTAGGATTACCATCTCTTTTCTATAAACATGGAAGGAGATTTTGTATGCAAATTTTTTTAGAGTTGATTAATGAAAAGAGGGATGAGACTACATTTTAGAATTGACCTCTACCTCCAACTACAATAGAAGCTTGTGCACTCATCAAACCATAAGAAAAGTTGGATGTCCAAGTTTGAATTAAGATGTAAATTCCTAGTTTTATAATGCTTGAAGCTCATTCAAAGACTAAGCGGGGGTAAATCGAGGCAACCCCTAATATTTTTTTGTTACCCAAATTTGTAAGAACATTCCTTGAAATTATGACTTAGAGAAACTATTTAACCACTGGATTTTTTGGTTCATCACTTGGTGTAATCTACAAGTCCCCTAAGAATCACCCAAAATTGTAGTGGTTTCCCACTAATCATCCACTAGAGAGAGAGAGAGAGAGCATGTGATGTACATGGAGAAAATCTTGTTAGGTCAAGAATCTCATCTTACAACACTTGAAACCCTTATATTGGTCAACAAATAAAGATCTACAATAGAATACATTGGTTCTAATATGGAGATTAACACCAATACATAACACCTATTCACCAAGTTGTAACTCAACATGCAACATTATCCAACTCTAAAAACTTTTCATGTGCAACCTCACATAGATAGCCATAATACATATCGTAATGAAGAAAAAGAAATAACAAGATTATACCATCAATTCATCTATGGTGGTGATCTAGTAGCACTTCCTTTCTCCATAATGCATCTCTCAATTACTATCCTAAAGCTCCAATTTATAGACAAAGGCATCCAGAAAACCATAAATGGTTTCTCAAAACCATTAGCTAAAATCTTAAGCTAACTAATCAACATAGGAAGAGACCTTGTGTTGTATTCAAGACTTATAAATATTTTCTAGAAATTTCACTGTCTTTCTCATGAATTCAATCCTCCAACTTCACAAACAAATAGAAATAGCCAAGTAGAAGACAAAATGACAATGACCCGCTAAGGATAAATGTGCAATGGCTCCAATGGCTCCAATGGCTCTGGCTCCAACAACTTGTCAATTTGAACTATGCTCCTCCCCGCATGTCCCCCTGAATCAAAATATGCGCTAGATTTGGGAGCTCTTGTAGTGGCGACTAGAGTCTCTTTGCTTGTGAAATTTGTTGTCATCTCTAGTGTGCACTGTAAGGCAAAAATTGTTGTCATTTCTGGCTCAAATCCCTCTATATCGAGGTTCCATAGGCTAGGGTTGTTAGGTGTGTTGAATTCTACCACACTTTTGGCTTGGGGTAATATTCCTAATAATGTTGGGGGTAGAGCTTTTGTTGGAATGATATCCAATAGGTGCCCCTCTCAAAGACTTGGTAATGGGTTTACTGCTATTGGTGGACAAGGTTTTGCTCATGTAGCTAAATTTGCTCCTTCAAAAGACAAATCTCAACCTCTTGCTTTTGTCAGGACATCCCTTGTAGTGGAACGTGGTTTGGATGTGCTGGAAATGTGGATTTCCACCAACGTTGCAAGTTGGTTTGAAAATTCATTGGATTTTGGCCTTCTCTTTCGAATCTTCATCATTGGGTGATACCTTTAGTCTCTGGTAATGTTGAGCTTTTCCCTTGTGCAAAGGTGTTTTTTATTGCTCTTCTTACTTATTTTGAAGAAAGAGATTTGGTACTAAGAAAGTTGTAGGTTTGGGGGCTCACTTTCTCTCGGCCAAACCCTGGCCAATCTCCTTTAATCCTCTTATTGAACCACTTAGCATAAGTCCAATGTGGGCTCATCTCCCCAATCTTCCCCTTCACTTTTGGGAGAACTATTGCTTTGAGGCCATTGGCAACTCTATTGATCGTTTCTTAAAGGTAGATGAAACTACGATAGCTATGGGTCCCACTATCTTTGCACGTATTTTGGTTGACATTGATATCTCCACACCTCTCCTTGGAGACGTGGTTCTCATGGCGGCGGATAGCTCATGGCCTTAAGTGATGGATTATAATGGCATTCCATTTTAATGTTGTCAATGTTTCTCTACTAGTCACTTGGAAACTTATTGTTCTCATACCACGTTGGTCACTACTAGAGAGATATCTTCATCGTGGTTTGCTACTTACCGTCGGCCTCCTCGTCATATGTCATTCATAGTGCTGAGGATGGGGATCCTTTTCAGGATCTTTTAGAGGGCATCTCTAGATTCAGTGCCTCAGGCGATATCCTCATCCTTGGAGATTTCAATGCACGAACTAAGGAGTTACGGTCACTTATACATGACCAGGATACTGATTGGACCTGCACTTCCGAGTTAGATCTGACCAGCCTTGGGCTTCAGTGTACCTCAGAGGAATACAGCGGGTCGTTATCCACTTATGGTCACCACCTCCTCCAGCTTTTTGAGTCTTCCGATCTGATCATTCTGAACGGCCTTTCTTGCTTTCCTGATTCTGAGCTTTTCACATGTTGGCCTCATTGCGGTGGTGCTAGTGTGGTCGATTATGTGTTCACTGCAGCCTCCTTTATCCCCTCCATCTGTCGCTTCACCATCTCCCACCTTCCTTTGGTTGATCATGCTCTTTTGAGCCTTGTGCTTCATTTCTCCCCCCTTTTCCCGCCCCACCCTCCCAACCTCCTGACTATTTTGGGAAACGCCCATAACCATGTCCACTTCCACTATGCTAAGGAGGATTGTGACCTTTTTACCTTCCACCTGCATCAACTCCTCTCCCCCATGAGATTTTTTGAGTGTATCCATGTTACCTCCATGTTTGATCTACTGACCAAGGCCATTTGGGAGTCAGCTTTCCTTTCCATCCCCCATCGCTCTATCTTCAGATCTAAAGATTGGAACACTTGTCCCATGAACCGTCGGTTTGATGATGATTGTAAATCTTTCCACCGCAAATTACGTTCAACCTTTGAGTCCCTCCCTTTAGATTTTGTTGATCTCCGTTACTCCTAGCATCAGTTTCTTTGCATGAAGAAACATTCTTTCATTTCTTCATAGTGCAGAGCCTTGTGTAACACACTTATCCAGGATCCTAAGCTCTTTTGGCATACCTTATTCCCACGGCACCCCCCTCCGCCCTCCACCATCAACCTTGCCTCCCTCATCTCTCACACCTCCACTCTCTATGACATCCCAAGTCATCCATCTCTCCACCTCATCCCACCCCCTCACTACCATATCTTCACCGCATCTAGCATTCATGAGGCTGTCATATTTATGAGATGCAGTAGAGCAGCCGACATGGATGGTTTCAGGCGGAGCTCCTCAAGCTCGGTATCACAATGCTAGGCTCTTATCTTCCCACACTCTTTAATAGAGTGGTTTTCACTTGCTTCCCTGAGGCTTGGTCGAGACATGTGATTCATTCGATCCACAAGACTAGATCAATCTCGGACCCCGAAAACTACAAAACCATCATGATTGGCATACCTTTTCCAAACTCTATGCCATGGCATTGAACACTATCCTTTCTTCACAGCTTGATAGGTTGGACTATAGGGCTACAGGTCAAGCCGGTTTCTGTGCAGATTACCAAACCATGGACTACATTTTGACACTACAGGCGATCATTGAGGAGGCTCACTATCGCTCTGTGAAAGTCTATTGTCTCTTCATTGACTTTCGTAAGGCGTTTGATTCCATCCCCCAGGTGGCCCTTTTTTATAGACTTAGAGACATTGGTATATCTAAGATTCTTTTGACTGTCATTATGAGACTTTACAAGCGTGTTGAGGGAAGATTCAAGACTCCAGAGGGCTTCTCAGATCCTATTCAGAGCACTATCGGGGTGAAACAGGGATGCCCTCTTTCCCCCACCTTATTTGGTATCTGCATTGACAAGCTCGAGGATTTCATCAGAGACTCATCTCTCCCAGGTGATGGCTGCTATTTACACCAGGTCTTAGTTTCCATTCTTTTTTTTGTTGATGACGTGATTCTCTTAGCCTCCTCACCTGAGGCTCTCCAGAGAATTCTTGATATCTTGGCCTCCTTTTGTTATTTGAGACAGCTTGTGGTTAATCTGGGGAGACACAGGTCATGGTCTTCAACTTCTTGAAGACCTCACATTTACACTTCTACTTCCAGGGATAGGAGATCGAGATTGCCTCTGCATACACATACCTCAGGGTTAAGTTTTTAGGTCCTCACTTTAGTTTGAGACTTGCTATTCAGCCCAGAATTAGCAAAGGGATGGGTTCCCTCATCCTGATTGAGAGATAGTGCTTTAGACACCACTTTCAGGATAGCTCATCCAAGTTATCCCTCCTAGATTCTCTGGTTAGACCTACTATACTCTATGGCTCTGTTGTTTGGGGACCATCTCTTCTTGATTCCGACTGGGCCTCTATTGAGTGTATACAAACTCTCCTTCGATGTATCATTAGATGTCATCGTACCACCTCCCACAGCATCATCATGGATGAGTTCAGGGCTCATCCCTTTAGGTTGGGAGCCATCTTCGACTTGGTTTGGTTTCTTCACCGCCTACCTTGCTTCGTAGATTCTTCAGATGGTCAAAGTAGATACTCTTACCTCACCTATTGCTCTTTTGTTGAGCTAGCTAGATCTGACACCTCCTCTAAAGCTCATTGTTGGTATGCTCAAGCCACTTCCCTTTTGGGTTCCATCGGGATTGATATTGATTGCCTACCCCCCCTTCAATTTTCTTTGGACATTCTAGCTCATCTTCTCCCCTCCAGATAGGAGTTGAATGAGCATGTCAGACTTGACATCTACAAGCAGTACATCATCTCGACCTGGACCAATCCTAGTGGGGGCTTACGTCCGAGGATGGCTTTTTATGCTGAGCACTTCTTAGACATCTAGGATGGGATCATCGTTCAACCCAGATATTTATCATAGCATTGGTGCCATGCTCTTCGGATTGCCCTAGGATCTTTCAAAGTCGTCTCTCACTGCTTGCGAGCACATACGGATCATCACATTGATAGAGAGGATCACATTTGCAGTTTATGCACATTGTCTGAGATTGAGACCGAGGCACATTTCATTTTCCGCTGCCCTATATACTATGAGATCAGAGGGAGATTATATTGCTTATTCATAGAATGAAGCTCCTTGACTTCCTTCTTTTGTTACTCTGACCAAAGATGTCTGGCACTCTATTTACGGGAGACGGTACGGCTCCGTGACCATACCCTATAGCTTCTATTTCCTCGGAAGCAAGTCACCGAGTAGCTCATTACAGATTTCTTCTCGCCCTCACCCCCGGCTCGGGGTGTGAAGCGGCCCTTATGTGCCTCCACCACGGTCACTCCAGATCCATGAGACCTCGCAGTGCTTCTACCCATCAACGACAGACCACCAACAGTCACGATGACAGGTCCATACCCATATTCTTCTGGGTCACTATCCTTTTGTGTTGGATTTCTTTTTGCTCGGGAAGGACCCCTAGTCCTTGCCTTGGTGGTTCTTTGTTCTTCTTGTTTGGTTCCTTGTTCTTTTAGCATGTTCCCCCGACCACTGTTTGGTGGTCCGTTGGTTTCTTGCTATTTTGGTTGTATGTTTCTTGTCCCATAGACCCTTGTTGGTCTTATGTTGGACATTAATAAATTTATCTTATCCTATCTACGGTGTAAAGGCACTACCACTTGGTGGAAAGACATTAATGATGGGAATTTGACTGTTATGGCTTCTTCCTCTGATGAAGAGTCATGGGTTGATGATGAGGATGATGCTCCTGCTGCAAATATGGGTGATGCTCTTGTTGCAAATCAGGCCCCATTAGCCCTTGCAAATACTACCTCTCCTACTAGTGCAGCCCCCTCTGGCCATGATGACCCTTATCCCCTTGTTGCTCCTACTTTGCTCCAACCTTCGACTGACAATGTTCAGCTCTCTCAACACTCTGCCCCTTGTGCTGATAGTTTTTCAAATAGTGTTTCATTCATTGATCCCCTGGTGGTGGGAATCCTAATGATAGCATTGTTTGGACAGTTATTTGACGACATAGGAGAAATCATTCTTTAACCTCACATTCTTCTCTACATGTTGTATGTGAGTTGTCTTCCAACTCTTGAGGTGATCTACTAGCCTTTTTACTAGCGTGTTATTTATATTTTGTAATCGGTAGCACCTTTGCTATCAATGTGTTGATCTCTTTTGCCACCTCCAAGTTGTGGTTAAGGGTCAACACCTTTGTTATGTTGTTGAATTTAATAAAAAACAATGGCCCACCCGACATGTGCCTCTAACTATTGCATGGGTGTCTCATTTCAAGATCTTTGAAGATGCATTTAGGAAAGAATATTTACAATAGTATAATCTTAACCAAATTACCAAATTATTTAATTGGGATTTACATGTGAATAGCACACCATATTTCCTCCGTATTCCAAGTTAGCACAAGGGAAAAGCCTCTTTAATAAGCTTTCGGGTTGTCAATCCCATCCTTATAATGGCTCATAGAGGGTGTAAATCATCTTGTTTTTGTAATGGCAAGGGCACCCACTAGCTATAGATCTACACAATCCAAGGGCTTATGTGATGTTATAAAGAAAAATAGAACCCCACCAACACCAAACTCCATTATTGGCTAATTAGATTAATGGTGAGTACCTCTTCAAGAACTTATTTAACCTCCAAAGCTAGATCTCGAGCAAAGTGAGGCATTATTAGTGGCTTGTAGGAGCTAAAGGGATAGATAAGAATACGGGTATAAGCTATTGTCAACAATCCTATTAGCGATCTCTGAGAGCTAAAGCCTAGTTGCAGTAAAGTAGGGAGGGCAGTGACCAATATTTTTTCAACCCGGCCCACAATTATTCAAGAGGGCACACCAAGGATAATCTAACCTAAGATTGGATTTTTTGAAATCAAATATTTGACAACACGGTCAAAGCATCACCCACTTCTCTCTAAATTTTAGTAGGCAATCATCCATTAATGAAATTTATGAATTTTTCTGGTTGTGTGCACCTTAAGGGAGATATTTTAAAGCCAAATCTCCAATATCCCAAAATTTATTATTAAGAACTGCTCCGGTGCAACTGACAAGGCATTAGTTGTCATTATTTGAATTTCTTGTCCCTCCCGGTTGTAAAAATAAGAGATTCTTGCTTCTTGTTTAGGGATGATAAATTTGTACTGCATGCTTAATCTTAGAAGCAAATCTTGACTATAAATTTGTCTCAGATTTCTTTATTTGTTATGTCACGAGCCCACCTTGCCTCGTGTTTGGGGCTTCTTGCATTCTCTCATATACAAACATGCATGATTTTCGAAGTACTAATATAATACATTACGACTGCATCCTATTTCTATTTGTGTATTGAAGAATGTTTGCCTTCTGTGTGACTGGTAATGTGTTTAATGGTTGTCTGTAGACTATTGATTCCTGTGTTTCATTTCATTCTAGTAATACATAAAGAATATCCTATTCTTGGCATATCTCCCTTGTTAGATGAAGATTTAACTTTAAGCATCTCTCTTCTTCCTTTTCTTTATATATGATTAACGAGACTTACTCAAAAATCTTACAAAGACTTGGCCTTTAAAGTCCCAAGGTTGTTCTATGGATCAAGTCCCATAATCATAGAACTTCACATTGTTACACTCTTTCTGTAGCACAAGTATAGGGCACATCTAGCTTAGAAACAAATAGGTGCAATGTATGAGTGACAATTAAGACTTCCTAGAAGATCGTTCAAAAATAGTTTATCTATAAATAGCCTTCCCAAAATATACTCATCTACTCCAAAACAATGACAAATTAATAATATCAAACTATAAATATTGAATATTGACGAGCAGCTCTGGATGACAAGTCTCAGGAAACTTATTTGTTCTAAAAATCGCAAATCCTTTTATTTGTTCTGAAAATAGCAAATCCTTTATGTTAAAACTAAGATCAGATATATATAAGTTTTACAACTGAATATATGAATATTGCTATTGAATGAAATATCACACTAAACTCGGTGATAATATCTTCAATCTATATAGTTAATCGAAGATGTTGTGAATGGCTTAATATCTAACAAAAGATGTTGTGAATATGTTATAGAATATACCACAGAAAATATGTTTATTGCTGTTGCGTGCTGCAGACAATATACATTGGACTGTTGTTTTTATGTCGTTTTTTTCTTTAGCACTGCACAACAGTATATACTTATATGGGGAGAGCCTTCCATTGTGGAGGCATCTCCACGATGATCGTGACTCCTTATGGAGTCATGCCTATCGTGGAGGTGATCCCACAGTGGTCGGCTCGTTACCTTGTAATAGAGACAGCAATTGTTTTGCTTAACAACCTTAAATTTGTATTGTCACTTTTCAGTCGATTTAATATATTATTTATAAATATATATATATGAATAATCTTGTTTCATTAATACTCCTTCTTAGTTAGGGAGGATAAAAAATATTACCTCAAAGTAATATATGAGTATAGATAATTATTTAAAGTTAATATCATTTTACTGATATTACAAGCAATGGTTTCCAAGTATCAAGTCTATGATACTCATCAAGTACTCAGAGCAATGGTCTCCAAATATCAACTCACAAGATATTCACCAATTGCTCAAAATGATTATCATGAGTAATGGTCTCCAAGTATCAAATCCATGATACTCACCCAATTGCTCAGAGTAATGGTCTCCAAATATCAAGTCCATGATATTCACCATGTACTCAATGTGAATATAGATAATCATTTTAAATTTATATCATTTTACTGATATTACGACTAATGGCCCTCAAGTATCAAGTCCATGATACTTACCAAGTACTCAGTGCAATGATCTCCAAATATCAACTCACAAGATATTCACCAATTGTTCAAAATGATTATCATGAGTAATGGTCTCCAAGTATCAAATCTATGATACTCACCCAAGTACTCAAAATATCTAGTATGGTATGTGCACTAGTATCACGTGTGATACTTACCATATAGACATGATATATTCATATAATAGAACTTGTAAGTAATTATACCTTTTAGTCCATATTGGTTTACTGAATATAAACTATCATAATTTAAATCTCATTCTCATGATATTTATTACAATAGATGAATAAGTTATTACAAGATCATCACCTTATAACAACTTTTACAACAAGTGTAAATCATTTGAAAGTCGTCACTTCTTAATGATATACACAAGGAACACATGGTTATGAAAATAATACTCATAACAAAGAATGTTTTATTAGTACAATAAAAAAGTTAATAATATAAGTTCTCAGAAATTACAATCATACCAAGTTTACCTCTAAAGTGCTCTACCTTTATCTTTGCTAAAGCCTTGGTGAGAATGTCAGCTAATTGTTCCTTTGTACTGATATACTTCAACTCAATAACATTCTTTGCCACCATATCTCTAATATAGTGATAAGGTATCTCAATATGCTTGGACCTGTTGCGAAATACTGGGCTTAAAGAGAGCTTTATACAACTCTGATTATCGCAATGAATGATAGTAGGTTTTAGAGATTCTCCAAACAAACCAAAAATAAGTTTTCTCAACCAAACTGTTTAACGTGCTCCCATAGATGCGGCAATGTACTCTGCTTCTATGGAACTTTGAGCAACTGAGGATTGTTTCCTACTAAACCAAGATATCATTGCAGAACCCAAACTAAAACAACACCCAGAGGTGCTTTTCCGATCCATAGTGCTTCTGGCCCAATCTGAATCAGTAAAACCATGTAGTTGTAAATCTGCATCTTTGTACCTTAGTCCAAGACTTATTGTTCCTTGAAGATACCTTAGTATGTGCTTAGCTGCTACCATATGAATTTGTTTTGCTTCACACGTGAACTGACTGAGAGCATTAACTGCATGACAAATGTTTGGTCTGGTATTTACTAAGTACATCAAAGACCCAATAATCTGTCTGTAAAGAGTGGAATCTACAAGTTCTGAACTTGATGCTTCTTCTTGTAGTTTAAGCAAATTTGCTTCCATAGGAGTGGACATAGGCTTACAATACATCATTCCAAATCTTTTTAGAATGTCTAAAGTGTATTTTCCTTGATTTAGAAGAATCTCATTGGCATGTTGCCAAACTTCTAAGCCATGTAGTAGCCCTAAATCTTTCATCTCAAATTCAGCTGCAAGATCTTCTTTACACTTACTAATTAAATAATCTTCACCTGTTATTAACAAATCATCTACATAAAGTATTAAAATCAACATATCTCCTTTTACCACTTTAAAGTAGAGGTTCGGGTCTGCATCATTTTTAGAGAAGCCAAGTTTAGATAGATAGTGATCTATTCTTTCATACCATGCTCACTTGCTTAAGTCAGTATAATGCCTTCTTTAGTTTGCAAACATGAGTTTGTTGATTGTGTGCTATGAATCCTTCTGGTTGCTCTATATATACTTCCTCCTCAATCACACCATTTAGAAAGGTCATCTTTACATCCATCTGATGGATCTTCCATCCTTTGGCAACAGCAATGGCAATAACTATTCTTATTGAGATATATCTTGCAACTAGAGCAAAAGTCTCTTCATAGTCAATGTCATCTTTTTGGGAGAAACCTCTTGCAACAAAGCTTGCCTTGCATTTATCAATACTTCCGTTTGCAGCATGTTTAATTTTGAATAACCACTTGGAGACAACTAATTTGTTTTTAGGTCTAGGTACAATATCTCATGCATCATTTTGTAAGATAGAATTATATTCTTCTATCATGGCATCCTTCCAAGTTTGATGTTGAAGAGCTTCTTTTGGGTTAGAGGGTTCTGAGTTTAGAAGCTTACTCATAAGTGCAACATAACTGGAGAATTTATGAGGTCTTTTGTTTTCTCTGATAGTCCCGTCTGAAGTAGCATATTTCTCACCTTCTTCAATAACTTTTCTAGCCCAAAGAGATCTCTTCTTTCCTACTTCATATTCATTAGAAGTATCTAAAGGTTCATTATCTTCAACTTCTTGATTCTCCCTCTGAATCTCAGGATTATGCTCTTCTAGAGAATCATTATTGTCTTCCTTGGACCTTTTGAGTGCAGTGTCCTCTTCAAATATTACATCTCTATTGAGCTCAATATTTCTCTGTCCTAGAATGTAACTTATGTAGGCTTTGGAATTTTCACTATATCCCACAAAGATTCATTTATTTCCTGAAGGTTCTAATTTATTTCTTTTCTCTTTAGGAATGTGAATGTAGACAGGACACTCAAAAGTTCTCAAGTGACTGATATTAGGTTTATTACCAGTGAATGCTTCTTCACGAGTTTTATTTTCAAGATAGGAGACATATACAATAGTATTAGAGCTTCAGCCCAAAGATGGGTTTCTAAGTTTTGATCATGCATCATTGCTTTAGCAGATTCTACTAGTGTTCTATTATTTCTCTCTACAACCCCATTCTTTTGTGGGTTGTATGGAACAGTGAACTCCCTCTTGATTCCAACATGTTTACAAAAACTTTGAAATATTTCTGAAGTGTATTCTTTACCATTGTCTGTTCTTAGTATTTTAATACTCTTACCTGATAGATTTTCCACTAGAGCTTTGAACTCTTTGAATTTCAAGAGAATTTCTTCTGACTCTTTACATTTTTAAAAAAAATATCCGGGTCTTTCTAAAGTAATCATCTACAAAGATAATATAATACAAATATCCTCCAATAGAGGGAACGAACATAGGGCCACTTTACTTTCACTATGATGAAAAGTACTTTTCGTATCCTTTCCTAGTGCACAACCTTTACAAGCTCCAATATGATCAGATCTTAGTTTAGGTAGTCATGTAACCATCTTCTCTAAAGAGGTTAAACCACGAAAATGAAAGTGTCCTAATCTCTTATGCCATAGTTCACTTTCATTTGATGTATGAATTAGGGCTTGATGAGAAAGAGTACACAATTTATAGAGGGTTCCATCTCTAACTCCTATAGTGTGAGCATTCTTTATGTTTGAGTTCTTAGGCCAAGCTAAGATCTTCCCATCCATGAAAGTGATTATGTGTCCCTTGTCTTCTAGTGCTGAAATGGAAACTAAGTTTCTTCTTATGTCAGGTACAAATAGAACACCAATGAGTTGTAGAGATATCCCGAATTCAAGATATATGGTGCAGGTCCCAATACCCATAACTGGATAAGCAGTATCGTCTCCAATCGTAACTTCTTGTTTAGAACATTCTTCTATATATTCTAGATGCTCTTTGAATCCAGTGATATGTCGAAAGGCCCCACTATCAACAACCCAAGTGTTGCGATTGTTTGAAACTTGACTTGATAAGGCAGAGTAGAAAACAAGTTTCTCTGAATTCATATTCTCCTTTGTATCACTAACTTGGGCAAAGGAGGCTTGTACCTTATTTGTTCCAAGACACTTTTGAGCAAGGTGACCAAATTTGTCACATCTGTAACATTGTACTTTTGATAGGTCTCTATGTCTGAATATTGATTTCTTAGCTGATTCATTTCCTCTTTTCCTTTTAAAGTTATTCTTCTTTTTCCTTTTGTGTGATTTTGTATTAAGTACTTGGTAGACTTCTTTTGAAGTATTTGTATTGATCCCTCTGATTGATAATCGAGACTCTTCTTGAATGCAATCTGATTTCAATCGATCAAATTTAAGAATTTTGGTTCGAGCACTTATTCCTTGAATGAAAGATTCTCATGAAAAGGGTAGTCCATTAAGTGCAATCATTGTTAAATCCTTACTATCAAAAGAGTGACCAATAGTGGAGAGTTGATTTTTTAAATCTATAATTCTCATGAAGTAGGATGTGATGGTTTCTCCTTGTTTCATCTTTATTTGATGAAGTTGACTCTTAAGGGTAAATGCTCTGCTTGTGTTGTTAATTCCATACATATCTTTTAGTGCATTGAACATCTCATATGTGTTTTCTAATTTTATGATTATAGGCGCTATATTATCTTTAACTCCATCTACTAACAATTTCATTGTCTTGGTATTGTTCCTTAGCCCATTTAATTTGTTCATCTTTTTCACTCAGTTCAGTCTTGAGTTTTTCCACTATGGGTGTTAGATCATGCTCTTTTAATGTGAGCATCATTCATAATTTCCACGCCACATAGTTTGATACTCATCAAGATGATCTTCTAATCCATTCCATTCACCATTTTGAATGTGGTATTCAACTATATATATATATAATAAGTCTTTATATGTGAATCTGATCTGGGTCTTTTGTTTTATGTCTGCTCTGATACCATGTTAAAACTAAGATCAGATATATATAAGTTTTACAACTGAATATATGAATATTGCTATTGAATGAATATCACACTAAACTCGGTGATAATATCTTCAGTCTATATAGTTAATTGAAGATGCTGTGAATGGCTTAATATGTAACAAAAGATGCTGTGAATATGTTATAGAATATACCACAGAAAATATGTTTATTGTTGTTGCGTGCTGCAGACAATATACATTGGACTGTTGTTTTTATGTCATTTTTTTCTTTAGCACTGCACAACAGTATATACTTATATGTGGAGAGCCTTCCATTGTGGAGGCATCTCCACAATGGTCGTGACTCCTTATAATAGAGACAGCAATTGTTTTGCTTAACAACCTTAAATTTGTATTGCCACCTTTCGGTCGATTTAATATATTATTCATAAATATATATTAATATAATGATATATATATATATATATATATACGTGTGTGTGTGTGTGTGTGTGTGTGTGTGTGAATAATCTCGTTTTATCCAATAGAAGCTATAATCATTGACACTTTATGGCACCAAAATATTTTTTTCGTACTAAGTCTCTACTCTAGTGATCTCCCTACATCAAACATTTAACTGAAACTCAGTATCCATCTTCCACCATCTCTGTAAACTTTGCAACAGCAACCTTCTGTGGCAATTTCATTTGATAAGCATCAGACGACAGACCTTCAAAACCATCCCTCACAATTGGTCTGTCTAAAATAACACAAATCACTCTCTCAGATCTTTGGAAATTCATTGACAAGCATGGACATTACATCGACAAAAAGTGATGCAAACAATAAATTTGCAAGAGCGGGGTTAGTTGTTCTATCTTCTTGGAGCATGAATTTTGCATGCACTCTTATACAGGTGTCTAAAGAGTGCCCTGGTAGAGGCGCTGCCCTTCCTGATACTCTGAAATTTAAAACCTGAGTTTGGTCATACAAATAACACAGCCAATTACTCTTGGTACTTCACAGAATTTAAAGTGAATCCCTAGTGAAAAACAAGAAAGGGCAGGTCCTTATGACAAATTTGCTACTAATGTGATTGTTAGACAGAATTTGCTCTTGTAAGTCATGAATATTAGTTCTGATGTTGAAACTTCACTGAAATGACCAAATTCCGTGTAAAAGACAAACCTGCTACTGGTTTTATCTATTTATGTCAAAATTGGATGCTACTCTACTGAAATGGCTGCTAGAATGACTGTCAAATACTATTGTCCATTACAATAGAAATCAATGCTGTTGCTTCTGCTGTAATGAAGTCTGTTGTGAAATAATGAGATGTGACACCTTTCATTTAAACCCAAAACTGCTTGCTCTATGTTAGGTAATATTGTTAGTAATTGTAACCTTCAAAACTCTGATATTTTGGACTTCAAATGATATTTTTAGGGAAAGGACATACCTCTTTATGTGTTGCCCTATTAGCATGCAACTAAATCTGGTTGGCCATTTTCTTCTAACTAGTGCACCCTATTAATAGATTTTCTTCCTTCACACGTTCTTGGTTCCCCCATACATAAGTGCATGCCTACGTAAAGGAATCTATTCCTTCTCAACTGCAGCTCATCAGCATTCACATGAGCACACTTCTCAAACAGGATTTGATCTTCATTTTTGAAAGGCCTGTTTTGCTACGTGGCATAAGCCTATATAAACAAACCTGATCTTGACTTTTGTTCAATTTGCTTATACCAGGTGCACACCTGACAAATGGATTTTGGACATCAATCTGTTTTTTCCTTGTGTGTGCACCTCACATTGCAAATGTAAACCCCAAAACTGGAAATTCTGTAATACTTTCTAAGTTGCACATTCATTTTTTAATGTGTCCATTTTTCTTCACATGGGCTCATCTATATGAAAAAATTCAGACCTTTTAATACCCTTCTTACTTGCTTAATAATAATGCACAACTTCAAAAGGGAATTTGCTGTTTTAACTAGAATTCCTGATATTACACATAAAGGCAAATGCCTCTGTGTCATCTGCCATTTTTCAAAAAACTTGAATAGACTCCTTGCTGTCATGTCTTGGGAAAAATTTTAGATTTTGAAACTAAACTGTCTTCTGCAAACAGACCTGGTTATCCTAACCACTTTGATCTCCACAGTTGTCTTGACAAACACTCGACCAGAAAATCCAATCATAACCCTGGCATGAATATATAACATAGACCGAAAAGACAAATTCTGACACAACTTATGATTTGCTGAAAGGTGGGGGCCTAACTGAAAAAAATGGCAAAAATGTAAATTTCTCATACAAGTTCAGCAAACCTGAAAAATGGAAGGCTAAGTGCGGGATAACCTCATAAATTTTCGTTGAAATTGGTCTTCAGTTTAAAGATTTGCTTAAGATAGTCTAAGAAGTTTCTTAGCTCCACAATTCACAGCTTCCTTTTTCATGACAGGTTTTAGTCCTCATTTTACCATGTTCTAAAACAACACGTGGTTTTAGACCTCTGTATTCTGATTCATTTCATCTAAGAACCATGAGCTGGTCTGTTAGGCGTATGTATATTTTTTATATTGGTCTTTATCAGTTCTCTTTTAGTGGCACTACTTCAATGTTTTAGCCAAAATTTTGCAAAAATTATTTATGTTAAAATTAAACTTTTTACCTTATCAATAAAAATCAACCAACTTAGAGGTCGTGTATCATTATATGCTCATGCCACTTCAGAATATCTGTAACTCTAAGGACATAAAAACCTTACACGATGCATCCATCCCCAGACAGCACATTGGTAACAAACCCCAAACAATCCTCTTTTTTAGTTTTGAAATCCATTATTCTTCAAAAAAGCTTGAAACACTTGGAAATTCAAAAATACTGATCATTATTTGGATATTTGCTACTTTTGACAACATAAATCAATCAATCAACTTCATAAGAGACTATAATTAAAACAAAGAAGTTCTGAAGTTTAGAAACATCTGCAGAATATATTCTTACATCACAGAGGAAACCTGCCTCTTCACACTACAGTCTTGAAATTTTACATGTCTAAGATAGAAACAAATAAATCCAATCCATACAAAACATAACATCCCACCCTCAAAATGACCAGACCATAACCCTTACTGTAGGAAGATTATACTTCCACCTAAATGATGATTGATATCATACCAGTTATCCTTAAGTACTAATCATAAAATATTTTAAGGCTCGTAATTACAAAAAAGAAAGCATTAGGACCCCGTTCATCACAACCAATCTGTAGATGGGATGAAAGAAATCAGTGTTACATGGACAGAGCTGGCTGCTTTGTGACGTGTGGATGCTAAGGGGTAAAAATAATTTTGAACAACAGTAAGGAAGTACTTCAATTTTCCTTTGTTAAACAGCAGGTTTTGCAGAAGCAGATAGCTGATGAGAGGATAGTAATTAATCATGCAACACTTATGAGATCAATGGATGCCACAAAAAATGCTTGCACCCTCTCCTACTCTTCTGGCAATATAAAATGAATCGTAACCCAGAATTATTGAAAAATATAATGGAGTTCATGGATCCAATTATATGAAGAAGGCATATAGCTCAACCTTGTGAGTTTTGGAAAAACCTTATATAAGCTGAATGGCATTGAAATTAACAACAGTATACACTCAGATTAATTGAGACACATCATAGGGAATCAAGGCATTATTTTTAACTCGATCACAAGGAGAAGGCAATCAACAGCCAGCAACATGCACATAGTGCCAAATCAAACACTAAAATAGACCTACGAATAATACAATTCTCTAATGATCTAACAAATAATATAGTCATCGGACAAAATTCAATTCTCAAATGATCTAATGCTACTACAGACCTAGAATTTAATATAATTCTTTAAGAATACACTATGAATTGTCCTCAAAACAGGAGGCATTCTTTAACTAATTACCCAGTAAGGAATGTGTTAAAATAAGGCATGCTCAATCTCATTACTTAATCACAAATCCTCACAATGTGGTAAAATGTTAAATACATTTGCATTCGCTTCAAAATTACAATGAACTTCACATCCTACATTATAGTGCACCGACTTCTCTCCTCAGGTGGTGGTGGAGGTGGCTGTGTATACCTATTAGCTTCTGTTGGATTGTATGTAAACTCTGATGTATCTAAACCATACTGCATTCACAAATTCATGAAATCACAAGTCCATTAATAGAGTCAATAAATGTTAATTAAATGCAATAATTAATGATATATTTCTAGTCTAGGAGACAATCACATGTTTTCACACCTTCTCTCTCATTCGAGTGCTCCAAGCATCATTTCGAGTAGCCCGTTGCTCAGGAACAGGAGTTGACCCAGCAGCAACTGGAGCTCCCTGGCGGTTGAGCAGAGGTTGACGCATACCAGATCTTGGAGCAAGGTATTCATCATCACTATCATAATCTCCCGGACCGACAGTAACTGACTTAATTGCCAGTGCTAATATCATAGCAAAAACCTGTTGAACCATAGAATATTTAGCTTTTTTCTAATTGACCAAAGTAGCACCGAGTATCTATAGCAGTTGTCTTTTGGTGCTGTCTGGTCTTTACAGCCTTTAGAATTTTTGAGTGGGGTAGAGATCTGAGGCAAAGGTGTGATCATAAACATGCCAGAAACAAGAAGATGAATATCTCTAAAATGCAAACTACAGCATGCATTAAGTCGTCAATAATATAAAATATTCACTAGAATTCTAACATACTAAAAGATGGCAGACATGGAGGACTCCAAAAACAATTACCTACACAATACTAGGCTCTTCATTCCAGACACTGATCTGAATAGAATTACCAAACTAAGTTCTGGAACTGAGATAATTCGACAAAGTTTTAGAACAGAGATAATTCTTAGCTGTATACAGAGCACTTGGTTCCTTATCTAATCATGCATAACAACTACTTTCTGTGGATTTAAGGTAAGGGCTTGACACAAGGACTTGCACACATGCCTGTAGGGTGATGCAGAAATCAATGTTTTGTGCCATTAATAAATATTTAAGTTCCCAGTTCATGTTTGGGTGTTTTGGGTAATTCCATACAAGAAACATATAAAAATAATAATTATATACATATTTGCAGCCTAAAAATAGGAATGAACTTTAGAATACCGCATAGCACATGTAAAATAAACAACATCAGCATAAAAATTAGAAATATTACTTTGCTGTCTGTTTGTCAAACTTGTACGTCATTATAGAAATTTCAAAGTAGTTGTTCAGAGTTTAGAGGTTAATTTTAAGGATAGGGTTGGCTTTTTAGGTTGAATAGTCAACTATTGAAGTCAAAAAGAAAAAAGAAAAATAAATCATTTTGGGCACCCAGTTTGGCCCAGGTTCACCCTGGGTACTCCCCAGTCCCCAAAACACCTAGGTTCCCTTGGGTATGCTCTGTAGCATACCCAAACGAATATGGCTCTGTTTAACGGGTCTTGGGTCAGACCACAGGGGAACTAGACCAGTACCCATACATGGTACAAACCAGATCCACATTCGAGCGGAAACATGAGCAAAACCTGTAACAATGTTAAATATCAACCACTTAATCCTACATAGGAGAAATAAACGAGAATTACTAACTTATATTTCATGTTCACATCTTTTATCATTTAAGAGAAAATATTTAACTCAAACTTACAGGTTGTGATCAAAGTTCTTCCTGCAATTCAAAATGTAATCTTTCCACTGCATACAAAGACATTCTACAAAGCCACTAGCAAGCTTCAGCAGTTTAAAACAATTATTATAATCATAGAAAGGATAATAAAAGCACCTAGTTAATGGCTTTCACACTAGGGCAACACCTCTGACTCCTGTAATTTCCCCATTTTGCGCCTTCCTTAGTGCCAGAGCTCATAGCAGGATTGGCCTATTATCTAGGTTACCATAGGCCAGTGTATTGCATAAGGAGCCCACCCAAGGGTTGCAGATTCACTCAAGACATCTTCTCACTGCATTTCGGGAGTTCATCTGACATTGCCAAGGGTCAAAGACAGTCTCCTAAATTTTAGGAGAAAGCCTAATTTAGGACAGTTTGGGACAGTATCCTAGATTTTAGGAGGGATCCCAACTTTTAGGGATTGACTGGGAGTTGACCGGGACACATCAGGAGGCCTCTGAGGTCAGTCTGGAGACTTTGGATGCAGTTCCTATTTTTTAGGGAGGATCCCTAAATTTTAGGAGACTATCAATCAGCTCACAGTGGTCAGTCATCATCAGTGGACCGGTGCCAACAGTCAGAATCCAGTCCAACGTCCAGATGAGCAAGTTATGAATAATTGGGAAATTATTATATTATTTCCTTAGTTAGATTTTAATAGATTAATTATAAAGATTATAGTCACATATATTATAATAATAAGATAATAAAAAAGCGGTCATGGGCACAATCCCCTAGGAAATAAAGTTGAAGGTTAAAATTTAAAATGTGTTTTTTATGTCTCATGGAGAAATAACCCTCAACGGCCGAATATTTGAGGGAATGACTTATTTTAATAAAGTTTAATTAAATTTATATGAAACCCTTGAAGACATTTGATTTCTTTTGGAGGGAAAAGGGAAAATGAATAAAAAGAAGTTGGAGAGCCATTTTTCCATCATCAAGGTTTTATTTTCTAATTGTGCAATTTGGTGGAGGAACTCTGTACAACAATAGATCTTCGAGGAATGAAAACTTATGGAGGAAATTTGGAGTTGGACGTAGCTCCAGCTCACCAGGCAACAAAATAAAGTACAAAATTTGTTGGGTTTTGCAGTGGCAATTGATTTATGGAAGAGATATTTCAGATCTGATTGCTGGGAATAAATATTATTAATCAAAGTGCAGATCAGTGGTTGGAAGACCAAACTTATTAATTTCCTTGGTTCCTAGCAGCAGCCGTACAGCCTAGGGCTTTCATGATTTACTCCCAGCCTGGAAGCCTAGACGTGAGGAAAAATTAGCAGATCAGACCATCATACTTGGATGTTTGAGGGAGAAATCAGTAGTTACAGACTGCAGGGGGGTTAGATAGTGAGTTGCAGGAAGGAGATTCAGTTTTCCCCAGCCATACCACCTCATATTAATTTCCAGATTTCACCCAGACTTCGACAGCACCCTTGGGAGCAGAAAAATGCATAGTAATCAGAAGTTGCTAAAGTTGATCATCCATCCTTGTATGCTGACTTTAGTTTCAGAATTGTATCAGCCTGGTACGATTTATGTTTGTTCAATTTCCAGTCCAATAAATTAAATCTTCAATTTCCTTGGCGTTGGTTTTTAGTTCAGTCTTTTCAGCATTTGTATTTATGCATTGCATCCTATCATATTCAAAAATACAAAAAAACAAAAAAAAATTCCAAAAAAATCAGAATTAGCAACCAAATCAGAAAGTTGCAAAAGGCAGATCCGGGGGTGGCTTATTATACCTATAGACTAGTTTTCCTTTCAATAAGTAGTCTTCTGAGCACTGGCAAAGAATTTCATTTGTAAGCCAAATGCAATCTTATTGATCATGACATGGAAAAATTGTATAAGAGCTGATCGAATGATTCAAATTTCAAATTAATATTAACAGTCTTTAACCTGCAACCTGACACATAAACTAAGAGGTCAAGGATTACAATGTTCCTTGAATATTTTTTAATTTAAGATAAGAGTCCAACATTAAATGCAAACACAACCTAATCTGTCATTCATTTTTTAACACAGCTTTTCCCCAAATATAACACCCATAAAATATAACACAAATCTTGCCAAGGACAAGACTTATTAGAAAGCTAGTCAAACCCTTCCTTTCGCAAGCACCTCTCCAAAAGCCAATTCATTTTGAAATTGACCTAAGTTGTACAATAACCATTTCATAATCTATGATAGAATGACAAATAGCACAAAACTTCATTCACCTTTTTCAATTCAAATGCTCATGGGCTATGATGCACTAAAGTTTGTACACCCTTCAGAAAGAAAAAAAACTCAGCAAGAAACACATCATTGACAGTATCTTAAGGATAATATACTGTACCTGTAATATAACTATTCCAAGAGCAACCCATTTGACAATCTTCAAATGTTTCTCTAAAAAATCTTTGATCATGTCGAAATCTCCAGTTTTATCAGTTGGAATTACCTGAAGCAAAAAAAGTTGTCTCCAGAATCTTATAAACTGAGAAAGAATTAATGTTTTCTTTTAATATATATCACATAATAATTTAACAGAAATATAAGGTGCTCACCTCCTCCCACTTGTGGTCAAAGATTATAAAGCCTGTAAAGCCCAACTCTGCCAAGACTAACAGAGCAATAAACACAGAATACTGAACACTTCTTAAGGAAACTGTATCATAAAGTGTGCTCCCAAAATCTAAAAGTCATGCATGCCATGGGCAGTTAAAAATTTAACTAAAAGCCAGCTCTTTAGCTAAACATGAGACTGATAAATAAAATGGTTTCAATATGCATAGTTCTTTGGTCCAGAACAGCTGAAAGCTATGTTCATCAAATAAATTGTAACCATATTAATCCAATCTATAGAGGATTTCATTTTCCAACATATAATGTGTTTCTCGTGTGCTTGAGCTATGTTCAAGAGCCTATGATTACTAATTTGCTAATAAATAAAACCACACAGGAAATTATATTCTTGGCAATGAGAAACTTTTGGAAAGGATACACAACAGAGGCAGCATTGTCGCCTTGTTGCTACTGCAATACAGCCAGAACAGGAAATGATGCAAACAATAACTCCAATTGCAATGAACAAATATATAAACCTGCACAAACAAAGTACAGAATTTATTCCATAGTAACTGTATGCATTGATTTGCATAAGTAATTGTATGACAATGGAAACAGCTCATAAAAAGGGTAAATCTGCCACTTTATTTTTTACACAGTACATCTGCACATTATTGCATTCATTCTAACTTACATGACAGTAAGAAACAAGATCAACTATTTCTTGAATATATGTACAGCTACTAAGAAATGAGAAATATAATTCATCATATTAATGAAATGGGGCCTGCTTGACCAGGTCCAGCATTAACATCAGCAGGCAGCTCCTGAGAGCAGTAAGAAAGGATGGATGGCTTGCCTCGTTCAACCAGAACAGCTCATCAGATACAACCAAGTAAGACAGATAAGGAACAAGAAGGATGCATTTGGTGTACCACCAGGACTGATAGAGTAGTGACACTTCTACAAATGTGTGTCCTAATCTAGCTTTAGGCTTTATTGTTGATGCTGTAGTGGCTACAAGACCAGGTTTCAAAAAATAAGCATATCTGGTGCATAAACTTGAGTGTGACAGAGAAAAAAAAGGCTATTCTAGATTGAAATCTTTAAACACATTTCCCACGTGCAATTTAATATTAATCCACAAAAATAGAATGATCTATTTTATTTTATGTTTCCAGGAGAATGAGAGGAGATCTTCCTAGCAGTGAACCTTTCCTACCTAACCTAATCAAGCTTGATGGGAAACAGAGAAACAAATAACCACAGAAAAGCAAGTAACAAGTAACCTAGAGTATGGATAAGAGAGTAAAGGACCTTGCAACTCACAAGCACAAGGCAGTAACCAAACCCACAAACTAGCTACTTTGATGGGTTTTGAGCTAGCCAATGCAAGCAACACGATGCAAAAGCACAGTGCACTCAAAATAAGCCAAGTACAAATTTGTAGACTCTGACCTCAAATATAAGAAGAAAAACACCAAGGACAAATGGAATGAAGCTCTTAAGAAATCCACCAGATGACAAGCAACAACCTATCTGGTCTCGGGGATGTTGCAGGGTTGCCAAGAATAACTTAGCCAATCTCCTTTGATGCCAGGACTATACAGGTTAAACTCAGACCAACATGATTCTAAAACAAGCGCACAGAAATAAAGGGCCAACAGGAGCTTGGAAGATGAAGCTAAAGATGCAATGGAATTTCAATTTAAAAAGGGGCAGCGAGAAGCAAAAACAGAATTAATGTGAAGAATGGCAAGAGAAATAAGTAAAAGGATCCTCTCTAGTGACTGCAACCTTGCCAAGTTAAGGACACGTAGATGTTAGAAGCCAATTTTTAGAGAGGTCGGCTACTTCTGTTTTTAAATAAGTAATAAATAAAATTAATATTAAACGAAATTATTAAAGACTTGTTCAAGGGGCCAACAATGGTGAACATTATTAAATAATGTTTTAACTGTTTAAGCTGACCTGATTTAAAATATGCTATTGGGTCAGTTTTCTAATCTTAGCCAACCTAAAGAGGAATCTATATATATTTGGGGTGGCAGATGTGAAGAGATCATCAAAGAGTTTATTGTCCTTTGCATTAAACGATGCTGGAGAGATCTCACACGAAAACCTGAGAGACCTCACATTGGTGGGATAAAATCCATCATTAGTTTTTGCTCAGTATAATCTTATTACTCCCACCAGTACTAATGTACAGCGCCAATATCATTTTTCATTGCTCTTAGCAGATCATTTTGAGATGACTGATGAGTATTAAGCAAGGTGGACTCATTAAGCAATGATCATCTCTACTACACAGCAGTCAGGAGCGAATACCAGGTGCAAGCATTGATACTATTAACTGTGAAGCATTGATAGTTCTTTTTTGTTGTCTTCAACACAGCAGCAGATCAATTAGGGCAATTAGACCTGGGACGGAGATCACAGCAGCAACCAAGAATAGGGTGTGATACAGGAGAAAGAGGCAGTAAGCATGTTTCTTATTGAAGATAGCTGATAAGTAGCCGGTGTGGACCTGCAATCACCTAAGGGGCAATCTTGGAAGATTCTGAAGATGTGAATAATTAATTTGTAAAAACTTGCTTACAGTTTAATATTAGTTTCTCTTTCAATCTATCGATGGTATTTTGAACTGCAGTCTAAGCTCATGCCTATGAACTGTAAAAACAAAGTCTAAATTCTGAAATAAATATCTTTGAAGTAGTAGTTGTTTATGATCAGGAATTTTATGCTATTGTTCAAGCTCTAAAGAAGTGGAAACATTACTTATTGCCTAAGGAGTTTGTATTGTATATTGATCATCAAGCTTTACAGTCTTTGCATAGTCAGAGTAAGTTGAATCAGAGACATATGAGATGGGTTGAATTCTTGCAGAGCTATTCATTTGTGTTGAAGCATAGGAGTGGTAAGTCTAATAAGGTTGCTGATGCTTCGAGTAGAAGAAGGAATCTGATGACAGAAATGAAGGTGACAGTGCTTGGATTTGATAAATTGAAGACTTTGTATGAGGTTGATCCTGATTTTAGTGAACCTTGGAAAGCTTGTAAGGAACCTTTGATTGCAGATAGGAGTTCTTTGTTGGATTATTTCATACAGGGTTGTTGTTCAAAGGAGTTCAGTTGTGTATATCATGAGGATCTATGAGGGAGAGTCTAATTAAGGAGAAACATTGTGGAGGACTAGTTGGACATTTTGGGATTGACAAGACAGTGGCAGTTATCAGTGAGCAGTATTTTTGGCATTCCGAAGTGTAGAGTTTGTCAAGTAGCTAAAGGGAATAGTCAGAATACTAGGTTGTATACACCATTGCCTATATCGGAGAAGCCTTGGGAGGAAATTAGCATGGATTTTGTGTTTGGTTTGCCAAAGACTCAGAAAGGTAAAGATTTAGTGTTTGTGGTGGTTGATAGGTCTTCAAAAATGGCTCATTTTATTCCTTGTAAGAAGACATCAGATACAGTGCATGTAGCTGATTTATTTTTCAAAGAAACTGTTAGATTGCATGGATTGCCTAAGAGCATAGCTTCAGATAGGGATACCAAGTTTCTTGGTTATTTTTTGAGGACACTTTGGAGAAAGTTGAATACTGAATTAAAGTTTAGTTCTACATTTCACCCACAGGCTGATGGACAGACTGAAGTTGTGAACAGGAGTTTGGGTAATCTTCTAAGATGCTTGGTTGGTGAGAAGGCAAAAAATTGGGATTTGGTTTTGGCACAAGCTGAGTTTGCTTATAACAATTCAGTGAATAGAAGTACAGGTAGAACATCTTTTGAAATTGTTTATGGTTTACATCCAAAGGGGGTAGCAGAATTGAGGTATATCAATGGTGAAGAAAAGAGAAGTGCTGAAGCAGAGGGATTTACAGATCACATGAAGACTTTGCATGAAGGAGTTAAGAAACATTTGGAAGGCATGAATGACAAATATAAGAGAGCTGATCAGAAGAGGAGATATAAGGAGTTTGAAGTTGGTGATGAAGTGATGGTTTTTTTGAGAAAGGGTAGATTTCCAGTTGGTACTTACAGTATGCTGAGAATGAAGAAGTTTGGACCGTGTAAAATCTTGAGGAAGTTTGACTCAAGGAATGCTTATGAAGTGGAGTTTCTAGAGGACATGGACATTTCACCTATATTCAACATAGAAGATTTCAGAATTTAGACTTTGTTTTTACAGTTCATAGGCATGAGCTTAGACTGCATTTCAAAATACCAATGATAGATTGAAAGAGAAACTAATATTAAACTGTAAGCAAGCTTTTACAAATTAGTTATTCACATCTTCAGAATCTGTCAAGAATGCCCCTTAGGTGATTTCATAACTCGAGCAAAATAGATCCAAATGAAGTGCGATCGTGGGAAAGTGATCACAAATAGGTCCTAGTTAAGATTCTATGACCGCACACGCTAACTCAAACGTATGATGAACCGCCAACACAATCTCTCAAACAAAAAAATAAGAGCAGAAAGAACAAAACTATTTTTGGTTGATGCAAGATTGTCATGAACCCAAGATGCTCCTGCATCAGACACTTAGGGTTATTTGAAAAGTGAGTCTCTCACTTTGCTAGGGCAAAGGAAAACCAAAATGGTCTTTATGATCGGTGTACAACACAAATTCCTTAGGCATCAAATCATGTCTCCATTTCTTCAAAGCTTGAACAATAGCTTAAAATTCATTGTTGACATAACCGATAATCCAATGAGTTGAGCATATTATGATGTGTTTGACTCTGATCTAACGGTAGGATGATCAGTTATGATATTGTCATTGATATCAACTAGGTGTTTATTTGTTGATTGTGTTCTTGATAAGCAGAGGAATGATCAGTTAAATGAATCTCGAGTTGTGTTTAGAGTTGGAGTGTGCAATCGTGATGGACGATCTATTGATGTCTCTAGATGGTATATCTATGACCGCACAAGTTCAAGTTAAGTACAAGATGAGTTATGATCAGATGAACAGGTATAGGTAAGTTGGCAAAACAACAGATGACCCAAGTTGAATGATTTCTCTTTATGAAGAACAGAATTGGATTTAGTGAGTGGTTGTATATATGTGATCTAGACAAGCATATCTACCTAATCCTATGATCGCATCATGATTGGAGATCGGAGGAATTAGTTATGGAGATTTGAAGTGACTGAAACAGGAAGAACAGTGAACTACATGCTTGATCAATAAAGTTGTTAGATCGGGTGATCAAATATGAGCTAATGAATTGTTTTATGCTCCAAGTGTTGTGGTGACGTAGCATATCTGACTTGTAGAGGTAAAAGGTGTTACAGTGATCAAAAAGGAAAGGATTTCTCGAAGTTATGCATGTTTCTAGGGAAAGGTGATGAAAGTTTATTTTATTGGCCAAACCAAAGGTGCGATGAGATTCCTACAGTCGGCCTGTGTTGTTGAGAAAGAAAAAACGTTTTACAAACTTCCTATGGTGGTGGATGATGATTGAAGTGTTTGTGTTAGAATTTTTGGTTGGCCTACGACCTAATATGTGTTGAGAAGTATAAGTACTACTTTCTTGTATTTTCAAGTGTGTGAGAAGGAAGATCGGCAAGTGTGAGATCGCAAGGTTTGGATGTTCTGCATGTGAAGCAGAGATTGAGCTTGAACTAGATCTGAATTAGTCGAAGAGAAGTGCTACTTTCTCAGATCACTTTCACTTGTTGATCCCTAACAGTTTCATCAAGCAAAATCCCTTAACCGGGTAGATCCTAACAGGTCTGATTTGTAAATCCTTTAACAGGATGACACATTAGCTTGTGTTTGAAGTCCTTTAACCAAGCCACTCCTAACAGGGTGAAGCTCTTAACAGTACTAAAGGTAAATCCCTTGACCGGGTGACTCCTAACAGGGTCTTGCTCTTAACCGGGCCTATTGTAAGCTTTTAACAGGGCTAAGCTCTTAACCGGGCATGCTCCAGAATAGTGCATTTTTCTTAGTGAATGCCATCCCCACCGTGGTTTTCCCAAGTTGGGTTTCCACAATAAAAATACTGATGTTATGTGTTGATTTGTGTGGATGATTATGTTTGATGTGATGTTTATTTCATGTTAAGATTAAAAGGGTGAATGCACGTTGATAAGAGAGTATAGAAATGAATTAAAAGGTTTAGATTTATGTGATTGGATAGATTATTGATTCACCCCCTCCTCTCAGTAATCTTAGACCTGATTATACTAACAATTGGTATCAAAGCTTTGGTCCTCCTTGTTGATCAGATTATTGGTGATAAGAATACAGGTGTTGAAAGCTCAGAGAAAGTACTTGTTTGATCTCAAAATATGAGCCTAGAATGGTGAAGGAAGCAATCAAGGATGAAGATTGGGTAAGAACTATGGAGGAAGAGCTTGATCAAATTGAGAAGAATGATACATGGACACTTGTTCTTAGACCTGAAGATAAAAATGTGATTGGTACCAAATGGGTTTTTAAGAACAAACTGAATGAAGATGGAGATGTGATCAGCAACAAGGCAAGGCTTGTATGCAAAGGATATGCGCAAGAAGGACTGGACTATGGTGAGACTTTTGCTCCAATAGCAAGATTAAAAGGGGTAAAAATTCTACTTCTTATGTTGCATATAAGAAATTCAAAGTTTTTCAAATGGACGTATAATCTGCCTTCTTGAATGGTGTTCTTGAAGAAGAAGTCTACATAGAACAACCAAATGGTTTTGCTTTGACAAAAGAGAAGGACATGGTATGCAAGTTGCAAAAGGCGTTATATGGATTGAAACAAGCACCAAGTGCATGGTATGAAAGGTTACATTCCTATATGATTACGATTGGTTTTGATAGAACATTTGATGATAGTAATATTTATTTTAAAGTTGAAGGAGATAAGTTGTTGATAGTTGAAGTATTTGTTGATGATATTACCTTTGGAGGAGATGATGAGATGAGTTTAGCATTCGCTGATGAAATAAAGGAGTTTGAAATGTCTATGATTGGGGAGATCAAATTTTTTATTGGGTTGCAGGTTTCACAATTGAATAATGGTATATATATATATATTAGTCAAACCAAGTATGTGAAAGAAGTTTTAAAGACTTTTGGTATGAATGATTCCAAACTAGTTGGTACCCCCATGGTTACAGGTTGTAAATTGTCTAAAGATGATGAATTTGATGTTGTTGATACTACTTTATACAGATCTATGATCGGTAAGTTGCACTATGTTGTTCACACTAGACTGGACACTGCTCAAGCGGTTGGTATTGTTGCAAGATTTCAAGAAAATCTTGAGTCGCACATGGTTGCAATTAAGAGGATTTTCAAATACTTGAAAGAGACTATTGGTTATGGCTTATGGTATCCTCACAAAGGAGATTTCAATTTAGAGGTGTATACAGATGTTGATTGGGCAGGAAATATGGATGATAGAAAGAGCACAAGTGGTGGTGCATTCTTTCTTGGAGGAAGACTTGTGTCTTGGACAAGCAAAAAGTAGAATCTCACAATCCACAACAGAGGCAAAATATGTGGCTACAACAATTAATTGTACTGAGATTGCTTGGATGAAGCAAATTTTTGAAGGTATCAAAGAAAAGGTAAATGAACCGATAACAATGTTTTGTGACAATACAAGTGCAATAAATATTTCAAAGAATCCAGTAATGCATTCCAAGACTAAGCATAGTGCAATTAAGTATCACTTTCTGAGAGAGCAAGTGCAAGAGAAAGAGGTGAAGTTGAAATATGTACCAACAAAGGAGCAAATAGCAAATATTTTCACAAAGCCACTACCTAAGGATACTTTTGAGTATCACAGAAGTAAGTTAGGGGTTATCCCCCTACCTGAATAGAATTAAGATGCAGATGTTGCATCAATCTAGTGGACTTAATGCTATATCTTTCACTTTGGATTGATGTTAAGGGGACTACTCATCAGGGGGAGTAATTGGTTAGGTGAAAATGGATCCAGCAGGTATTCCATCTTTGGCATTGTTGTCAAAGAGGGAGAGTATCAAATGATTGTTGTATCAAGAACAATGAGGTATTGATTTGGTATAGTTGGTGTTGCCATCAATGCCAAAGGGGGAGATTGTTGGCATAACTGACGATCAGATGAGTTGAGTATATTATGGCATGTAATTGATGTTGATCTAATGGTAGGATGATCAGTTATGATATTGTCATTGATGTCAACTAGGTGTTTATTTGTTGATTGTGTTCTTGATAAGCAGAGGAATGATCAGTAGAATGAATCTTGAGTTGTGTTTAGAGTTGGAGTGTGCGATCATGATGGACGATCCATTAATGTCTTTAGATGGTATATCTATGACCGCACAGGTTCAAGTTAAGTACAAGATGAGTTATGATCAAATGACCAGGTATAAGTAAGTTGGCAGAGCAGTCGATGACCAAAGTTGAATGATTTGCTCTTTATGAAGAACAGGATTGGATTTAGAGTGTATGGTCGTACATATGTGATCTAGACAGGCATATCTACCTAATCCTGTGACCGCATCATGATTGGAGATCAAAGGAATTAGTTATGAAGATTTGAAGTGACTGAAACAGGAGGAACAGTGAACTACATGCTGGATCGGTAAAGTTGTTAGATCGGGTGATCAAATATCGGCTAATGAATTGTTTTATGCTCCAAGTATTGTGGTGACGTGGCAGATTTGACTTGTAAAGGTAAAACATGTTACAATGATAAAAAAGGAAAGGATTTCTTGAAGTTATGCATGTTTCTAGGGAAAGGTGATGAAAGTTTATTTGTTTATTTTATTGGTCAAATTGAAGGTGAGATGAGATTCTTACAACCAACCTGTGTTGTTGAGAAAGGAAAAACGTTTTATGGACTTCCTATGGCGGTGGATGATGATTGAAGTGTTTGTGTTAGGGTTTTTGGTTGCCCTAAGACCTAATATGTGTTGAGAAGTATAAGTACTACTTTCTTGTATTTTCAAGTGTGTGAGAAGAAAGATTGCCAAGGCAAGTGTGTGATTGCAGGGTTTGGATGTTCTACATGTGAAGCAAAGATTGAGCTTGAATTGGATCTGTATTAGCAAAAGAGAAGTGCAACTTTCTCAAATCACTTTCACTTGTTGATCCCTAATAGTTTCATCAAGCAAAATCCTTTAACCGGGTATATCCTAACAAGTCTGATTTGTAAATCCTTTAACAGGGTGACACATTAACTTGTGTTTGAAGTCCTTTAACCAGGCCACTCTTAACAGGGCTAAAGGTAAATCCCTTGATCAGGTGACTCTTAACAGAGTCTTGTTCTTAACCGAGCCTATTGTATGCTTTTAACAGGGCTAAGCTCTTAACCAGCCAAATCTGCTCCAGAAGAGTGCATTTTTCTTAGTGGGTGCCATCCCCACCGTGGTTTTTCCCAAGTTGGGTTTCCCCTATAAAAATATTGGTGTTATGTGTTGATTTGTGCAGGTGATTATCTTTGATGTGATGTTTATTTCATGTTAAGGTTACAAGGGTAAATGCATGTTGATAAGAGAGTATGGAAATGAATTAGAAGGTTTAGATTTATGTGATTGGATAGATTACTGATTCACCCCCCCCCCCCACCAGTAATCTTGGACCTGATTATACTAACAGCTAGTGTGGACCTACAATCACCTAAGGGGCATTCTTGGCAGATTCTGAAGATGTGAATAACTAATTTGTAAAAACTTGCTTACAGTTTAATATTAGTTTCTCTTTCAATCTATCATTGGTATTTTGAACTGCAGTCTAAGCTCATGCCTCTGAACTGTAAAAACAAAGTCTAAATTCTGAAAAAATATCTTTGAGGTTGTTGTTGTTTAGAGTAATATGGTTCCAAATTGCATACTATTGTGTTGGTATATTTCAGTGGTATCAGAGCAAGGAATCTTGCCAACCTATGGATCAATCTGGATAAGCAGATATTGATTTATGTAGAAGAGTGACAAAGGGATCATGAGTAACCAAGGCAAGTAGGCAAATTAATAGCAAGCATTCAAAGTTAGTTAAACTACTTCCATCAAAGTACTGTGAGTAGGCACAAAACAACCAAATGCTTCAAGTTCAAGGACCTCCCCTCTACGAAAAATTATTGGTCAACAAAATATAGACAAATTTCATTACACAAGTCAAAGATGTTTACACAAGGGTGTAGTGTCCTAAATTGTAATCATGTACAAGTTTGGTCCTTAGCTAGGCCCCATTTTAGTGTCCAACACTTCCATGCATCATTGGCCCTTTTGCTATGCATTTAATTAACAAGAAACGCATAGCATCCAGTTCCTGCCAATGTGAATGTTGAGTGAGTGCTTTTGGTCAAAGTGCTAAGTCTAATTGGAGGGTCATCCTAATGGCAAAAGCAGTTACTAATTCCATTTCTAATCACCACAACATGGCAGCTGGTAGTTGCAATGAATATGCAGGTGGGCTTGGTGTTATGAAGCGTGGAATAATTCACATTTCTAAGAGACAAAAGATAGTCGCTGATGGGAGTATAGTAAGTACGATCAAATAGGAAAAGACCAAAGGCATAGATTGAAGCAATTTATTTTGGTTAAGAGAAGTGGTCCATGGAAATTAACACAACAAAAATCCTTGCACAACCAAAACAGACAAGCTTAAGAATAAAAAACAAAGAACAAATGATTCAACATTTTTCTTCATCTTCTAGATTTCAACGAATATGAATATAGGGATTGCATCTAGAAACAACAAAAATATCAGGATGAATTGAGAGATGAGGTAAAGATGCTTGGAACCTAGAAATGATTTTTGCAAAACCTTGATCCTCCCCATATCTGCTTCTCTAGATATTTTCCCTTTTTTCTTTTCTTTACAAATCCCCCCCTCCATATTTTATAGCCTAATGCATAATAAATTTAATGTTATAGTTAGTCAAAAAATTGATGGAGTATTAATGGTGGATAGGTGAGAGAATAAGTAACAATAATGTGGGAGGCTGAAAATAATGCAGGAGGTTAAAATACATTATTGTTACATGCTCTCTCACCTATCCACCATTAATACTCCATCAGTTTTTTGACTAACAATAACATTAAATTTATTATGCATTAGGCTATAAAATATGGAGGGGGGGATTTGCAAAGAAGGGGAAAAAAGGGAAAATATCTAGAGATGCAAATATGGGGAGGATCAAGGTTTTGCAAAAATCATTTCTAGGCTCCAAGCATCTTTGCCTCATTTCTCAATTCATATGATATCAAATTATATCATATCATATAATTTATTTACCATTCCAACATATCTCTCTTTCTTTATTATGAAATGTATTTTTTATTTATTACTTTTTTTAATATCATGCTATTGTTGGAAGACTCCAGAAATCATTATTTAATACATATAAAATATATAACAATTGGCATTCAATATGGAAAATATATGTCTAGATTGATTAGATTTGTTGTGGGGTACTCTTTATCATATCTTATCAACATTCTTGTCATATAGTGAAAATCATAAAGTATAAAAATAAAATAATTATTTTGCCTCACAAAAAAAAATTGTGCAAGAACTGTTCAAAGAACCAGCCTATAGGCAATGAATTAAATTATTTTTCAAGAAATAGTTTAAATTATTTAATAAGTGAAAAATTAGAAAAAAACACAGTTTTGAACAAAATTCACAAAGATGATTGGAAAAAAGACAAAACCAAATAGAACTCAACGGATGCTATAGCTATCATGCCTATCGGCAGGAACTAATAAATATGTAAATACTTGTCCTCTATTAACTTAATTTACATGTGGACCTTAATTTTAGGTGTGCTCCTTTTAATTATTTCATTCATTTATCAACTCTTGCATACATAGGCCCTATTCTATTGCGGGTGGTCTTATGTATTTATTCTGATTTCGAACCCCGATTTCGTGCATGTTTTGGGTATTCCCATATCCTAATTGACTCCCAATTTAAATTTAAGCCCCGATTGGCTGGAAAAGGGCACCCTGTAAGGCACGAGGCAAGATAGGTCACCATGTTCCCTACAAAAGTGGCCCAAATTTGAATTGGAGAATGTTCTCCCAATTTTAGCGGGATATTAAAAACCCCATCAGCCTCCTTCGAATTTTGAGCCCCAAAATGGCTAGGTGAGGCATAAAAGCAAGACAACCGCCCTCAGAACAGTCTCCCAATTTTAGCAGGATATTAAAAACCCCATCGGCCTCCTTTGAGTTTTGAGCCCCAAAATAGTTGGGTGAGGTATAAAAGCAAGGCTATTAAAAACCCCATCGGCCTCCTTCGAGTTTTGAGCCCCAAAATAGTTGGGTGAGGTATAAAAGCAAGGCTACCTCCCTCATTTTGGGAAGGCAATCAGTCCAATCATGAAGCAATCATCTAAAGGCATGCAAAGAATTCAATCAAGACATCAAGGCAATATATTCACATTGATATTCATTTAAGCATCAAGCATGGAAAACAAGGAGTAACGTCTAGATCCAAGCATTAGTGAAGGCATTCATATTCTTCCTATCCTAGATCCAAGGTCAAAACAACATTTACAACACTTGCAAGCATCTTCATGAGCAATTCAACACTTATAAAGGTATAAGCATCTTTTCAAGCCTCTACTACTAATAGCACGCTTCCCTTTTTATCCATTTTAATTCAATTTCAAGGTTAATTCCTAAACAGGGGTTTGAGCAAGGCAAACCCATTTTTCCTGGTTTTTGTGTGCAGCTGACAAGTTGTGTAGTTGAGAAAAAAGCTACAGAAAGATCTGACAAAGAGTTACAAGTGGCAGTAGTTTCATCAGAATTTGCTAGGTCTAAGGCACCTCCTAGGGCCTCATGCAAGTTTGGTCGCCCCGTACCCTCCAAGTTGCCTCGTTCCTGACATTCCAAACTAAAATTTGGATCACACATTAGTCATAGTTTTGGATTTCTAGATCTGGTATCAAAATCGAGTTTACAGTCTGTCCCTACATTTTTGCACTTTTCCTGGCATAGTCAATTTCAACTCCATAGCGAAGGAATCCTTGCATCCTCTTAGAGCTCAAGCCTTCTTGAGCCCTAGTAGATCAACTTTCCTTCCAATGTATGAAAGCATTTGGGTGTGAGCTTCCTATTTTGACCATCCATCCTAGTGAATGCCCATCACACCCATTTTCTTTCATCACATTTTGGTGAAACCCACATCCTTATATTTCCATTCTGATTTGATGCCTAGATATGATTTATATGTTACATTTTATGCATTTAGAAACCTTGTCATATATTGTTTCTTGCTTGGATGATTAGATTTACATGCATTAGGTTATATGTACATCTTGTTTTGTATAAACTTGATGCTTGCATAATCTTCATTGACAATGATGCATTACTTTCCTTCATACAATGTTTAAATGGTCAATTTATTAGTAATTTGCATTGTTTAGACATTCCCTTCTTGTTTTACTTTGTGTATGAGTTTCATAACCTTGAATCCCACATATACCATCTCTGTGATAAGTTGTACACTTATGGGTTCCTTTAAAGGTGTTGATCCTAGGTCCTCTAATGTATTCCATAGGAATGTACAAGATACCTTTATCCCTACCAATGACATACCTACCATTGTTGAGAATCCCTCTTCCCAGTCTTCTCATGATGAGGATGAATCATTAACAAGAGTGTCTCCTACCCAAGTGCAAAAGTTTTCTCGTGATTTTGAAAAGCTTGAATATTGGTTAAGTCAAGAACACTCTAATAGTGAGGCAATCCCATTAGTTGAAGGATTGAGAAAGCCAATTCAAAATGATGAACATGGTGTTGAATTGTTGCATGGCATATCCCATCTTATTGATGAAAACCCCAAGTCTATGTAAAGTTGTGCCAAAGCCCTTAATATTTCCAATCCTAATATTGAGAGTTTCATTCCTATTCCAACATCCTTACCTAATGTGCCTACCTATACTCCATCTATCATGGCTACATCAATCCTACACATGTTAGTCTTGGAGGACTTCCTAATCCTAACATACCTCTTCCTGTGAGTGTTTCATGTATTTCTCAACCATCATCTATACATACTTACCATAGTGTCTCATTATCATATTCCAGTGCTCGAAACATTTCTCATAACATTCCACATCCTTCATTATGCAACATGTCCAATAACAACATATCCACCGAAGTAACAATGAATAATATTGTCCAAAGTGTTAAATCTTTACAACAATGTGCTTCCATAACCCAATCCAAATACATCCCTACTTGTGACATTGCTAGCCCATTATCCCAAGACATCATTCATGCCATTATCCCCCAATACATGGAAATACCTACCTTGGAGACATACAATGGAAAAGTTGATCCCTTGACTGATGTTAAGACATTTCAAACCTTGTGTAGTGACTTCTCTAATGATCATAAACTTATGGCCAAATTGTTTACTAGGACATTTAGAGATAAGACCTTACAATGGTTTTGTTCTTTGCCTTCTTATTCTATTGCTTCATTTCAAAAACTTGCTAATGCTTTCATTCAACAATTTCTAAATAATATTGGTTCTCAAATTTTCTTAACTAATTTGATTCAATGTAAGCAGGTTGTTAAGAAAAAAGAAATTGATTCTATTGGTAGATTTATTAGAATATTTTTAATACCATAGATTCTCGCTATATTTAGCTTGTTATTTAGAATCTTAGTTTAATGGTGTCATTTAGGCTCTTTTTTTGGCTACTCCAAAAAGATCATACTTTGCACGAACCATCCATAGTCGCACTACAGTGGGGTCTCTAACCTTCTTTCAACGGGTGCGTTGGATCTTCATCTTGCGAGACACCGACGATGGTTACTTAGTTACTAAGAGTGAAGGGATGAGCTTCCAAGTCCAACGTGGAACCCGGGGCTCTAATACCATATGTGATGACATGGTTTTCAACTTGAGTTATAAGAGTCATGTGATGACATCTGGTATAAAAGCCTCGGGTTCCACACTCAACCTGAAAGCTCATATCTTCACTCTTAGTAACTAAGTAACCGTCGTCGGTGCTCGCAAGATGAAGATCCGACACACCCCTTGAAAGAAAGTTAGAGACTCCACTATAGTGCGATTATGGATGGTTTGCACAAAGTATGATCTTTCTAGAGTAGCACCCATAGGAGATCACAAAACTCTAGCTCACTCCATTCGTCGTATCTGTAAGGAAAGACATAGGTGGTCGTCTTCAGACAAAGAAGACTCTGAGAAACTGGTAGGGGACACTAAGGTAGTTGAAGCTAAAGAGATCCATGTTGAGAGTGCAGGCCCTAATAAGTCCTTTGATAGCAGGATGCCTACCCCAAGGTATCACCTCATACCCTCTAATCTTGATGGGTAGGAAGCACAGATGATAGTGACCAATGAAACTAGCACCTTTGTACAATTTAATAACTTTAAATGAATTGATGTAATCAATACGATATAATATCAATAAAGGAGTTTTGTTTTGTTCTATCAATATGTCATTCATTTTTTGTTCTAGTCCAACCTCACAGGAAGATGTAGTACTTTTTCTTGCGGTCATGTCTAGCTTCATGTGTAGGACCTTTGAGGGTTTTATATGTGTTAGGGTGTGTTGTTTTGGTGGTGGTATGTATCTAGATTATACATTGTGTTTGTTTCAGTCCTCATGTGATGTCATGGATGCCCTATGATGTAATGACACTATGATGTTGTGAGTTTTGTGCTTATGTTTTCTTTATGTCCTTCATGTACATGTAATACTATCCAACCATTGTTTATGTTTTCTCTATGCATTGTGATGAATGGGTACTTACATGTTATAAGTTGATGGTTAGATACTAGTTTATGTCTTACTTAGGTACTAACCATATTGAAGATCAATTCTTGCTCTATCTACGTGTTTGGCGTGTTTGTATGGAGAGGAACGAAGTCGTAGTTACTCATTCATGAGATCCACACGATGTCTCATTTTTTCTCCATTGCCTGTTATTGTTTGATAATATATATGCATATATGCTTTGTCTTTGTGATGCGGGTTTGCAGGTACCAAGCATCGACTCCCCTAAATTGGCAGGATTGAGCATGTCTTTACTCAATGGAAGTTGAATGGAGATAGCATAAGGCCCAATCCATTTGACCTAGCCCCATCCATCATCCTATGTTAGGATGATAATTTCTTGTGTCACTAATTCGGGTTGTCGAGCAGACATCACAGAATCTTCCTTGATTCCCTATGTATGCTTGGTAGGTGAATGTGTTACATATTCTTATGTTATATGTCGTCCATTGATCATTGCATTTTGTCGAGTTGGTGGTAGTGTTGATTTTGTTATTCTTCGATTTTGGTCTTCGTAATGTCTAGTTGGACCTTGAGGCAAGCGGTCCCTACAACCTCATATTGATGGCATAGGTTTTTCCTTGGTGATTGAGGAGGCACCATGGCTAGCCTTACATCTCATGTTGTCTGTACCATTTTTTGGTGAAATTTCTAAGTTTTTGATCAACTTTTTGTGTTGTTTGTGGACGCCTCGATATTCCTCTTGCAGGTAGTACACTTTGTTGTATGCATAGACCTCTGAAAATCGCAGGCCAACCATTTTGGTATGAGTCATACCATGGCTATGGAGGGGCATGAGACTTGCTGGAAGTAAAGCGCCTAGGTTTTGGATCTAGTTTCTTGCTGTTTGGGCACCCATACCTGCTAATCACTTTCCAAATTGTTTGGCGTTTGAATTTTGTTATTTTATGAAGCTAAGATGACCTCTTTAGGTGTTGTACCTCCTATACCACCGCCATGACAGACCTGTAACATGAGTTATTGCAATTTACAGCTTATCTTTTTACAGAGAACTGTGCTGCAGTTCGAGATTATTTTGAAAAGGTGTATCAGTTCATGTTCATGTTTGGTGTGTTGAGTGTGAGTTGTTGGAGATTTATGGGTAATTGCCTTGCTGTCCAAACCAATGCAACATGTTTCAGGACATTATCGACCTGCACCAGCATATGCCTCATCAATCACACAAACTCCATTTCTGTTGTTCCATAGTTGGATGATTTGTTCATGATATTTGGCGCTGTTTTTTGGATGTTACAGAATTTATTATCAGCAATTTATATCAACAGTTTTCCCTCTTGTTATGATGTTATAATGCATTTGAACTAATCTTGTAATACTTCTGATAGACCGATGGTTATCCGTTATACCACCAAAGAGTTGTCATTTCTATGCATTTTATATTGTACATGCTGGATTATAGTACCACCAATGGGTTTGATCAGTGCTCATTTAAGTATTTTCTTACCCCATCAAATAAGTGGAAGCTTTGTATTGATCCCCATTGAGTATGTGGATGGTTTGAAATTATAGAAAAAGATAAGCAGTTATCCTGGGCTGTTGTCAATTGCAAGAACACAGAAGAAGATAGCCTACGAACGGATGAAAAGACTATTGAGAAATACCTGTAAGAGGAAGCTAAAAAACTAATAAGAAATTCTGAGTCTATCCCTTACGTTCCTTACAGAACAGTGTATATGACAGTCAGTCTATGGTGTGCTACAGTAAATGAGGAAAGGAATTGGGATACAAAACTGGAGGACCCCAACTTCCAATTTTAATCTCTCTGCTCCACTTACAGAGCAATTTGGTTTGATTTTGGTGCTGAAAGTAGCACTCAAGATGGTGTGGATTTATAAATTTTGGTTCTGCCCACCTACTCTGCATTTCAATTATTTGGTATAATAGTTAGTCCGAGCAGCACACAAGATGGTGTGGGTTTAAAATTTTTGGTTCTGCCTACCTACTCGGCATTTCAGTTTTTTGGGTGTAATAGTTAGTCTGAGCAGCACTTTGTAATGGCTATCTTCATTGTAAATATGTAAATCTAATGTAGGAGGCATTGTTAATAGATGTATATGTGTATGCTGTTTTTACAGTGTGATTTTAAGCCTGGGCTTGACTACGTTCAACATTAGCCTGGGCTTGACTACAGATACTCTGATGCTCCCCTTTTACTTTTCTATTTCAACCAATGGGGATCTTGATTCAACACCCATTACCATATAAATTAGTAAAAAATATACAAATACCCATCAAAAAAGGCTTTAAGTTCAATGTCTTTTCTGTTATATTATTGTGCATCACTACATACTGATGCCTCAATCCCATGATTACCAATTAAATTTCAAGATGGGAGATCCCCTGTCCAGAGACTAGAAACAGCTGAACGCCAAATAGCACCCCACACCTTATCCCAAACATTAACACCAGGATATGTTTAGCTTCCTAGTACATAAAACATGAAAACAAAGCAAAACATGAGAACACATTTGGTGTGCAACTTTTTGCCTATTGCAGTTTAAATCTACCAAAATTTCAACATGTTCCAAAGGCTTTACTACCTAAAAATAGAGTATTTATTTAGATTCCATTTCATCCCTACCAAGCTTCAATTTTTATCAAAATCTCAACAGGTTCAGGAGGTTTTCACCCAAATCATAAAATTTATTTAGATTGCATTAAAGGGAAGTATTAATATTTGGGCTGTGGCTCATTCCTTTTAGGGCATTGTTGTTCCTAAACATCTTGGTATATTATATCATATCCCTGTTGAGAGAAGTTGCAATTTACCAAGCAATTGGATGTGTGCTGTTTTACATTGCTGTAATTTACTGATGTTATTTATTGCTGTTACATTTCTGTACATCTCCCCATTCTGTGTATGCTGTATATGCTTAAGCTAAAAAACAATATGACCTAAAGCATGCTATCAAGGGCCCAAACAAATTACTTCCTCCTTTAGCTGTCTCTCTTGATTCCAAACAAAACAATTGTGTAGAAAGGCCCTAAGGAAAAATTATTAGAGTTATTGGAAAAAGGAAGGCAACTGTGATAGCCTGGCAGCAGCCCGTTTCATCTGTTAGCAACCTAGGAATGGATGAAGAGATTATTTGAAACACACCTCCAGAAAAGAACTCTAAAACTCATCGAAGCTAAAGAACCCTGATTCCAATTTTGATTTCTCAGCTCCAGTTTCATATTACTTTGGTTTATGTTTGACTAATGTAGGAAGCAGCATTCTTCAAGTTACTGTGAGCTTCTGCTTTGGTGCTGTCTAGGCATAGGTATCAGTGCGTGCACAATTTCATATTGGCTGCCTTTGTTTTATAATGTAAAGTTTGTTTAGGAGGTCATGCTTATGATTATAGTGTAATTGGGCTCTTATTTATAGATAGGTAAACCTGGTGTTGATTGATGTTTCTTGATGTTCTTCTCTTATATTTTCTAGATTTAGTTGACGATGGATTTGGTCCCCATTAATCCATATATAAAAAACATAGCGATTGATACTATTTCTGCTATGGGCTATCATGCCTATGAGTATGTTGTAATTAAGCTCTGACTTATAGGTATGTAAATCTGGTGTTGGTTGACGCTTCTTGATGTTCTTCTGCTATATTTTCTCGATTTAGTTGACAATAGATTTGATCGCCCTTAATCTATGAACAAGAAACTATAGTGATTGATACTTCATCTGCTATAGGCTACCGTGCGTACTAACAAGTTAACATTTTTCTTGTCAAAAGAGAAATCGTAATATACCGTCCCCGTCCGTAGAAAAGAAACCCTTAAGCGGGCATCCTAGGCATCACAGTGATCCCAAATCTCAAGAACTCCTTACGTTTAAAAGCCTCGAAGTGAAGTAACCAAAGACATGAAAAAATAAATAAAAATACAACATGACATGCACCTTAATTTCTATCAAAATATCAACAGTTTCTGGCAGTTTTTAATCCCAGAATAGAGCATTTATTTATTTATAGTCTATTTAGAACAAGCATTGCATATGAGCCTCTGCTTGGACAGGTGGTTGGAGCTTACCATGCAGTTGGAAGTTTATCAAGAATGGAAGAAGAAGACAAAGACGCTACAAGCAACAGCGGCCTTCCCACTTGCAATTGCTCGGAAGAAACACTAACGCTCACGGAAGCCTCTTTCCACTCAACCAGCAAATAAATGCCATACCCAATCATTCCCAAGCCGGCCAATGTCAACAGAAAATTTAAAGTCCTCAAAAGGCAATCTGCGAACCAACGGCAAGCCATGACACCCAAAAATAGATTTTCCTGAACCCTCTCACCACTCACTTCACTAACAAGCCACCCGCAGTATAATCCCCTTCCAATCCAGCTCAACTAATATTCGCCAACAGGGACAGTTTTGACTGTGAATCAAACAGAAGGGTTAGAGCTCTCGACATAACAAAAATCAGAAGACAAAACTCTATGTGCAAACCACATTAAAGCATTGACAGCTCATTGAATGAGCAAAACTTAAATCAGAAGAACTACATTGAACTTCATCACAGATTGGGTGTATTACATTTTAAGGGCAAAATTTATCCGATGCGAGGCTAAAGACTGCAATTGGATGCCCACCTGCCTTACCGAGTAAGGAAATAAAATCCGCCAGACCCAGCGATCTACTACTGCTTGAGGACTGCAATCAAACCCTCCTCGTATAGTTACTTTATTAGCTGGGAATAAAGCTTTTCCTTTTGTTTGACACTGTGTATCGATCATCGAGGAGCCTTTCCAGACAGGCAGATAAATACTCACGTATGCAATGGGTAAAGAATCACGGATAAGATAAACAATTGTCTAATTTTACAATGGGAAACGCAGGCGTTTGTCCGCTTATAGAATGGTGAGAGGCAAGGGATAAATTGTAAAGCCAGCGAGGTGGATGGGTCCACCACAGAGGGCGGGAGTTTAATACAGTAAAGACCTGCTCATGTACCTTCCTCTATCTACCTTTCAAACCGGCATCTGATTGTCAAATAGCCGCCAAAAATAGGTTGAAATGCCCAGCAAAATGGGCTAGACCGGCTGAATTTGCTATCCTTACATAACCTCTTCATTTTCACAAAGGAAGAGGTTGTATAATTCATGATATTGGGTCATCTCGTAATCGGTTTTTTTTGCTTATAAGTTGTTTAAAATATCAGAATTAAATGAAGAGATTGTATAATTCATGATATTGGGTCATCTCGTAATCGGTTTTTGGCTTATAAGTTGTTTATAATATCAGAATTACTTATATTTTATGTAAGGGGATTAAGTCATCTTGAATGGAAGACTCGACATCATAAATGAGATTGAGTTCATATTTGACAATTTTGGTAGAATAGATATCCTTCAAACTTTGACAATTAGTCGAAGACTTTCTAATTTAATAATTGGGTAGGTAAAAGTTCTTTGTGAGTAACATGAAATCCTCTATTAAAAAAATAAAAAGGAGTAGCTATCAAATTTAAATTTGAAATTTATGTGTAATGGTAAAATTTGTTTATTTAGTTTTTTTTTTAATGAATATAATAAGTAGTACTTATAACATAAAGAGGTGTAATGGCTATGTCCATATGTAATTATATTTGTAGTGAGTATAAATGAAGAGATGTACAAATTAATTGTACTAGCATTAAATATTTTGTCATGATCAAGTGAGCAAAGAATAGTAGAAATAGATGCATTTATTCTACTTTTGTTTATAATATTTTGATGATTTTTTATTAAACCTCTAGTTTTGTTCAAAATTTACTATTATTTACCTTTTCACTTTCATTTTAGTTTGACCTTTTGGAGAATGAAAAGAATAAACTAAAGAGGTATTGGTAGAAATTGGATTAAAATTTGAATGCCTTTGTTTGTTATAAAAAGAATAACTCTAGGTTAGCTTCTTCTTCTTTGTGATAATTATAAATGGATTGTTTTGCATTCTAAATTAGCAAATGAAGGAGAATGGTGGACCTAGATATAGGCATAAATGTTAAGCCTTGTATTTTTGTTCTCACCAATATCAGTTGAAGCTTTAATTAGTGTCAAGCCTCGAGTTTATTTATAGTAATTGTGCATGTCATTGACAATAATATGTGTGTACAATTAGCTAGTGGTGGAGGTATTATAAGCATAGTCTTTTGGGTCATTTTGGTTCCATGATTAACCATTGTAGCTATCAATTAGTATTATGACATACAAAGTTAAAATGGTGGTTTAGAGCCAAACTTGTAAGTTATATATATATATATATATATATATATATATATATATATATATATATATATATATATATATATATATATATATATATATATATATATATATATATATATATATATATATATAAAAGCCCTCCAAGAGATACATTTACAAGGCTTTCTTAAGTACATAAGGTTTTTACTAACATGATTAGTTGGCTTCTACATAGTAAGACTTCTTGTGAGGTCGGTGTATAGGGGGAAATGAGATTGTATCCTATTACACAAGAAGGGAGAATACCAAGATTCCACCACCAAAGGAGGCCCGATTAACACAAAGAGAAGTGCTAATGCGTAACCTTCAAAAAGGGGTAAATTACTTGGATTAACTTCTTCCTTTCCCTACAAGAGGAGATTGTGGCTAGTATGAAAAAGGAAATCTATGAAAGCAAGTGATGTAAACAAGAAATGAAGTCAACTTATCTTGAGAATACAAATCTGCAGATATGTTGGAAGACTATGTCAAAATCTAGAATAATTCAAGATCTTAAAGAAAAAAATTGAGATCTACAAAACCCATAAATCTAGAAGCCTCAAGACTATGACGACCTGGAGGGTGAATGGTGACATGCAGAAAATCCACCCAGGACTAAGTCGAGGTCGGCATCCACCTTCTCTACGAGTTTTTCCAATATCTAGATCTATGACAGTCACATATTTTCGAAGGCTCCAAATCTAGATCTAACTCTGAAAACCTAGATCTGCAAGAAGGAAAAAGGGATTTTTTTGTTGGAGAGGATCTTGCCTCGGTCAAGTCTCGGTTTAGAAATTAACCTTAACCTTAAAATTGAGACAATGAAAGAGAATTGCTAGCAAGTAGGATAAGTAGATCTTACAATGAAGTATATTATATCAATGGATATGTAATTGTGTTTAACATGTAATCAAGTATATTGATGCAATAGCCTTGACTCAACACCAAAAACCTAGAAAGGAAATCAATGTAAATCAAAACCTCATGTATGTATGTGCTTGTAATTCATCTTGAAGAAGGATGTAGATCTTGAAGGTACAAATATGGATTTTGAAGGTATGAAGGTAGATATTGAATGTATAAGTGTGGATCTTCCCTCCTTGATGGCCAACTCCACTATCTCCTTGAAGAAAGAAGCTAGATCTAAAGGAAAGAATGCATGAATGACAAAGATCTTGAATGCCTTGAAAAACTCCTTCAATTGCTTGAACACTAGAATGTTTGAATGTTTGATCTCCAATGGATGCCTTGAATGCTTGTAAGAACATGAAATTGCTTGCTTGATTGATTGCTTATGATTATGGATGGACCAAATGAAGTGAGTAAGCCTCCTTTTATACCAATTTCATGACTGAAATTGAAAAGGGTTGACTACACAAGGTGGGAAAAGAATTTGGAACCCTGAAATAGGCTCAGGATCCCATGGCATTCCACCTTGAGGGGAGGCCAACCTCTCCCTCACTATAGGGGCTAGGATGACCTCGGCCTACCCTCAGGTGGTTATGCCATGGAATTTTGTGCCCGGGGTCTTGGGGAAAGAGAAAACAACAATAGAAACAGACAAAAAATAGGGGTACATGAAACACAAGGGCAAAAGGGGACATCTTGTTACTATAATTGATGTTGATGATGATGAAGACCAACCAAGATAAGAGGTATACAAGTTAGTAGAAATATTAGATCATTTATTATCTTGTCATTGATGTCAAGCAATTGATATCTAGTTTATATTATGTTGCCATATCATTCGGAGTATGATATAAGTGTGAATGAGTTAAGAAGAAGTGAAATGTTATGAAGTTGAAGAACTTAATTGGGCAACAAATACATACCAAACTATGTTAAGATTATGTTGATATAATTATTTTCTACCTAACATATGATTATATCAAGTCGGTAAAGAATGGTAAAGAAGATTAGTCAAGTCGATAAGCAAAATAGTTTTGGCTAACAAGCAGGATATGTCATTTGGTAAAGAGAAAAAGTCATTCGATAAAAGCAAAGTAAGTTTCGATAAAGGAAAAGGAACTCAAGACACCGAGAAAAAGGTTTTAGGCACCGAGCGAAGTTAACCGAAATTCAGAGTTATCCACCGATCAAGGAACATAAATTAAATACAAGATTAGAATGACATTTAATGATGAGCTATGATGAGTTGGAAGATTATGATGATAAGGAAGAGTTAGTTGGAGAGATCTACAATCAAGAAAATTCATGATGATGATCTATGGCTTAGATCTATGCGGTAAAAAGAGAAGGAACAAGTTTCAAGAAAGTTCAAGTTATGAGGTGAAGGTAAAATGTGTTACCAAGATCTAGATACATTGAATAAGTTTGTGAAATGAATTGGATGGCTGAGATTAATCAAAAGAAAATGTAATAGAAGAGATTAAGCGGCAAAAAAAGGTCTATACAAAGGATGAATTTGTATGAACAAATGGCTAGCAAATTGAAGGCTTGATAAGTCATCAACTGATGCAGTGAAGAAGGAAAAGGTGAATTTTGAGTCAATAAAGAAAGATTTGATGAAGTTGTTAGAATAACCGAGAGGGGGGTGAATCAGTTATCCAGTGTCCCAATTCAAAATGTATAAACCAAAACAATTCTACTACTTCTACACGTCAGTAAACATAAAATACTTCCACTATCTGTGTATTTGCCGATTTGCAGTCAAAACTTTATAGTAATTATCGATCAAATCTAACATGTAATATGCAAAGTATGATAACAAAAAAATATCACAATCAACACATAACACAAGAGATTTAACGTGGAAACCCTGTGAAGGGAAAAACCACCTGGGACCAGCAACCCAAAATTATTCACTCTTCTGAAGTGAGGTCAGTGAAGACCCAACCCTGTTAAAGGTTTACAAACACACTGTTAGGTGTGACCTTGTTAGAGGATTTAAGACCAGAAGTTATCGTCCAACCAATAGTCACTCTGGGGTTGACAGGATAACAATGTTCACTCTATGAATGAAACATCAAAAGACTTTCATAGTCCACTCGGTTAAGAGATTTAATTGCGTACAATGGTTAAATGTGTAACAGTAGATGATCTGCTTAAATACAACTTCAATTTGTAGTTTACAGATCAATGTTCAGCTCATTAAATACTTCTGACCAATATAACACTTCAGATTCAATACTGTATCAACTTAATGTCTGTCGGTAATAACTCTTTGTAGCTCGGTAACTATTCTGCAGCTCAGTTCTTATTAACCAATATGATCAGAAAAACTTCTCCACGCGATTATTCTGCAGTTTCTTCTTCTTCTAGCATGTTTTCATAATGAAACCAATATCTCTTATATAGATGAGTAAATCATTTTCTTTTCCTGTATCATATTTTACCGCTTAATCATATTCATAGATTTTGTCGCTTTGAGCTCCCTCGGCTGATGTGTCAATAACACGTTTCAATCTGCTCCATTAGATCCTTTTTTATTTATGTTAGTCTTCGATCTTTATAACAAACATTATCTGTTACCTCGATTTCATGCACTTTACAGCTCATCACTTTATCGGCTAAACTGATCATTTAATTCTTTTTTGTTTTGCTCGATTAACAAAGAAATGCGTCGGTGAACACTGAAATGCTTTATTTACCGACAACACTGCTTTGTGTCTTTCAGCTCTATTCTTCATCATAGATGAATGCAACATAATAAAGTCAATTCCATCAAGTCATAGACTCATCAACAAGTTACTCAGTGTATTCCTTATCCTCATCTGTCATATACATCTTCCTCATGTAGATATTTATGTTCTTCATCTCTTTCACCTTCCTTCAGATGTGTCAGTATAGTAACTTACAAGATAAGTATTGTCAAGCTAGTTGACATCAATGACAACATAATACTGATTTAATCATCTTGCATTATCTAATCATCAACTCCTCAGTAATCTTGAATTACCGATTCTTCATTCTGATTCTAAATCATTTGTAGTTCATCAATCTCTCCCTTTGGCATTGATGGCAACTCAAGTAATATGAAATGTACCATACACATACCAAACATGTCTTCTACAACTCTGTGATCAAATGTTGTGTAGTGTAAGCTCTCCCTAGCTTAATATGTTTAATCACTACATTACTCAAACAACATTATAAAATACAGCTTTGTCATTATGTAGATATAACCTTTTCAGTTCTCAAGTTCCTTTCAGATTAACTCTCCCTTAGATAGTTCTCATCAATGTATGTCTCCTTCCCTTTTCATCATATTATTTATCTCTCCCTTTGACAACAATGCCAAAGAAACAAATAAATAATCAGCCCTTGTAGTAGCTAAATAACTTTTTGTTGTGCATTACTTCCTTTGTATCTGAGTATACTGAAATCCCAATCTGTTTAAGTTCTTCAAACTTAATCACAACCTTGAACAAAATTCAAAGTGTGAACTATGCTGCATCAACATGGATGATCTTCTGATAAGATTAGGCTGATGCAACATCCAGATCACATTAGTGACCGATAGATAGGGGATGGACCCCAAGTCTAGTCCTCAAATATTCAAATGTGTCCTTCGGTAGAGGCTTTGTAAAAATATCTGCAAGTTGTTCTTTATATGTAACAAATTCTAACTTTACTCGATTTCATGCACTTTACAGCTCATCACTTTATCGGCTAAACTGATCATTTAATTCCTTTATGTTTTGCTTGGTTAACAAAGAAATGCATCGGTGAACACTGAAATGCTTTATTTACTGACATGTTGAAGCTAGTGGAAAGTGAAGGATTGAAGTGAAGATAGAGAGTGCACAAAGGATCTGTTTATGTAAAGATAGTTGTGGATTTACATGTCAATATATTCATTGTTGCTTATTAACATTTATAACAGAAAAATCTCTTAACCAACTGGACTTAACAATCTTATTATAAAATCCTTGCAAAAGGTAACATTCTAAAGAGTGTTTGAAGTCCTTTAACTAGGCCACTCCTAACAGGGTGAAGATTCTAACAAATATGAGGTAAATCCCTTGACCAAGTCACACCTAGTAGTGTGTATTGTAATCTTTAACATGATTGGTTCTTAACTAAGCATACTTCAGAAGAGTATTTTTTTTAGTGGGTGAAAATTTCCACAATGGTTTTTCCCAAAGCTGGGTTTCCACGTTAAATACTAGTGTTATAAGTGTTGAATGATTATTATGTTTGATTTGGTAATTTTTAAAGTTAATTTATTATTATCAGTAATTAGTGAATTATGTCTGACCGAGTTAATTAGAGAAGAATTTAAGGTACAAAGAATCAAGGATTGGTGATTCACCCCCCTCTCTATAATCCAACAATTAGTATCAGAGCCAAGTACTCTAAAGGGATAAGTTTGAAAGACTTGAGTAAAATATGCGAAGATGTATAAGAGAGAAGTACCTAAGCTGATAAAGGAAAGTTTCTCAACATGGAAAAGAAGGATGAGGGTGTACCTATTTGGAATTGGAGAATCTGCACTGAATCTTTTGGATAACACTAGTACAAAAACAACAATATATGACCAAATAAACTACCAAAAATTGTAGATAAATGACCAAATTTGGTCATGTGACCAGTGGTAGTTTATTGCCGGTCATTTATCTCGTGACCAAATTTATGACTAAACTATTTTAGTCATTTATTTGGTCATTGATTTGGTCATATATTTAGTCATTTATTTGGTCGTTTATTTGGTCATTTGGTAATTTATTTGGTCATTTATTTGGTCATTTGGTAGTTTATTTGGTCATTTATTTGGTCATTTATTTGGTCGTTTATTTGGTCATTTATTTAGTCATTTATTTGATCATTTATTTGGTCATTTATTTGGTCATTTATTTAGTCATTAATTTAGTCATATATTTAGTCATATTAGGGCATGATGGAATCAAACCATCATCCTCCTACTTGTAAAGTAGGTGCTCTTCCATTGAGCTAGTACCCTTTAAAAAATAACCATACCATGTATACCAGTAGTTTCCACTAAACATGATTTCAAGTTTTTCCATCTAAACTAAACTAGTTACAATCCCCTGTACTGGTTCATCTCGAGAATCAAACTCCCAAGACCAAACTGTCCTTACTAGGCCTAATTCAATTAGCCCTTGGAATCAGGTATTTTTCAACTTTTGTCTAACTTACTCCAAAACACTTGGAAAATAAAATAGGGATTCAGATACCCATTTGTGATTTCTCCAACATATCTCAAAACCAAATATGGTTGTTTTGGACCGATACTCTGATCCAATACACATGCCTACTAGAATTAGGCCTAATTAGCCCACGTTATCAAAGCAACACTATCAACCACAGCTCTCCAAACTCTCAAACCATGAAAAAGTCTTCAATAATGGTCTAAATCAACATATTTTCACATGTTTTTGAGGTGCCATGCTCATCTGATCAGTCATTTATCAAATCCTCACTTTAAGGGGCCTAAAGCTAGGGCTTTCTCAATCTACCACTCTGAATCACTTCTGAACCCAACCAAAGGTCCTAACACCATCCACTTGACCTAGGTAAACACAATCCAACATAAAATGTTGCCCATATTTAGATAAAACTCTCAGACCTGCACATGGCATTGTGTACCCTATACCTTCATCAAGCACATTTGCTCATTTGGTGATCACTGTCCATTCAATCTGACTTCTCCTACATTCAAGTTAGTATAGGAGACTATAATACATTATTTTAGACTCATCCCACAAGCATCAATAGGAACATAAATTGGAATGAGCCTAATTCACCATAATGCCCTTCAAAACAATACCAAAACTATCAATGGAAATAAGTGTACAGGAACAGTCAAAATATTATATCAAGATCGATTGAAAAGACTTCAATATCAATGTGAAAGGAATGTTAAATCATTGTCAAATCATCCCTCATGCCAATCCTATTCACAAAGGGAAGAATCAGAGACTTACAAGATGAAGTATTCAAAATTTTATTCAAACTGCCCAGCTTGGCCAGCTTGGGAGAAGAGAGTTTAACCACAAGCATGGACTACATCAAATTTATCATCCGTTGCTCTTTGACTCTAACTGGAAGCAATTCATCAATATGCTTTTCAAGATCAAAAGCATGCCCATTCATTTCAGTGTCCAAATGTTTGAGCTCTTTCAAGTCTTTCAATGACTGCAGAGCAAAAGGGGCAAATAAGAGGCCTAGCAATAGAACTGAAAAGGAAAACAATTGTTCTATTAAGATACGACATATATCTGCCAATAGAGATGATAGTAACATCAAGTTCTAGTTTAAACATCATAAAATATTTTGTTCTTGACAACAAGATAGCAAATTGCATTTGGCTAAAAATAAATAAACTGCAAAATATCAGCTTATGAGTTAAAATCATTTCAGGAAATTGTATTTTGGTTCACTAAACAAGTTATTTGGAATGTTCAAATATAAGTTTTTAACATGAGATTCATTTTTGGCATGGCCATCTCTGTATTTAAAATAATTACAGCTATTTTGAAAATAGATGCAGTTACACAGATGTCTTTAAAGTTTGCAAACCGTTCAAACACAAAATACCATCTCTCTTCCTAGAAAAGGCAAGGATAACTAAACATTAACTTTGAAAGTAATACAAAAAATTTCAAATTTAGTTTAACATACTGAGCTTGTTGGTGGCTACATATTTTTCATTTCTATTTGTTGAAATACTTGCTGCATCTTGCCATAAATCTCTGTCAAAGTAGCTTGTTACTCAATGCTTTTCTTGGCACTTGCTACCAATTTTTTGCGCACTATCTGCAGCCAAATATCCTAAATATTAACTCTTAAATTTAGGGCTAGAAAATTTGGTGTACAAGAGAAGCCAAGAACTTATTATAGCTTAAAAGAATGGCAATTTGACAACATCAGAATCAAGAACCAGCTTAAAACTCAATAAGCAGTGCTTCAAGCATCTCCAAAATGAATTTCTATAGGCACAATAATGACAGGAAGCACTACAATATAAAATATAGGCTAGAGTCTGGTTGAGGCCATCAACAAATATTTTAGTTGGAGATAACAAAAGTGGCTCTATGAATGAACAGGTTAAATATTAAAGGGTGACTAACAAGTAAATTAGAGACCTGTCTTTTCAGAGTAGCAAGGCTCTTTGTATGCATTGGAGATTGTGGCAATATGCCATTTGATGGAGGAATTCCAACCAATCCACACATTAAGACCTGCAATTAGAAAACTCAAACCTTTCATATAATATTAAAAATGTTGCAAGAAATATAATTAATAGATACAAAAGAAAAAGCAGAAATTGAGACGTAAGCCAGGAGAAAGGTCAAGTAAAAACCATTATGCCCAATAGAAGTAAATCATAGTGGTAAGTTGATGGATTTCTCAAATTGAAATGTGTCTTGCGGCTCCTGTGATCTCTTTAATATTTCGTTCAACTTGTAAGTGTGTCTTTTGTTTATCTGCGTTGATATGATTTGTCTTCATGTGAACCATTGATATAGATTATCGTGGTGATGAAAGAATGCAATCTTTTGCGTGAATCATTGTGTCCATATCATGGCACTGATTGATCAAGCTTGTTTGTTATTATTTCATTACTACTAACATCATTAGTTTATATATAAACCTGTGATTTAAGATATAAGATTTTAAGGGTAATTAGAGAGACTAAAGAATAAATAACAAATATAATACAAATTAATTTACATTTAGAGAAATATAAATAAAAGTAAATGTCAAAGGCCAATAGGCCAATTTGACATTTGTTATTTATCTATATTAGATAATTTGGAATTAACAGTCTTCAATGGGACACTTCCATTTGATGCTTTCTCTCAGTTGATTGTAGTATATACTAGTCAACATTAGACACAATCCTCTATGTTTTTGAAGAGAATCTTGACTGTATGTTATGTAGAAAATATAAATTGAGAAATATCTTCTAATGGTTGTATTATGACCTTCATAAAACTAATTTTTGTCATGGATAAAAAATAAGTATAACAAATAAATCTGATCCTGAATAGTTAATACTAACTTCAGCAGTCTAGAGTTGAAGCAACATATAGTCATAGATTGTCATGTTTTCTATCACAGTATCACCATCTTCATAGGGATAATTTTGTCCATCCTGATTATCAAGTGCCTCATCTTCTTTAGATCCCTCCATGCTCTAAAATGCACCACCATTTGTGGTAGGTGGAGATGTGTTTGGTACCATTGGTACTCTCTTCGAAGGAGTTGAAAGATTGAAAGATTGCCAACAACCTATGATTAAAAAAAAATATAATCACAGTCCTTTCCATGGTGTGAATTTTATTTTCATTGTTCCTTAAGATTCTTCCTATGTGCTTCTACCTACCATTTTTAGAGATTGTTGATAAAAACTGCCATAGAGACTGTAGAAGTTGCAGTCATAATATATTGTGTTGATTCCTTGAAATAAGACTATAGACTGTTAAGGAGTGTTTTCTATTTGAAAGGACATTGAGGATTTCTTCATAGTCATTGGAGGGTGTAAGAAAAGGAGTTGGAATTCCTTTATCACTATTTGGCTTTAAATGTATATGACTATCAAATTAGGAATTCTGATCTGACAATTTTTTTCCTTGTTAAATCACCATATTAACAAGCCATTGTGTATGTAGGAACCTTATTGAGGGTTGTTTTAACTCCCTTTGGAGTCTTGGTGTATGGAGAAGCCTTTGGATGAAGTCCCCTCCAAGGTGTATTAAATACATGGAGTTTTGTATCAGTCCATATATAGTGATAAGATAGAATTGAGAGAGTAATAATAGTCCATATCTTCAAAACAAACTAGTTAGAGATTAGTATGGGTATTCTGATTACATTCAAGGAGGGCTTGGTAGAATAGAGGGCCAAGTATCCTTTGTGGTTTGTGTGATAAGAATGGGAAAGGTTGCATTAGGTGGAAGAGTTTGTTGTCTGTTACAATAGGTTGCATTAGGTTACTTTTGGATTATTCTATGTTAAATCCTTCGTATATTTTGTGTTCATAGTCCATCTGGCAGTTTAAAACCTTACCTAAATTATAATTCATGATGTTTTAACAATTTTCAATCTCATGGGAGAATCAATTAACTGAAGTAAAAATTTAAGAATTTAATTTTGGAAAGAAATTGAAAATGGATTATGTGATTAAAGTTCAAATGAATGTCAAATGTACAAATTCAAGCTACTAATATGCAGTAAGGAGAGAAAACATGATTGGACAAAATGCCCATTTTATCACAGAGGAGGAAAGGGTATAAGAAGAGACCCTAGTCTCTATTATGGATAAACTTTCACTAAATACAAGCACGGTTATTATAGAAAGGGACCTACTCAAAAAGAGTATGCAGCTGTAAAAAGTTTTGAATGTTTAGTTGCTTCTAAATCTCCACAAATATTCCAAATGATAGAGTAATCTATTTCAATCACTTTCAAATAGAAAATCCAAGATTGTTGGTAAAGGGAATTCATTCACGAGACCAAATTGCAAGGAAGAGTTTATTGTCAAGCTCGTTGCCAAAGAAATGTTGGGACAACCTAAAATAGAGGGGGAATCACGTTGCTAGAAAGCATTCAGAAAAGATGCTAAGCATTGCAGAAAGTTGATAATATTTCAGCACTATGATTATTAATAAAGACTTGTTATGATCATCTTCCAAAATCTAAGTGAAGGTAAAAGATTCCTAGGAAAATCTTTTAAAAATGTTATTTGATTCATATAACTATTTGAGTTCATACAATCTCATCTTTAAAAGAATTATGCAAATGGCATGCTTCTTCCATTAATTATATCAAAAAAATTAGTATCTGCAACAATAAATAAAGATCTTTTTTTAAACAACACACAAATGTACCATAGAAGAAGTAGAAAAATGTATCTACCAGATTTTCTTGCTCTGATTTCCTTCCTTCAAAATAGATGGTTTTGATCTGCTTGATAGAAACATTTGATCCCTTCCATTTTCCATGATAAACTGTTCCATACATGTCATACCCAAGCTCCTGTATTTCTTCCAAGTTAGCATTTTTTATTATCTAAAAGGTGTAATATAAAGGAATAGATGAATAAAAAATTGAAATAGACTCTAAGCATGAGCTAAGAATACACATGTATTCATTTACTATACCTAAAACATAAACAACAACCTTAAAGAGAAAATTGCATATCTCTTGATACATAAATGAATCTGAGCATACTGAATAGTTTATACCTACAAACCTTTAGTGAATGCTTGTGCCTCAGCTTCTATTGCAGCATTCCTTACCATATCTGTTGAATCTGAATTATCAATTATGTAATAATAAAGTTAATATTGTTATAAAATATTACAAATAGTGAAGAGGGAATTGGGAGTTTAATATGAATTCAGTTTGCAAACAAAAGTTTAATGCCTACCATACCTCATTAACTTCTTTTTGGGGTATGTTTTCTTCAACATCTAAAGTAGGAAACATAACATCATATTTACTTCCTTATAATCAACTTTTGTTATCACTTCATTTTCATTTCTAATAGAATGTTGCTAACCCAATATCTTAGATGCTAACGGTACATTTGATTGTGGGATTCTTGGACCGTGTGACAACAAATCCATGGATCTGGACATAACCAAATAATCTAAACTTTTTTAACTATTCATCTAATTCTTATTCATCTTGGTATTTGCATCTTCATCTTGCTTGGGTAATTCAAGGTCTTTTAATTTGTGATCCATTCTAGTTGTGACGTAATAGACATCATTCTTATGTTTTCAAAGATGGTATTTTTATCCAACTCGCTAGATTTTCTCCCTTCTTTAGTATCTGACAAGAAGTTCTCTGGAAAAGACAAATTGGTGCTATTTGCAGTATCTTGATCATATATTGGAGTGGTAGAAGTTAATTCAATTCTTTCTAGGGGTGAAGAAGATGACATAGATGAAAAAATCATAGATGATCTTGATAGAGAAGGTTGATAATGAATTTAGCATGCAAAGAAAATCACTTCTAGAAAGAATCACTTGTTTCGAAAAATAAAATTTCTTTTGTGGCTTGTTATGTTTTGTTGCATTTTCAGTAGTCAACATAAAGACCTATGATGCATATGATAGAAAGACATTGGCCGATAAAGTTTATAGCTAAATTACCAAAGGCTAAAAGATGACAAACAACAATGAGTAAGAAAAGTTTTACTGTTACCGAAAGAGAATGGCCATCCATGGGTTTAAGCACATCAACATTTGTGAGTCTTGCCCCAACAGAACCATTCATGGATTTCAATGAGGTCAATGTTTGTAAGTAGGAAGCAAAAGCAGAGGTGGACAACCCTTCTGCTTGTGGAAGTATCTGGGTACCAGAGAATAAAGCTTGGAAGGAAAACATTTCTTGCAAGATTTTATCTTACCCGAACTCTGAGTTGGTTGTTACTGAAAGCAAATGGTCGTCCACATTTCCATTTGTGAGTTCTACTCTCACAGAACCACTTATGGGTTTTCAAGACTATAGAAACAAGTTAGATTCCTCTAGAACTCCTCAAGAATCATAGGTTCTAGTGAATTGGAGGGACAATTTTCTAAAGTGATTAGTGAATTTTCATCACGTCTTGATTCTTGCCAGCTAGAAAGATCTGAGTATGTTAAACAATCCCTTTCAAATCTACAGAGAGAGGGGTATACCTCTACTTGGAATGCTGCTAAAAATGAAACCTTGCAAAACATGAGAGAAAATACACTTTTTTGCAAGGAAGTTATCAGAGGCAGTGAAATTGTTACAAATCAAAATTCTTCATGTAGCATTTCATTTGACAGAGAGCTTTCAGATTCTCTTTCTTCGCAATTGGAGCCACCATTGAAGGAATTAAAAGTAACTTGTGACATACCTCTAGCTCTCAGTCCTTTGCAAAGCCTACCACAAGAGAGTGTTGTTTGCTCAAAAACTTTGCAAGATGAAACAAGATTGTACAGCAAGCATACTACATAGTGAGAAAAAGGTAAAAAGTGCAGTAAATGAAGAGGGAAATGTTCATTCTATTGTTTCGCTAGCAGAATCAATCATGCAAGTTGTTGGAAGGGGTAGGTTTCCTATGCTTAGTGCACAAGAATGCCTATTGATATGACCATTAAAATAAATTATAATTCCACTTCTAAACTCTTAAATAGGTTTGAACTGTTGTTACCTTTGCAGGGCTGAAAAGCATCTATGAATTCTCAATGCGAAGAAAGGGTCAGTGAAATGAGAACCTGCTAGTAAATAGATTTCAGACTAGAATGCCATATTAATTGAGCCATTATTATGTCACCCTTGCGCTGATGAAGAAACTATAAGTTTATTGAGTTTTGTTATCTTGATTGTTACTTGTCAAATATAACTCATGAAGTCAATATAATTTTTTATAATGTATTCTAGGAGCTTATTTTATCATAAATTGTCCTTAAGATTATGATTAAGTTTAGGCAGGTGTTGAATTTAGCTATGGCTCGTTGAATCAAACTACAGATGACTTTTCTCCTGAATTAGCAAAAGAGATTAATGTCCAATTCAAGAACTTGTTTGTGTGGAAGTGCAGAATGGCCAGAATGGCTGCTTCTCTTCTATCTGGGTTAGCTGGAAGGATTGTGGAAGCTGATTCATAGAAGCCTGGTGTATATCGTTATTTTACTTATTTTCAGATTTCTTTTTATAATAAGACATCTGATAGATGCACACTAAAGATTGGCAGGTGTTTTTTTCAGCTCTAGTAATCCTCACCTCTTGATTCCTTGTGATAAGCCAGAAAGGAATTTCACACTCCAATTTGACATTAATAGATTAATCCATATTATTGAGCCAGGAACTTTTGGTGTCTGTGCACAAAGCTGTTAGCTAGGAATGAAGATATGGTTGTATTTGCCTGGAGCTGTTGGCTGCTTTTTCCAATTGTTTGACGTGTCACACAATTTAAAAACAAATATATAAAAATAAAAGTGAAGAAATTAAATTATTTAATAGATCAGAATAGTTTTTGATATATCCATCTATGCTAAAACCAAGAACTGATTCTGAGGTGGTGGTGCTAGTATTGGCTTCAGGTGGGTGTGGTGTGATGAGTGACAGTTATGTTGGTTGTTGGAGGTTCTTTCTCCCAATTTTTGAGCTCTAGTTTTTGTATTTTTTATCTTTGTTGCCTCTAGTTGGATCTCTGTCTGCTGCCCGTGTGTTCTTTCCCTTTGTTGCTCCACTGTGTGGATTCTTTCCAAGCTTTTTGGATCGTTGGGATTGTACAGGTAAGAAATTCAAACCTATCTCTGGTTATTTTATAATTTTCATGGTTTTGGTCATAGAGCTATTGATTTTAGTCTACAAAGATCCATGTAAATGCATGCATAAGCCAGATTTTTGCAATCCTAATGTGATAGGGAGACTAGTGGATTTAACCTTCAAACTTTAAAGGAGGATTAAAATCACTCCATGGTCTTGCAATATAATTCAAAGTTCCCTCAAGCATGGATCAATTCCATAGACCCAACCCACTCTTTAGACTTATCAATGGTTAACATAAAAACTCAGCTACCACTAGGCTCCCTACCCTTAAGCCACTCTACCTTGGATCCCACTCATGAGCACTAAGACTCTTTCCAAAGTCCCCCTAAGGGCCTAAACATCCTAACATACCTTGGGGACACACAAACCTACCATTCCAAACCCCTACCTCCTTCACACAACTCCCTTGGCACATGCATGAAGAAAACTCAACTCAAACTACACTGTCATTGTCCTTTTATATAGACCCATACTCAGTGGATCATAACTTTTTCACCTGCAATTTCCTCTTCAATCGCTCCGGTGAGACCCGTCACAATTTTTCTATGACAAACATATCCCAAATTCAACAAAATCCAATGGTTCATTTTGGAGATATTGCCCACGCATTAGGACTGTATTTCTGAGATAGTCATACCCTCAACCTTCAAATTTGACAAACAATGGTCATCTTTTCCACCTTGTCAACCATCCTTGCAATAAAATAGATAAGGAGAACTATAGAAAAATTTCCTAAACTCATTTCCAAATGCACAATAAACACTTAAGAGGGAGGAGTCATGATTTTCACAAAGATACACTACTTGTTACCAAACTGTCTAGAAAATCTGTACATTGACAGTCAGCAAGACAATTTTGTTTCTATCTTAAAACTTAATAGAACACTATGTTATCATGCAAAAATGAAAAAGATTCAAAGTTCCAATGTAAAGACTCCCAACACCAACCAAAAGAAACACTATTTATTCATTCTAAAAACATCAAAACTACCACTGTTCCTTAGACAGATTCCAGATTATTACTCTCAAAAGACTTTCAAATAGAATGCTCAACCTTTGTGAAACATAAATACTTTTTTGTTATCCAATATCTCCTTACATGTTGATGGGTTTTTATCATCTCTCCTTGACTTACATCTCTTGAACAGGGCATCTTCTTTAGATGCAACACATAAGTTCTTTGGTGCTCAACAAGTTTTTAACTTTCTATGATTTACAAAAGAAAAAGCAGAAATTGAGACGCAAGCCAGGAGAAAGGTCAAGTAAAAACCATTATGCCCAATAGAAGTAAATCATAGTGGTAAGTTTGACAGGGTGCATCAAAGAGATGTATTTTCATGGACCGCAATGATTGCAGGATATGCACATAATGGATATGCTAAAAAGCTTTAGAGACTTTCAAGAAAATGTAATTGGCAGGTATAAAGCTAGCTTCCACTACCTTTGCTAGCATCCTCCCTGCCTGTGCCAAAATGGGAGCTTTGGAACAAGGTATGTACATCCATCAAAGCATTAAAGACAGAGGAATTTTATCAAATGTTGTAGTTGCAACTGCCCTCATAGACATGTACGCAAAATGTGGAACCATTGACAAGGCACGTGAATTGTTTGACATAATGCCTCAAAGAAATATGGTTTCATGGAAAGTCATGATTGCAGGATATGCACAAAATGGGTTTGGTGAAAAGGCTGTAGAAACTTTCAAGCAAATGCCAATGGAAGGTGTAAAGCCAAACTCCTCAACCTTTGCCATCATCCTCTCTGCCTATGCAAAAATGGGAGCTCTAGAACAGGGTATGGATATCCATCGAAGCATAAAGAAAAGAGAAATATTGTTAGATGTTGCAGTTGCAACTGCCCTGGTAGACATGTATGCAAAATGTGGAAACATTGACAAGGCATGTGAATTGTTTCACAGAATGCCTCAAAGAAATATGGTCACATGGAATGCCATGATTGCAGGTTACACTCACAATGGATTTTTCAAAAAAGCTTTAGAAACTTTCAAGCAAATGCAATTGGCAGGTGTGAAGTCAAATTCTGCAACCTTTATCAACATCCTTCATGCCTGTGCCAAAATGGGGGCTTTGGAACAGGGTATGGACATCCATCAAAGCATAAAAGATAGAGAAATATTGTCAGATGTTGTAGTTGCAACTGCCTTGTTAGATATGTATGCAAAATGTGGAAGCATAGATAAAGCATGTGAAGTGTTTGACATAATGCCTCAAAGAAGTGTGATAACGTGGAATGCCATGATTGCAGGATATACTCAAATTGGATTTGTTAAAAAGGCTTTGGAAACTTTTAACCAAATACAATTTGCAGGTGTAAAGCCAAATTCTACAAACTTTGCCAGTATCCTCCCCACCTATGCCAAAATGGGAGCTTTGGAACAGGGTATGGACATCCATCAAAACATAACCGATAGTGGAATTTTGTCAGATGTTGTAGTTGCCACTGCCCTAGTTGACATGTATGCAAAATGTGGAAGCATAGACAAAGCATGTGACCTGTTTGACAAAATACCCCAAAGAAATGTGATCTCATGGAATGTGATGATCGAAGGATATGTGCAATAGGGATTTGGTGAAATGGCTTTAGAAACTTTCAAACAAATGCAATTGGCAGGTGTGAAGCCAAATTCCACAACGTTTGCTAGCATCCTCCATGCCTGTGCCCAAATGGGAGATATGGAATAGGGCATGTACATCCATCAAAGCATAAAGGATCAGGGAATTTTGTCAGATGTTGTAGTTACAACTGCCCTGGTTGACATGTATGCAAAATGTGGAAGCACAAACAAGGCATTTGAATTGTTTGACAAAATGCCTCGAAGAAATGTGGTTTCATGGATTGCAATGATTGCAGGATATGTACAAAATGGATTAGTTGAAAAGGCTTTAGAAACTTTCAAGCAAATGCAATTAGCAGATGTAAAGCCGAATTCCACCACATTTGCTAGCATCCTCCCTGCCTATGCCAAAATGGGAGCTTTGGAGCAGGGTGTGGATATGCATCAAAGCATAATGGTTGGGGGCTTTTCTTCAGATATTATAGTTGGAAATGCTCTAGTAGACATGTATGCAAAATGTGGAAGCATAGAAAAGGCACGCAAAGTGTTTGATAGAATGCCTCAAAGAGATACCATCTCATGGAATGCAATGATTGTAGGATATGCTCAAAATGGATGTTCCAAGGATGCTCTCAAAATCTTTGAGTTAATGAAGCACTCTGGAACATGTCCTGACATTGTGAGCTTTGCTTGTATTATATGTGCATGCAGCCATGTAGGTTTAGTAGATGAAGGCTGTACATACTTCAATCAAATGAGTAACCCTTATTGCATTACACCTACAATTGATCATAATGTGTGCATGGTTGACATTCTTTCCCATGTAGGTTACCTTGAGGACACCTTGAACTTTATCATTAAGATGCCAGTTAAACCCATGGTAGTTGTGTGGATGCGTTTTCTTAGTGCCTATAGAGAACATATGAATATAGGCTTAGGAATATTTATAGCAATGCTGCTTTTTGATTTGGATCCTAAAAATGCTACAATTTATGTTCTTCTCTCAAACATTTATGCAGAAGTGGGTAGATGGGGTGAGGTTCAAATGATTAGGAGATTGATGAAAGATAGAGGTATTAAAAAGATACTTGGATGTAGTTGGATTGAAAGCCATAAAGTGGTACACGCTTTTTGTGTAGGAGGCAGATCACATCTATAGACACAGGAGATCTATGCAAAGTTGGAGAAACTACCTTGGGAAATGAAGGCAACAGGACATCTTCCAGATTCTAGACATATACTCCATGATATGGAAAAGGAGGATTAACAACTATTTATCTGCCATTATAGCAAAAAGTTGGTAATTGCATTTTGTCTTTAAAGTATAAGAGATGTCACTATGTAATCTATGCCAATTATATGACAGGTTCCTTGGATGAAAACCTTTTATTCATCCCAGTCTAATTGTATCGATCAACTACTTGAGAGCTTGAGTCTTAAAATTTTGTATTTTGCACATGAGAAAAAGAGCATATTGGGAATGATTTAATTGAATTTTTAACTCTAGACCTAAGAACGCAATATATTCTACTTAAATATTAACTTACGCCTAAGATAATTTAAATCAAATAACCTTAATTTTCATTGAAATCTGAACTATCTAATTTGGGCTGTGTGCACAATCAACACTATTTTGTTTAAATTTGAAGGTTCTTGTTTACAATAACCTAGTAGGGCAATCAACTTTGATTATCAAATTAAATTGACTTCCCAATTTTTGGTTAGTTGGCTATTGGTGCCAAGGGGAATTAACACCACACAAGTTATTTGGGAGAAAGATTAGGAACCAAAGTAATTTCAATTGACTTGAAAATTAGCCTCATCTTTGTAAACTTTATTGAATAAAAGAGGCATCCCATATGCTCAATGCCTTGCAAGGAAAATGTGTATGTGAGGTTCTTCACTAATTCAACTCAATCAAGTTTTAGAATCTAGTAAGGTGAGATAAGGACCCTAGGATTCACACCATCATATCTTGGGCCTGCTAGCAACCAAAATATACTCACGGGATAGTACATTTAGAGTAGATTTATCTGTATTTACTCATGGGATAGTAAATTTACTCACACCATATTTTAAAATTGCGATGGTGAAGATGTGATGTTGATATACAATAATTCCACGATAAAAGGTTTGATATTTTTTACTGTACTGAAAATGAATGATGTGGAAGGTCTATCCTACCCAATTGCACGAGTTATATTTTGGCTAATGGCATGTCTAGCTGATATCGTGCCTTCCACAAGACATTTTGTACATATCCTGCAACAATGGCATTCTAGGAGACGACATCTCTTTGAGGCATTTTGTCAAATAGTTGACGAGGCTTTTGTATGTTTCCATATTATGAATACATGTCTATCAGGGCATTTGCAATTACATCATTTGGAAAAAAGTTGTTTTCTATTTTGCCTTAATGGATTTTTATACAGTAATGTCCCCAAAGGATATTAGCTTAAATTTCCACTTTTCTTGTCTTGTAATTTTGACAAACAACTGCCATGAAGGAGAACTAGCAATGTTATAAATCAATATCTATTTCTGATTTAAATATTTATTGTGAAATGCTTGATACTGAGCATCCTCATAGAAGGCCCTTGACATTTATACAATTCATATCAATAAAATACCAATTCCAAATTATCACTATTGAACCCAAAGTCTACTAACATTCTATCAAACAGTTTGCGAATTGCTTCTGTTTATAAGAAAATATTGTTCTTGTTTTGAATATTATAGTTTATTGTGCATACGGAGATGATGTCGAGATGATGACAATTCTTGAACTATTAATATATTCAGAAAGCCTGAATGACTGTGCTTCAGATTTGCATGTATTTAAAAATCAAAGAATTAAAATATGCTGAGACAACAATTACAAATCAAACTGCTATAATAGTGACATGGCTCTTAACAGATATTATCTTGTCAAATAGGATCATCAGCTACAACATGCCTTCCTTACAATCCACATACTTAGAAATATGAATTTACATAAATTACCATTAAATATAAATGATAATATTGCAATTGGAGTCTAGTTCTTAGTCTAGATTATGCAAAACCGGGATCGTCTTCTCAGAAGGAATGATTGATCAAAGGTTCATTGCAGCATTTAGGAATTGTTGTGTCTCATTTCCTTGCTGTGGAAAACCAAGAGCAGAGTCATTTATGATGTAGTGTCACTCATACATGCCCATCAATACTCTATATTCGAGTGGATGCAAACATATGTAATGTCCATTTCAACCCCATAATGTATCAGAATGAATAAAGGATGATCTCTTGGAAACTAAATTTATAGAGAGATACAACACACATTTTCCCCTCAATTATTTTAAAAAATGAGAACATGTCAAAATAATCTCAAATATATAATCAAAAAATCATTTTTTGAAAGTGCATTTCAGCTAGTACAAGCATGTAGTGCTAAGACTGAGATCATTTGAAATTTTGAAGGTGCACATTAATTAGCACAATTTGACATATAGTAGATGATATCATAGAAGAAACCTAATAATATAAACAAAATAGAGGAATTGAAAAATAAATACCAAAATACTGTGAAAATATCAAGTTCTCCATTAGTAGCCTCAAAACTTTCAGGCTTTCTGTAGTTACGAATCTGAGACTCCAACAAGAAAGGATCTTTATTTTATCATGATTTTTTTTTCATTGTATTGATTGTCCAAAGGTCACTTCTATAATTATGCCTTTATCTCCATGGACCTACAAGTTATATGTATCTTATCACTTCCTTCTTGTGAAAGTCACTATCTTGGCTATTACAATCACTGACTTTGACATCTTTCATGGCAATGTCACAACCTATCTCTGTACTTCATTATGTTCTTTGCAATGATAGTCATGGTCTTATAACTTTTGTCCTTGATAACACTACCTTTGAAGATCTGGTTCTTCATTTTTTATAATAGTGTTGATCACTGTCCAATCAATATCAACAGTTCCCTTGAAAATATAACACCACTAGGTGACTCCCTACCCATCATTGGATTGCCATTTCTAAGTATAAAACTGTTATCTTTTACAGTGTCTGTTCTCATCTTCATAAACCATTGTTTCAAAGAAAAATGTATTAGTTGTCCTCCATCACTTTACTACTCACCATCTCAATCATGAGGGTTATTATTTGGCACTTAGAACCTCTACTTTCATTACAATCCCATGACTGTAATTGCTACTACTATTGTGACTCATCATTTTGGCCATTGACACATAATTTTCTCAAAATGCTATCACTATTGTTTTCCTTTGAGGCACCAATGTTGAGGCATCAATATGATCACTATATGTATTTTTTAGCTCTACCCTTTAGCATTGTATTTGTTGTGTAGATGACTATTCTTTTACATTTCACATCATCGATTGTAGCTGGTATATGTTTGCGTTGCTGCTAACAGTGAAAATCAATATTTTTCTATTTCTCTTTCTCATAATATCTCATTCTTCCCGATATCCATGAGAGTCACTTGTTATCACTATATTGGTAAAATACATTGAGTCACTATTATCAGACATTCATGAAGATCATTGTCCTATATCATATAACATTGTCCTTAATAGTCATGTTACACGTCACTGCTTCTAGACATTTTTGTTGTCCTTTGAGCTCTGAAGATCAATGATTTGATTCATTCTTGATCTTGTTGTACTGATGAATGCCTTCTCTTGAAGGTAATTACCATGAAAAGATAAACTATATCCCTATGTGAGACATGCATATTCACTTTCCTTAAAAATGTCACTATTTTGATTCATCTAACCCATACTTTCGAAGCTTTCAAATCAATGTTTTTTCTTATTGCTGCCACACCCCTATCACTGTTCTTTCTTTTCCTTAACAATGACCATTCTCTTAGATCTTCATGACTTAATATTATTGTCTTCTTGAATATCAATGACTATATTTCATTACAAAAGAATAATGACTGAGACACACCATTGTTATATTCTTCATGTAATGCTAGTGTTTTGATCCATTCATCTTGAACATCTCTGCCCCTTGAGACATTGATTTTCTATAATGAACCTATTGCTACTATGACAGAGATCCTTTCAACTTGGTGAATAATCTTTTGAAATAGTAATACATCTATGGAACAACACTCGTAACCTTGAGAAGGTGAAATTTTGTTAGGTATAATTGGAAATGTTCTGGTAGACATGTATGCAAAATGTGGAAGTACAAACAAGGCATGTGGACTATTTGAATGCCTCAAAGAGATGTCATCCCACAAAATGCAATGATGTAGACAATGGATTTGTTGGAAAGGATTTACAAACCTTCAAGAAAACACAATTGGTAGGTGTAAAGACATATCCTTTGGTAACATCCTCCCTACCTGTGATAAAATTGGAGCTTTGGAATAGGCTATTTAAATCTATCAAAGCATAATAGCAAGACAATGTATTTCAGATATTATAGTTGGAAATGTTCTAGTAGACATGCATGTAAAATGTGAAGTACTCATAGACAAAGCACCTGATTTTTTTCACAAAATGACTCAAATAGATGTCATCTCACATAATGTAATGATTGCAGGATATGCACAAAATTGATTTTGTAAGTAAGCACTCAAAATAGTTGAATTAATGATGCACTCTGGAACTAATCCTAACATTGTAAGCTTTGTTAGTGTTCTAGGTGCATGTAGCAATACAGGTTTATTGGTGGATGAGAGTTGTAATTACTTCAACCACATTGGTAACTTTATTGCATTACACCCATAGGTGATCATTATGTGGGTATGCTGACCTTCATGCTGACCCAAGAACAATGATATGAAAATGTCATCTAAATGAGGAAATACATCACTATGAAATGAAAATAGTTGTAGGAACTTTGTTGCTAAAGACTTGATAGGACATTCCATGAAGCAAATGAGTTAAAGCATGATAGTGCCAATATTGAAAGATCATCCATCTATTTCCAAATTCCTTGATGTTAAAGGTACTAAGAGAAATGTGTTGTTCATTGATCATACCAACCCTGAAGATCCTTCTCAGTTTGGAAGTAGATCTAAAGCTATGGAAGCTGACATGGTGGTTCAATTTTACATTTACTTAACCAAATTTTTTGGCTACAAGCCACCAGATGTTATTATTCTGACCATGTATAGAGCTCAAACAGACCTTATCAAAATAAAAATAGGCATCTCATGCCCTTTTCAAAGAAGAAAATATCACAGAAATGCATCTAACAAGTGGGTACTTGATAAGAAAATAGTTGAACCTGATCGATATCTGCCAAAAGTAAGAAGCGTGGATGAATTCTAGGAAAAAGAGAGCAATATCATATTGTTTTCTATGATAAGAAACACCATTCCTAATTTGAATGTAAAAACATAAGAAAACATGGAAATAAAAGCTCATTAAAGGACTTATATAGAAATGAATGCATGCTCACCTTTAGTATTGAAACCCTCCTTGTTCAAAGCTACAACTTTATCTATGAAGCATGGGAGCAACAACAATGGTGCTATTGAAGAATCTCTTCTTCATTAAACTAGGGTTTTGCCTTGAAGAGTTGCAACCTTTCGCTTGCTAACTCGAATTTCTCTTTCAGATTTTGTGGCGCTGAGATTTCACCTCTTGTTTTGGCACTGTCTTGACTTTTGGCGCTCCACATCCTCTACCAGTGGGTTTCGCTCCAATTTTTAATGAAAACTTTCCTTTAATTTTACCGAGAACTACATGAGATTTTTTGAGGAGCCAAAATAAGATAAAGTATTATTAAAATTGCTTTTGTATTAATAATTGTCTATATACTTATATTTTTGTTTGTCTATTTATTTATGTATATGTTTATATATATTTATTTAAATAAATTAATATTTATTTATGTATAATTGTCTATATTATTATTTTGCTTCTACTTTATATATAAACTATTTGTACGTACCTAGTATAATTGTCTATATATTTAGATAATTTCTATTTCTATATTTATATTTACTTATGTATATTCATTTTTAATATATATTTTTTATATAAGTATGGGTATTTATTTATGTGTGTGTGTATTGTGGTTCTATTATTGATTTTATTTTTGTATTTTTATGTTTCTTAATCTATAGTTTCAGTTTGTCGAATAATTTTATTGTTTAATTTCTCTTTTATTTTGTTTTGTTATTGAATAATGCATGAACCATCTTAGCCTATGTCACATCATCTGCCACTACCTCTGTCCCCCTAATAGGTATCCTAAAAATTATATAGACATCCTTTGTAGTAATGGTCATTTCCCCAGTGAGAAGATTGAAAGTGGTTGTCTCTAACCTCCACCTCTTGCATAGAGCTATCACCATGGCTATGTATGCCCTACAATGGGGTATATAGTAGGATGCTCCACATCAAATAGCCTATCCATGCACCCCAAACACTGAAAATGAAAGGTCAATGCAATGGTGCACAACAATAGAAGAATTATTAAAAATACTATGTGGGAAAAGGATGCCACAAAACTGGTATCTTATATAATGAGTTGATTTTACCTGATGACCAAATTGGTCATTTATTTAGTCATTTATATTTGTAGAACATGATAGTCACATGAATAAAATTTAAGGGTTAAATATTTCACGCGTGCAACCAAAATCTAATTTGATTTGAAGATCTAATATTAGATGCAAGTCAAATTTGTTTTTAGGCATAAGATGAGAAACCAATTTGAAATAGTAAGCCATGAGTGAAAATTTGTTTGATCAAAATATGCTCTCACAATAAAATGAATGAAATTGTGGAACCAAAAAGGGAAAAACCCATCAAACTATTTATTTAGTCATTTATTTGGTCATTTTACCTGATGACCAAATTGGTCATTTATTTAGTCATTTACCCGATGAACAAATTGGTCATTTATTTAGTCATTTTAGTTGTGATTTTACCCGATGACCAAATTGGTCATTTATTTTCCAAATATGATTAGTTTTGGTCATGTGACTAAAACTTTTAGTCACGTGACTAAAAGTTTTAGTCACTTAGTCATTTATTTGCCAAATTCTACTAGTGTAATGACTACACTCCACCACCTCCCAGACCTATGACAGTTGATCAGATGAGAGAAAAGTAGGAACACAACTTGGTAATGATAGAAATTGCTTCTTCCCTAACTGATGTTGAATTCAATGATGTTAAGGATTGTATTACTTCAAAAGAAATGTGGGATATGCTTGCACTTATTTATGGAGGAGATCACCATGTAGAAAAAAGTGAAGGTTGATAGTCTCAGAGGAAAATTTGATGAAATGAGAATGAAATTTGAAGAGACTATTGTCCAATATAGTTTCAGAATCAAGGAAGTTGCTAGTGCCATCAAAAGTGTTGGTGGAACATTAACTAGTGAAAAAGTGGTAAGTAAAATTCTAATAACTCTTTCATCTAAGTATGCTATTTGAGTATCTTCTATTCAGGAACTGAGATCCATACCAAATAATATTGTTACTCTTGAAGCCTTAATTGGTAAGTTGACTGCATTTGAACTTAGTAATTATGATAATAGTCTACCGAATATTGAAACTACATTCAAATCATCTCTAAGTATTGGAACTTCAAGAAGAGAGAACCATAGTAGTTCACGTGGAAGTGAATATGACAGTATCCTAACTGAATAGAAAGAACAAGAAGAGTTAGAGGCATTGTTGGCTAAGATACTACCAAGGGGTAAAGGAAAGTATAAAGGTAAATTACTCTTAAAATGTTTTAAATGCAACAAGATTGGCCGCATTGCATCTAGATGTCCTAACAATGACAGGAATGATAAAAGTGATAAGAAGGAGAACCGATGCTAAAGATTTAGAGATTACAAGGACAAAGGAAAGAAATCATGCTACCTAGCTGAGGAAGGTGTAACTAATGATGAATATGATGACACAGAAGAAGGATTTGAAGTTGTCTATGTCATTGTAAAGGAATATTCTGATGAAGATGAAAAAGCCCTTATTTCTCATGTAAGTAAAGTTGACCCATGGATTATTGATAGTGGATGTTCACATCATATGATTGGTGATATTGATAGGTTTGAGAACCTAGAAGAGTACGATGGAAAATTTGTTAGATTTGGCAATGATGCTCCATATTCTATTAAAGGAAAAGGATCCATTATATTGAATGAAAAGATGAGATGTGATGATGCTTATTGGGTTCATGGTTTAAACTATAATTTATTGAGTGTTTCACAATTGAATAACATTGGCCACCAACTGGAATTTCAAAATAGAAAAGTGAAGATCTATGGTGCCGATGGAGATTTGATTGGAACTGGTGAACAATCTAAAGGTAATCTATTTTATCTTGATACTGCTGCAAAGGGTTTCTTGTTTGTTAAAGTTAAGGATGTATGACTATGACATAAAAGACTCTATCATGTAAATTTTGACAACATGATTAAGGTGAGCAAAAATAAAAAAGTCAGAGGTCTACCAAAATTAAGCAAACCTGATAAAGTGATGTGTAAGGAATGTCAAATTGACAAGATAACAAAATCAAGTTTCTCAAGAAAGTCTTACTCATCTAATGTCATTTTGAAATTAGTTCATACTGACCTTTGTGGTCCTATGAGAATTCAAAGCTATTATGGAGATCAATATTTCATTTTGTTTATTGATGACTATTCAAGAATGATGTCAGTAATATTTCTAAAGGAGAAGTTTGATGCATTCCAAATGTTCAATGGTACAAAGATAGAGTTGAAAAGGAAACAGGCAAACAACCAAAATGTTTAAGATCAGATAGAGAAGGTGAATTTATCTCTAATGAATTTACTCTCTTCTGCAATGAAAATAGAATCAAAAGACAAGTATCTACACCGAGGACTCCACAACAAAATGGTATGACTGAAAGAAGAAATAGATCTATAGTTGATTGTGCTAGAACATTGTTGATTGACAAAGAGGTTGCACAAACATCTAGGAGAGAATTAATTAGTACTATTGTCTACACACTCAACCGAGTATAATTGAATAAAGGTACCAACAAGACCCCTTATGAAATATGGTATGGGCATACAATGAATGTAAGTTACTTTAAAAATTTTGGAAGTAGGTGTTACATACTGAAAGATGCTAGGAATGGAAAGTTTAATTCAAAAGGAGATGAAGATATATTCCTAGGATATTCATCAAAGAGAAAAGCATATAAATGTTTGAATAAGGCTAGTGACAAGATTGTTGAAAGTGCAAATGTGAGGATTGATGAATTTGTAGAAAGAAATGAAGAAGATAGAAAAAAGGAACCTGAAGATTATCAAATATTTGTCTATGTACAAGAAGGTAATTCGGGTAATGCAACCGAGCTACAACATGAAGAAATCAAGGAGCAAGTTGAGCCTCCATCGAGAGATGAAAACACTGATGGAAAATCTACCGAGCTTCTATTAGCAAAATATGTGAGAAGACATCACTCATCAAGAAAAATTATTGGAGATAAAAATGCAGGAGTCATGACAAGAAGTAAGTTGAAATATAATACATGTTTGATTTTTAAGTTTGAGCCAATATTAGTCAAGGATGCACTTGGTAATGAAGATTGGATTAATGCAACAAAAGAAGAAATAGATCAGATTGAAAAGAACAACACTTGGTTACTAGTACAAAGACCTAAGGATAAGAATATAATTGGAACAAAGTAGATTTTCAAGAATAAACTCAATGAGAATGGAGATGCGATTAGAAACAAAGAAAGATTAGCCTGCAAAGGGTATGAACAAGAAGAAGGTATTGACTATGGTGAGACATTTTCCCTTGTTGCTAGATTAGATGGTGTAAAGATATTACTTACATATGCTACCTATAAAGGATTTAAAGTTTATCAAATGGATGTTAAGTCTTCATTTTTTAATGGAATTCTTGAAGAAGAAGTTTACATTAAATAACCTAATGGATTTGTTGAGGATTCTAATAAGAATATGGTATGCAAACTACACAAAGCACTCTATGGATTAAAGTAAGCACCCCGAGCATGGTATGAAAGACTGCACTCATATTTAATCAAGATTGGATATCAAAGGACAATTGACAACAACAATTTATATTTGAAATGTGATAGTACTGATAAAATTTTGATTGTTGAGATATTTGTTGATGATATTATATTTGGAGGAAATGAAACAATGTCTAAATCATTTGTTGAAGAGATGAGAAAGGAATTTGAGATGTCCATGATATGAGAGATTAAGTTCTTTATTGGACTATAAATTCAACAAGTTAAAGATGGGATCTACATAACATACAAAGTATATCAAGGAGATCCTAAAGACATTCAATATGGAAGAGTCAAAACCGGTTGGAACACAGATGGCTACTGGTTGTAAATTGTCAAAAGAAGATGAGACAAAGGAAGTGAATGAAATACTTTACTGATCCATGATTGGTAAAATACAGTATGATGTACACAGTAGGCCTGATATTGCACATTCAGTTGGTATTGTGGCAAAGTTTTTTGCCAATCCAAAGGGGACACACATGTCTGCAGTGAAAAGAATATTTAGATATCTAGAAGGGACTGAAGATTACGGTCTGCTATACACAAAATGAGGATATATTGATCTCAAGGTGTATATTGATGTTGATTGGGCTAGAAACATTGATGATAGAAAAAGCACAAGTGGCAGATCTTTCTTTTTAGGAGAAAGGTTAGTGACATGGTTAAGCAAGAAATAAAGTTGTATTTCATAGTTTACTGCCAAAGCTGAGTATGTTGTTGCAGCTATGAATTGTTCAAACATTGTGTGGATCAAACAATTACTTGAAGGTATGCAAGAAGAGATTACTGATCCAATTACAAATTTCTATGATAATACTAGCACTATTTGTTGGCACCTGAAAATTCAGGCCCAAATATATATGAAATTATCAGGGAAGTAAAATATTTATTTTTAATTTTTACATTATTTCCCTATTTTCAAAATTTAAACAATTAAAAGGGCCCTAATGATTGTTATTGTTCCATTTTTATATTTATGAGAAAAACTTAAAGATTTTATTTCAATGTGTTAAATGCATTTATATTTTTTGAAATAAAAATAATAATTATAAAGGAATAATAATAATATTGGGCAAAAGGGTGGTGATTAGGAGTTGAATACTCAACCTCTCAAGCCAACCCCTTTTCCTACATATCTACCATCCCCCCTTTACCAATTGTTTTATTATATTCCTTGAGAACATGGGTTAGAGTGAAAAGATATAAGTATAACACCTTCACCCTATGAGTAATTAAAAGGACAATATTGTGAGTGATCTTCACATTGAATGTTTTATGATATGAAGATATATTTTTCACCTTTTTGAATATGATGGGTTTCAAGTAATATTATTTTTTCCAAGGTAAATGATTGGCCCTAAAAGGTGAAATGTATTTTATGTAAAGGGATATTTTCACTCTTTTCACCTTATAATTACTATTGAAAATGTTTATTAGGGTAAATTGATTTTTTTATATAGATGGGCATATTAACAACACATAGATTATTAGTGACGAAGAAGAAGAAGATAAGGAGGAAGCGGAGGAGGAAGAGGAAGGAACCCATGGTTACTCTTCTGATGAAAAAACCAAAGACACCCTTGTTATTATCGAGGATGTTGAGAAAGAAGAGGTCGATACTCTTTCTGTGGAGGAGGTTATTTGTCCTTAGAATGATCCTATGGAGGAAAAAATGAATAATGCCATGCCTGAGATGGGGGAAGGTAAAACCCGCGAGGAGGAATTTAAAGATGATGATGCTTTATCAGAGGGTTTCAAGGGTGGTCAAGAGATTGAAGGAAAGGAAGCTGGTATTTTTCCTTCTACTAGTGAAACTGGAGAGGAGACCTCTTTAAGAGGGGAGGATGGGAAGGAAGAGATGGCAAGGCTGAAGAAAAACAATAATAATGAGGAACTTGGTACCCTTCAGAGGGAAGATTCTCATAGCAAGGAGAAGAACGAAGTGGAGAATCAGGAGGAGAACAGGGACTGGAAGAAGGAAATGCAAGAAATGGAAATCCATATCCAGGATATGGAAAAAACTATGAATAACATGAATACTAAAATGGGTAAAATGGAGAATAAGTTTTTGGATAAGGTCAAAAATAAAGATACTAAGGATGATGGTACAACTGAGTTGAACAAGAAGGTCAAAGATAAGATGAAAGATTTAGAGACTAAAATCAACAATAATGACAACATGTTAAGAGGTGTCCTGAATCATAGCAATGAGGGTCTGAAGGTGACCATTAAGAATTTGAAAATATTGCATAATTACTTGGAAAGGAATATGCTAGAAAAAACTACAATCACTATTGATGAGGAAGCTGGAAATACAGGGCCGGGGATGAGAACCAGAGGTCGCATCCAGAGAAAGGTCCCAGAAATATCTACTGAGCTAAAGGAAATGTAAGAAATGATCCAGAAGATGGAAGATCTCCAGAAGAAGGCTGAGGAAATGATAAAAGATAAATAGTTTGTTTTGGCTGGTAAATGTTTTGCTGTTAGACTGTTAGACTGTTGTTTTCATCTTTTGAACTGTTAGACAGTTGTTTGCTGCTATGGTTTTCCAGTAGTTGTTTCATTTTGTTATTTTTTATGCTCTTTCTTATGTTGTTTTAAACTCTGGTTTCGGGTCCATGTAAAACCTATTTTTACCTTATTAAAAAACAACACAAATTATATATTGATTTTTGAGTTGCCCTAAGGGTGTGAAAGTACATTATGGAATGTGTATTCAACCTTTGACCCATGTTAAATATTGGAGAATATATATTAGGGTGGAATTGGAAGTACATCAATTATTAGCATTTAATTATAATTTTGCATATGATAAAATATTCCCAGGAAGGAATTATTATAAAGTTTTATCATATTAAGAAACCCTAATGTATGGTTCTTTTTGAGGTATCTAATTAATTAAATTTCATGTAGGAGCTTTGAAGTCTATCAATGGGCATAATGTTACGGAATAAAGAAGACATAAATATTCCAAAAGGAGCTTTTATTAAATATATGATTATTACATATATTAACCATTAGAACAATTAATATTTCATATTGTAACTATATATTTATTATGTTGTAGTTGTTGATTTAGGGATTAGGTTTTAGTTTTGAACATGAAGCATGTATGCATCCCTAAAATTTTATAAATATGGGATACGAGGACCAATGTGTGAGAGAATATTAGAAATACATTTACAGTAGGGGTAGAATTGTTCAACAACGCCAACCATGAACTCTTATGTACCAGTTTTTCAACATCAATAAAGATAAGTGCCATTTTTTTTTATTTGTGGTCATAAGTTATATATTTTCAATTAGTCTTTCAGATATTCTATTTTATAGAGTGTTTCATTGTGTTAAATTCCCTGAATGTTATAACCCAAAAATCAATAAATAGTTTGAATATCAACTGAAAGATCCACAAATCTTCCTTTGTTTTTTTCGATCTCTTGATCATAGTTAAATTCAATAAGACTAACTATGTAATCTGGTTTGAGTTAGATTTTGAGTGGAAGCCCTTGAGATGATAGTCCTGTCTTATTAAAGCAAGTTTTTTAAAACTGTCTCCGATCGTACGTAAGATTGAAATTTATCTGACTCCATAGACCAAGTTTTTAGAAGGCACTGATCTAATCATTATTTGGAAATTGTTATATTAGTTCACACTTTGTATATTGTAGATCATTAAATGATTTATTATAAAGCCTTACAATTAGGATCTTATTGATTATCATTTTAGTTAAGTTTTATAATAGAGATTATCAGAAGATTGTTTTTTCTTTTTTCCTCCAAGGGATTGTTTACCACCTTGGGAGGAACTTCTCTTTTTTGTGTGTAGTTGATCAATTAGGTCTACCAGCCTTGGCTTGATTAAGCCAAAATTGTAGAGGTATCAAGTGGTCCATCACCATTTTACCTGTTAGTTGGCCAAAAGAAAATCTATCATTTTTGGGCACCAACAAATTGGAAACTCTACTGGGGAGTTGTTTGAAAAAACATCATTCAAAATTTTTGGTTGAAGCATTGGTTAGATTCTGTTAGAGAAGAGAACTCAATTAAAAAAATTTCCCTTGGAGACAAGGGTGGTGAGTCTATTTAAAGTTTTCAAGAAGTGACTCTGCTGGAAATAAGGACTCAAGAGTAGTTTATATTTTTCCTTCTAATAAGAAGGTGGCGACTCCATTTATTCAAAAGTTCGGTTAGTAACTCCGCTCAGGGAGGAGATCCAGAAGGGAAATGAAATTTCATCTCATTATTGATAGTTTATTACCATGTTTAAGAAATGGTTTAGAAGTATATTTATCCCTATTGACTTCATGCCTTTGGATCTTATAGAATTTAAATGCAATACAAATGAATGGTTTTCAAAATTTGTATACAAGGTTCCTAAATTCTATGGAAATTGTAATAAATCAGCTTCTGATCATTTGGATGCTTTTTACACATTCCTTGATGATTATGAAATTGATACAGAAGGTGATACCATGATATTGTTTGCCAAGTCATTGGAGGGTTATGCAAGAGAAACATTTATTTCATTGCCTTCACAGAGCATCTCATCATGGGCTAAGTTTGAACAATGGTTCCTTGATGTTTTCCATGACAGGGATGAAGAAAATGAATGCATTGTGAAATCGACAGAGAGCCCTAATGAAAATTCATATGAAGAAGAAATTTGTGAACAGATTGAAGAAACATATACACTGGATCATATTTGTGTGAAAACAAATGAAAATCATGACCATGAGGAAAATCTTCTCAATACGGAACAAATTTTGAATTTGTTGGATACTGAATATCAAAAGTATGTGCAAAAGAATAATTTAAATTTTTATTATAGTCATCAGGATGGGCATGATCAAGTGGTGTTTAATGAATATCAAGAGGGAGAGATACTTCAAGGAGGATATATTTCTATGGAAGGTCTTAAAAACTCTTCAAATTTTCTAAACAATGAGGATGAAATGTTACAGTATGAATTACATGTACGTGAAGAACTTGGGATGAATAGTATTTATGAAGATGACGAATCTTAGAAAAATTGGTTCAACACACTCTACAGTACACTTAAACATAAAGTCGAGAATGAAGAAGAACCATAGGTAATTATTCATGGAGGTACGTTTCTAAATCCTTTTTCTGGTGAAATAGAAAATAATTTAGAAAAACAATATAGTGTGATAGAAAATGAAATTACATGTGAAGAAATAAATGCAATTTCTGCAAAATACTCTTGGAAACAACATGTACCCTAATTTGTTCTTTGAGGAAGATAAAATATATTTAGTGCATCAGGAGATTTTACAAATAGGGAAAATGCAATATGATAATTGCAAAAATTTGGTGAGGACAAATTTGCACATTATGGGTATTTCGAAAGTGACATCAATGGTAAGTTTCATGTTGCATGACCAAAACCAGGTTTACGATGGAGGTAAAGTTCTCATTCTCTATTAAGCACCAAACAGGTAAGTATATTTTATAGTTTTTAATATTTTGTGTTTCCTTTCATTTTTTAAAATCATGCCTTAATATGTCATTGAATAACATTTGACATTCATTCTTATGTACTTTTATCTTTTTTATCTTTTTTTTTTTTTTGCATTTGAAAATCAAAGCATTGGAAAACCTAAAATATCAAGTTCATTCATTATAGTTTTGTCTTGTATATCATAAGCATTATAAGTGAGTCATTTTGTATGTATTCTTTTGTTCTTGTCTGCATTGGAAATAAATTTATTGTTGTTCAAAAAATGAATCACGTTTTTAATACTTGAGCAGAAACTTAGAGTTGTTTTTGGGCTTTAAATGATTGTTTATACCTACGGAAATGTTCCCAGATCTTTTCTCGTATGTGAGAAACACATTTATCACAATTTTAAATGTTTTTATGAAGCTGACAGCCACAAAAACGCCCAGAACATTTCTAAAAATGGTCGACAAAATTGAATTCCTGTGCAAACTGTTTGAGCCATTTTTCTGGACTGTAGATGTGTGGTAAACGATAAATTTAAATTTAAAATGATTTCCCCAGCCATATGCCTCAACATGGGGGACATTTTTACAATGTTTTTAATAATTTTGGAGTGCCAAGAAGCCTAGAAACAACCCAAACTTGCAAATGATGACCAACAGATTTTATACAAGCAAATGAATTGCGCTTTCACAAAATGCAAAGTTTTAAAATGTTTGACAGTTATGGATACAAATATTTCAATATTTTTGATTAAAACTTTTGAGAGCATGCAGTTGGTGGCAAAAATTTCCAGGCAAATGTGAGAGGCGATTGTAATAGTTCCACTTCTGATTTCATGGAATTTATTGCTTCCAAAGTAGATAAAGCTCAATTGCATTCATTAATTATGTGCCCATCAACATTGGTGGGTCATTGGGCCTTTGAAATTGAGAAATTTATTGGTACCTCCATTCTGAATCCTCTGCAATATGTTGGATCTCCTCAAGACCGTTCTCTGCTTTAGAATCAATTTTCAGAATGTAATACCGTTATAACATCATATGATGTTGTCTGCAAAGACATTGATTTCTTGGGGTATCTTATCTAGAATTGTTGTATTTTAGATGAAGGACATGTTATAAAGAGTACAAGTTAAAAAATTACTACTGCAGTCAAAAAGTTGAAGGCTGAACACCATCTCATTTTGAGTTGAACGTCGATCCAGAACAATGCCTTGAGATGGTGATGGTCGAATAACACTTGAGGATATTGAAGTTGCAATGCGAAAGAGAAGGTTGCCATGACATTATGCCCATGATTTATTACGACAGATTCAAACTGGACTATCTTCACTTGAGAGCTTATACGACTGTGGGTGTTCTGATAAGAAGATACAACATTCTCAATGCAACCACTATTCTTAATGCATTCAGATGCAACTATTTGAAAGATGAGAGTATCTTTAATAGAAATGTAGAACGTGCTAAGAATAGAGAAAAGAGTGGCAGATCTCATTCGTCAGGGTCAATAAGAAACAATTAACCTTGAAAACTCATCTATTATAAGATCTAAAGTAGTAGATTCAATTTATCTAGGAAAATACAACATTTGGAAGCATTACTTTAAGAATGACAATGCAGATTCCACAGTTAAATTAATTAGAGATCAAATAATTATGGCTCAGGTATATACAAGCATTACACTGTCTAGGAAAAGTCGTGCTATTTTATGATGAGTTGATGAAGTAGAAGATGATGAGTGTGCAACAACCCTAACCCTAGAAAAGTATCGTTGTCAGCTATGGCGATAAGGAGTAATTTTTTTTCTTTTTCAAGTAGAGATATTGAACAAATTGGAGTGGGGACCAAATGGATTTGAATGATTTTCAAAATTTGAAAGAGGTAATTCATTTCAAGGTAACTAATGAGGTAAGAATTTTATTGTTTTGACATTTGGAGGTTAAAACATTATTAATTTTCCTTATAGTTCATTTATTTGAATTTTTTAAGGGGAAAATATATTTGTGTGAAATGTCCTTACAAGATTTATTTATACTTATAAGTAATTTCTCATCTTATTTAAATTTTGCCCCAAATTGAGCACTTTGATAAATATTTCATCATGGTTAGTAGTGTTGATTTTAATGATTTTTGGTATTATATTAACATTATGTTTCAAGTGGTCTACTCTCTAGAGAACGCTGGATTCTTCTTGTGTCTAGGTATGGACACACGTCCTCGATAGGAGCCACTATTGGCACCTAAAAATTTAGGCCCAAATATATACAAAATTATCAGGGAAGTAAAATATTTATTTTTAATTTTTATATTATTTCCCTATTTTCAAAAATTAAACAATTAAAAGGGCCCTAATGATTGTTATTGTTCCATTTTTATATTTATGAGAAAAACTTAAATATTTTATTTCAACGTGTTAAATGCATTTATATTTTTTGAAATAAAAAAATAATTATAAAGGAATAATAATAATGTTGGGCAAAAGGGTGGCAATCGAGAGTTAAACACTCGACCTCTCAATCCAATCCCTTTTCCTATATATCTACCCTCCCCCCTTTACCGATTGCTCTATTATATTCCTTGAGAAGATGAGTTAGAGTGAAAAGATATAATTAGAACACCTTCACCCTATGAGTAATTAAAAGGACAATATTGTGAATGATCTTCATGTTGAATGTTTTATGATATGAAGATATATTTTTCACCTTTTTGAATATGATGGGTTTCAAGTAATATTATTTTTTCCAAGGTAAATGATTGGCCCTAAAAGGTGAAATGTATTTTATGTAAAGGGATATTTTCATTCTTTTCACCTTATAATTACTATTGAAAATGTTTATTAGAGTAAATTGATTTTTTTATATAGATGGGCATATTAACAACACATATATTATATATTGATTTTTGAGTTGCCCTAAGGGTGTGAAAGTACATTATGGAAAGTGTATTCAACCTTTGACCCATGCTAAATATTGGAGAATATATATTAGGGTGGAATTCGAAGTACACCAATTATTAGCATTTAATTAAAATTTTGCATATGATAAAATATTCCTAGGAAGGAATCATTATAAAGTTTTATCATATCAAGAAACCCTAATGTATGGTTCTTTTTGAGGTATCTAATTAATTAAATTTCATGTAGGAGCTTTGAAGTCTATCAACGGGCATAATGTTACAGAATAAAGAAGACATAAATATTCCAAAAGGAGCTTTTATTAAATATATGATTATTACATATATTAACCATTGGAACAATTAATATTTCATATTGTAACTATATATTTGTTATGTTGCAGTTGTTGATTTAGGGATTAGGTTTTAGTTTTGAACAAATACATTGGTCTGAAGCATGCATCCCTAAAATTTTATAAATATGGGATACAAGGACCAATGTGCGAGAGAATATTAGAAATACATTTACAGTAGGGGTAGAATTGTTCAACAATGACAACCATGAACTCTTATGTACCATTTTTTCAACATCAATAAAGATAAGTGCCATTTCTTTTTATTTGTGGTCATAAGTTATATGTTTTCAATTAGTCTTTCAGATATTCTATTTTATAGAGTGTTTCATTGTGTTAAATTCCATGAATCTTATAACACAAAAATCAATATACAGTTTGAATATCAACTGAAAGATCTGCAAATCTTCCTTTGTTTAGGTCGGTCTCTTCATCAGAGTTAAATTTGATAAGACTAACTGTGTAACCTGGTTTGAGTTAGACTTTGAGTGGAAGCCCTTTAGATGATAGTCTTGTCTTATTAAAGTAAGTTTTTTAAAACCGTCTCTGATCGTACGTAATACTGAAAATTATCTGACTCCATAGACCAAGTTTTTAGAAGGCACTGATCTAATCATTATTTGGAAATTGTTATATTAGTTCATGCTTTGAAGTTTGTAGATCATTAAATCATTTATTTCAAAGCCTTACAATTAGGATCTTAGTGATTATCAGTTTAGTTAAGTTTTATAATAGAGATTATCAGAAGATTGTTTTTTTCTTTTTTCCTCCAAGGGATTGTTTACCACCTTGGGAGGAACTTTTCTTTTTTGTGCACTGTAACGCCCCGCCAGGGAACCCAAAAGAAACTAACCTAGAACATGATACTAAGTTTGGTGAACAATTTTTTTTTCTAAAGTTTACAAATAAGATATACAATCACATGAAAGCATTAACCATTAACTCACATAACACACATCGTAAACATAGGTTACAAAACTAATGGGTCCCATGACGTAGTATTACTTTTCTAACATAACTCATTTAATAACATCAACAAAAGATTCCATAAATTAAATACAACAACTACATCATAATGATTACACCTCATGAATAACCATAAATCCTAATAAACATACATCCACTGCACATGTCGCAGGGTATGCAGTAATCACTCTAATAACTAAATTACAAGATCCAGATTAGGTATCACATGCGATACTCTAATACAAGATTTACATAAAAGGATATATACAAAGAACATCAATGAAGAAGTAACATAAGGAATCCATCTGCAAGACACCATCAAGCACCAAGACGTTGAATCTTGAATGGTAAAGAATCACTACCACCCATCCGTGTAGAACCACAAAGGTCCACCCCATCGTGCTAAGGAGATAACATCGGACCCCAATCGGATAATTAAGTCAAATCAGGAAAAACCACTAGGAAAGGAATCCTGATAGCATACTAACTCAAGGTCAACAAGTTTAGTAAAAGGGTATGACCCACTAATCCAGAGGCAATTGAATCATGTAGGATAACTAGACTATGTTTAGGAAGGTGTCTTCATGTACGTCTAACCCTTGGGTCTCATCTTGGTAATCACTTTGGATCCTGACACTCAAGTGACCATACATGGTATCAATGTCTTCTCATGCAGATGAAGCCAATGACTATGCCAGAACACACACCTCAATAGGCGGCAGGCATCATCTCATCCTCATCTCAGTCTATACTAGCACTCAAGCATGGGAGATGAAACTATCTTATTAGATTCATTTTAATATCTCTCAATGTTATATTAGGTTTTCACTTGATTAGAATAACTTACAATAAGTGATCCTGGAAGCCACTTGTGGGCCCTGGTGCTTATTGCAAGCCACCTCCTATTACATATCTAGGTAAACTGCCCTAGGCTCAAAGATCTCTCCTAGATCAAATCAGGTATACAACTACGTAACCTCGTATCCAAATTCACACAAAAGAACTAGATATAGTCACATAGATACCACAAATAGAATACAGTATATCATGAGCCCAATGGTCAAACAGGAATGATAATCAGATAGAGTGCACACACACCAGACATAACTGAAAAGTATGAATACTTGACACATACCCCAGCCTATGTATTCTCCTAGGTCATCTAGAACCTGACATCCCATAATGTAAAAGAAGACACGAAGAATACACAACCACATCAATCTGAACTGAAATAAAACCATAATCCAATATGTTCCATAATCATCATAAATGAACTCAAGAAAAAGGTCCACTAGGAAATTCTCACAATCATCATGTCCAATAATATCATAAGTAAATCAAATTACCTAAGAAGTACCATAGAATCCATCGTAACGAAAATACCCAATTTTGATAGAGAATAACCAAAATATTGTTCTATGAATGGCAATAATTAAATTTGTAAGGTTAAAGTTTAAATACCCTACAATTGACACTCTTATGATCGATTGATAAAACAAAATTATGAGAACTATTTACTAATGACCATTGACGTAATTTACTAACAAAATTGTGCTTGTGATAAATAAGAAATTCATTAACAAAAATTAACGATGTTAAATGAAATTCCATTACCCATATTAAGTAAAACATATTAATAAAATTTTATTAATATTTAAATAAATCATATTAATAAAATCTATTAATAAAATTTATTAATATTTAAATAAAACAATTAATAAAATTAACTAATATTAAAATAAAATTTATTAACAATTAAACAAAAACATATTAATAAAATTTCACTAATATTAAAATGAAATTTATTAATAATTAACATTTTAATAAAATTTATTTATATTAAAATATATCTTAAGAAAAAATGACTATTAAAATAAAATCTTATAATAAAAAAAACAAACTAAAAAGCAACTTATAAAAAGCGCTTTACCTTTAAATCGAGGCGCTGAGTGAATGAGGGGGACCACTGCATGACAGTACTCAAAGTACAGCCGGCAGGGTACTCCCTGTCGACGGTACCTTAGGTACCGCCTGGCAGGGGGTCTGCCACCTCAGGGACAATGGGGGGTGCGGTGGCCCCCACTTCCCTCATTCCAAATTTTTTTAAAACAAAACAATTTTTTTAATAAAAACTTTCAATTATATATTTTGTTTGCCAAATTTTTATTTACATAGAAATTTCGTTTAGTATGATATATATATATATTTTAACCCATTTTTAAAAATGAAATACTAACACATATATTAAAAATTTATGTTTTGACAGGTCTGTTTATTTTCAAAAATGGAAATAATAGACTGTGTCTTTTTTTTCTAGAAATGGAAATAAAATCCATTTTTCCAAGAATTCATGGAATATCTTTGTTTTCCTCTAATCTATTTTTTTTCCTTTTAACATTATTGTTCAAAAATACAACCAATTAAAACATGAGACACTAATTTTTGTCTTTTCTAGTATATTTTTTTGACTGTATATTTTTTTACAGAGAATGGGATTTTTTTTCTAGAATGAGGAATTTTCACTCAAATTGGGTTTTTGACAACAACCCATTTAATTAATTCAGTCATACTATAGAACTAACTATAGAGATATTAATTTATTTTGTTTTCTAGGTGTTCTAGGATGAATTTTCTCTTGAAATTTCTACAGCATAACCCTACTATGCCAAGTTTGTATAAAAATATGAAATGACAATCCAATGAGTTTTTCTAATCCTCAAATTGAAAGCATAAACAGATAACAGATCTAAATCTATAAGCCAAATCAAATATAGAAAATTGTTGAAAGTACATAGACAAAAACACAGGAAAGTTCCTCAAACCCCTGCCTCAATTCCAATGTTAGAAACTGAATTAGCTTGCTTGTAGAATGCTAAATCTCCCAGATCTGACAATAGGAAAGCTCAACCTACAGATTCTGAATCACAGTGCATGCAAATTCCAAATCCAAATGCAAGCAACCTTCACCCAGAATTCAAGCACACACACCAAAAGCTCAAGAACATAAAGAATCACAAAAATCTCCAAAAGCTCTCTCCAAAAAAATGCTCCAACAACTTGATTAACTCCAAATGAATGCAAAATCCCCCTATTAGGGATTCAACTCCACCATTCATGCAAACCCTAGATGACTCACATGACATCTCCTATTCAAACTCCCTCTCTTAATGTTGAAAGGAAATACTAATTATTAATTAAAAATACATATTTTTAAGCACAACTCATCTTAGTCTCCAAAAGACAAATTGACTATTTTTGAAAAATGACATATTCAAACTTAATAAAACACATGCTAATATTAAAATCCATTATTAAATAATTTAATATTCCAACAAAATTAAATCATGCAATCTATTAATTTAATATCTAATGGACAATATTAAATTATATTTTCATGCAATTAATTAATTAAAACCAAATATCTTAATATTTGATTTTTAATTAATTAATAATCATACAATAAGATAGGAAATAAATTTAATATTATTTTCTAGTTATAATATTAAATTCCATAACCATAGAAAATCATATAATCAATCAGCAATAATCAAGACCATCAAATAAACATACAAACTCAGAGATGGGATCCACGAACTTTGTCACCTAACAAATTCGGGTAGGATAGTCAACAGATACTTATCCAACAATTAGGATAAATGGGCTTAGGAAAGGGTTTTTGGGTCCATCTGTTACCTCCCCTCTTTACCATTGAGACGAGTATATTTTTGGGCATGCTCACTCTTGCCAATTCAAGGAAGACGATGCCCTGTACCTGCAAACCTATCATCACAAATCAAAGCATGTACATACAACAAATGGAAAACAATAGTAGGATACAATCGGTCATGTGGATCTCGACAAAGCAAGTGACTATGCCTCCGCCCTCTACCATATAGACACATAAAACAGATACATACATATGAACACCATACACATGCTAGTATGGAGTAAGTACATCATAATCCAACTAAAACATAAAACATCACCTCATGATAATATCAACATCTAAATATGACATCACATAATCATATTCATAATCCAGATCATCAATAGTCACTGAAATAATAAGATCTGCACACAACAATGTGGCCTAAAAGAGTATGGCATCTGAAAAACTGAAAGCAAAATATGGAGGTACTACATGTATAATTGATCGATTAGGTTTACCAGCCTTGGCTTGATTAAGCCAAAATTGTAGAGGTATCAAGTGGTCCATCACCCTTTTACCTGTCAATTGGCCAAAAGAAAATCCATCATTTTCTGGCACCAACACTATTAACATATCAAAGAATTCAGTGATGCATTCAAAGACAAAGAACATTTCTATCAAGTATCATTACTTGAGAGAGCAAGTTCAAGACAAGCATGTGATATTGGAGTATGTGAATTCAAAGGAACAAATAGCTGATATATTTACCAAACCACTACCTAAGGATGCTTTTGAGTATCTCCAAGGTAAGTTAGGGGTTCTTCCCCTAACCAATATTTACTAAGGCAAGATGCATGTTGTATCAATTCAAGTATTCATCAGAATATCTATTTTGTGAGTTGATGCTGGTGTTCACTCTTTAGGTGAAGCCTAAAGTTGTGAAAGATGTTTATGACTTCAATGAGAAATCAATAAGAAATCAATACATTTGAGGTATGAATTACTGCCTAAGAAAAGTTTTCAGGAGTATATATCTTTGACATTGTTGTCAAAGAGGGAGAATAAGGCAATTGATTAGTAAGGGAGAATATTATTGATGTTGCATAGGGAGAGTATTAATGATGATTTCCCAGAGAGATAATAATGCAATTGTTATTGAGAGAGAAGATCAGAAAAGTAGTTGTCAAAGAGGGACAGTAAAGAAGATATATTGAAGGAGAAGATTATTAGTGATAGAGGGAGAATATGTACAAAAAAATATCAAGCACAAAAAAGAAGTTACAACTCAGAGGGAGTTAAGGACAAGGAATGATAGTGAAGTGTTTTCATCATTAATTGAACAATGAATATTGTTAGTGTGTTGCCATCAATGTCAAAGAGGGAGATTGTTACTATAACTGATGGTGATGATGATGAAGACCGCCCAAGATTAGAGGTATACAAGTTAGTAGAAAGATTAGATTAGTTATTATCTTGTCATTAATGTCAATCAATTGATATTTAGTTTATATTATGTTGTCATATCATTCAGAGTATGATATAAGTGTGAATGAGTTAAGAAGAAGAAGTGAAATGTTATGAAGTTGAAGAACTTAATTGGGCAATTGATATAGATCATACAATGTTAAGATTATGTTGATATAATTATTTTCTACCTAACATATGATTATATCAAGTTAGTAAAGAATGGTAAAGAAGATTAGTCAAGTTGATAAGCAAAACAATTTTGGTTACTGAGCACGATATGTCATTCAGTAAAGAGAAAAAGTTATTAAGTAAAAGAAAAGTAAGTTTCTGTAAAGGAAAAGGAAATCAAGACACTGAGCGAAAGGTTTTAGGCACTTAGTGAAGTTAATTGAAATTCAGAATTATCCACCAAGCAAGGGTCATAAATTAAATACAAGGATTAGAATGACATTTAATGATGAGCTATGATGAGCTGGAAGATTATTGGTGCAGGGGCACTCAAACAGCATAGGGCCCTCACCATTTGCAATTTTTTTGTGGCATGCTCTTAGTGAGCTTTGTAAATGAAATAAGGGTCTAAGGACCATTTGTGTGGTGGCAATACTAGTTAGAGGGTTAGAGGTCTTATAAGTTCTTTGGATAGGTCTTAAGACTAGTTGGTTTCATTGTAAGATGATGTCATCTGGAATCATCAAAGGTTAATTAAGGGCTTTTTAGAGTCATTTTGGGTTGGAGTCAAGCACTCAACACTTAGGAATCAAATAGGAGAAGTCATTAGCCTTGGGAAGCTAAGAGATAGCTTATTTGACAAAAGTTGTAAAAGTTGCACTTTGTAACTTTACAATTTTGCAAATGTTGCTCGACAACATTTTGTAACCACCTCCTATAATGGTGGATTTGACCATTGGTCCTGATACCAAACCTAATCATGAATCCTAAGACCTAAGAGACTGAATATAAGCCTAAAAAACCCTAATATTTCCATAAGGTTGTGATTCTGTACGGACAGTGTGCTAAAAGAGCTAATCTGTGTGTGTAGAAGCTTGACAAAGAGCTAATGGAAGCATTATTGTGTTAATATATTTACTGTTAACATTTGCCATTATATTTTAGTCTTTGTAGAGTGTTTTGAATTCATTAGTTTAGGTGTGTGTGTTTTCCATTTCAAGGATTTGTAAATACTTTTATTTTGCCAGTTCACTGTCCTAAATTAGGTAGTTGGTATTGTAAAGCATGTAACTCACTATCCCACCGCAAAAATAGTATGACCTCTTGGGGATATTGAGTGTATATTATGTAGTTATTTCATGTAGGAGGAAGGGCCCTCAAAAGCTATGGGGGCATTTTTAACCTCTTGCCCTAGGCGAGCCAGTGGTTGCCCTGTTAGGGAAGAGTGAAGTTGCAGAGCTTCAAGATTGCAGGGTTGTGAAGATATGGCTAAATGAAGACATGGAGTTGATAAAGGGATGTGTTAAGGTTCCTTGGTGAGAAGGAGAAGCTTACACCAATCCTAGAAGGCATCAAACCAAGTTGAAAGTCAGACAATCCATATAAAGGCCTAGAAACCCTTGTAAACCCTCAAATTGAGTTAAGGCACTGTACGACCGTTTGGAGGCCTTAGACCTTGAAACTATTTGAGACCTAGACAAATGAATAGGAGTCTCTGAAGAAGGTTAGAAGTGGTTACTGGAAGGTTTTGGAGTTATTCCCTGATTTCTTAGATTAGGAGGGCTAATTGGGGCACTTTCCTTGTCTTAGGCATTGGAATGAGTGTATTGGAAGGTTTTGCAACACCTCCATAACCCTGCAAGAAGCTCGGAGAGATTTGAGCAGATAGACCTTAGAGAAAGCTAAGGAGACTAGAGATTTCCTCATCATGAATGAGGACCTAGAAGATGGAGAAGATGGGAATTTGCACAAGATAGAGAAGTGGGGCTTGGATTAGGAGATCACAAGAAGAGAGATGATCCTATAGGTCCAGTGGGTGATCCTGGAAGACACCTTAGGTCTCAGTGGAAGACTAGTAGCATGAACTAGTGATTAGTTCATCCCCACTCCCTATCAATTATGATGATAAGGAAGAGTTAGTTGGAGAGATCTACGATTAGTAAAATTCATGATGATGATCTATGGCTTAGATCTATGCAGTAAAAAGAGAAGGGACAAGTTTCAAGAAAGTTCAAGTTCTGAGGTAAAGGTAAAATGTGTTACCAAGATCTAGATACATTGAATAAGTCTGTGAAATGAATTGGATGAATGAGATTAATCAAAAGAAAATGTAATAGAGGAGATTAAGCGGCAAAAAAAAGTCTATATAAAGGATGAATTTGTATGAACAAAAGGCTGGCAAATTGAAGGGTTGATAAGTCACTAACTGATGCAGTGAAGAAGGAAAAGGTGAATTCTGAATCAGTAAAGCAGGATTTGATGAAGTGTTGAAGCTAGTGGAAAGTGAAGGATTGAAGTGAAGATAGAGAGTGCATAAAGGATTTGGTTATGCAAAGATAGTTGCAGATTTACAGGTCAATATATTCAATGTTGCTTATTAACATTTGTAATAGAAAAATATCTTAACCAAGTGGACTTAATAGTCTTATTGTAAAATCCTTGCAAAAGGTAACATTCTAAAAAGTGTGTGAAGCCCTTTAACCAAGCCACTCCTAACAAGGTGAAGATCCTAATAGATCCAAGGTAAACCTCTTGACCGGGTCACACCTAGTAGTGTGTATTATAATCTTTAACAGGATTGGCTCTTAACTAAGTATACTTCAGAAGAGTATTTTCATTAGTGGGCGATAATTCCCATAGTATTTTTTCCCAAAGCTAGGTTTCCACGTTAAATACTGGTATTATATGTGTTGAATGATTATTGTATTTAATTTGGTGATTGTTAAGTTTATTTACTATTGTCAATAATTAGTGAATTGTGTCTGACCGAGTTAATCAGAGAAAAGTTTTTGAGGTACAAATTATCAAGGATTACTGATTCACCCCCCCCTCTGTAATCCAACACATCCAATCATTATGAAGGCATTCAAAAGGGCCCAGGACATACCACTAAGGAGGTCTAAAAGGTCTTATCATGGGTACTTCCATTTTAAGATGATACAATCAAACATCGATATGAGTGATTTTCTTAGTGTACTTATTCTAATACTTAGAGTGACTAGAACATTTACTAGTTTAAACCTTTTTTTTCTATTTTTTAGCGTCAATTGACCATTTCTACCAAAAAGGCACGTTGAGTTGCCAAATTCTTCTTATTCAATTATTGATAGTAATTTATTTATGTACAATAAATTTAGATCATTTTTGTCTCATCTTAATTTTTGAATGCATAGATTTGACATTATGTTATATGAACAAATTAAATTATACCACTGGACTTTTGAAACATGTTGATGTACATTATGGTGAGTGTGTGTGTGTGGATAATAGTTAGATGTATATATTTGTAATGCATGACAATGATAATGAAATGTTATTATGATGTTTTGGATTACATGATTATGGAATTATTGGACTAACCCTACTAACGCAAAATTGAGTGCAAATGAATGTAGGTACGATGTTGAAGATGAAAACATGGCTTAGTAGAGTTGTTTAGCTGATTGCCATCTTTGAATATGAAGGAATCTTGCACACACTCACATATGACTCATATTGCATTCATAATGTTTGTGCATTTTACATTTTCTTGTTTACATAGATAATTGAAGATGACATGTGAATAATGTTATAGTTGTATATGTGTTTTCATTGTGTTGTTTTAAAGTAATATGTTTGGGATAAATCAAATCACTACTTTTATTATTTTTCATTATATACTTTCTTCTATTAGAGAAAAATGAAATCTCCTCTTGATTATTACATAATTAAGGAAAATAAAGTGTCAATATAATTATTTTTAATATAATTAATTACTAAAAAAAGTAAATAAATATTATGTCTTATTATAGAATGCATATATTTAGTTGTAGATAATATATATATTATATGTTTAAAATAAACTATAAATAAAGAATCAATTTCTTTAAATTATAGTTTAGTTTCATTTTATTAAAATATAAAGTTTCATGTGAGCTCTTTAGAAGAAAAGAAAAGCTTTTAAGGAACTAAGTCTTAAATTAGAATAAAGTTATAGTTTTATAATAGTTTAGTTAAGAAACTCAAGCAAATGAAGTCAAATTGAAGTTTACTTATCAAGACAAGGAAACATGGCCTAGAAACTCTTTTTTTTAGACGAGCATAGCGAATGATAAAGATTATGTGAGCTATAGTTTTGTAATTTTTTACTTGAAAATTTATTTTTAGCTCGGCAAAGTAGAGCATTTTTCTCATGTTTTACTAGCCAACCATCATTGAGAATAAAAGATCAATTGCATGAACATAGAGGAATCTCTTGTGTCTTCAAACCTAACTCCCACTTATTTTTCATTCATAGGTATTATTTAAAATAAAACTTATTAATATGAGGAAAGTCAAAGCTAAGTCATGTGATGATATTAAACTAAAAAATAAACTTTAACTTGAATGGCAAAAGGAAGTAAATAAAGATATAAACCTTGCTTATGGACAACAATAAATGCATGAGTTAAATATTCTTATGGACAATAGTAAGTCATAGGTGATAATGTGTGAGTTGCATAAAAGATGTGAGTAAATAGAGAGAATTGGACTCGTAAAAGGAGTTTTACTCTTCCCAAAATGGATAGGGAGAGCATATTTCTTTGGACGACTTGATCATCAATTACCAACAATTTTTAACCCTCTTCCTCCTTTCCAAATCAATATGTGGTTGTCTATCTTTAAATTTCTTACCATGACAATATATGAAATATGAGGATATGTAGCTTTTGAGTTAAAAATCTCTTGTATTTTTTTAATAAAAATATTTTATATATACTATGTGTTTTAATGCAAATATTTTTTAGATTAAAAAAATAATAATCTATGTTTTAAGTTACACAAGTAAAATTTTTAGTTATCTTTGTTCTTGCTTATAAACACAAGATAAATATATATGTTATATACTAGTTGTATGCATACATATGCAAATTGTGTATGCATATGATTATATATAAACATACATACAATGTATTAAGTGAATCATTGAAAAATATTGTGAAATGATCTTCAAATCTTAAGTTGTAATATTTGTTTCTTTACACTAAAATAGTGAAATATCTCTATTAGCATGATATATATAAATTTAGAAATGGTAATTACATATATGTTAATAGCTTATAATGCATCCACTTATTAGAATTATAATTTTATTTTTCTTGGTTATGATCATGTATATATAGTAATTATTAATGTATACAAGTGAATGATAATTGCATTTTTTTTCATATGTATTGAACATGGATTGTCAAATTTTCTTTATTATTCCAACAAGCTATGATGTTAGATTAGGAAAAGGTTGTCTTCGTGAGTGTTTGTGGTAAGATTACCTTCTAGGATGGGTGTCAAATATGGGGTTACAAGAGTGTAGAATCTAATTTTTTCAGTTCTACTTTATTTTGTCGTATATGGTTTATGCTTGGACAAGCTAATTTTAGACCAATGAAATAAATGGGTTACTTATTTAATCCATTCACTGTCATATCTTGATATTTGATCATAGCATGTTCTCGTAAGATATGATTATACATATGGATAATATCAAGCATACATGATATTCCCTCTTGTTCACAAATTCCTTTTTGTTAAGCATCTCATGTAGGGTCGATGGTTCTTCATGTTAGGAAGAACTCTCCTGGGAAGTGTAAGCTTCGTGGTTGGGTGGAAAAAGATCCTTGACCATGTTTCTATCTCTGATTAATAAATATCATTGGAATGGACTATTAAAGATTTCATTGTTTGTACACATTTTTGTACTCTTGATGTATTATTGTGACTAGTGCCGATGGACTGCCTAAGTCATATTTAGTAACACGTGTAATCAACTTTTTACTTCATGCATTGATATCATGCCATGTGGTGAAGTAGCACGTGTGCAATATTTGCATAGGAATAATGATGCACTTGTAGTTATCTCCTTATTAATATTAATTAATGTGATGATTATTTGGTTTTATAAGATAGCTTTGGATTTTGATCCTTATATTTGGTATCAAAGCTATAGGTTCCACACTAGGGCATTGAGTTCACTAAGCTTTGTTGTGATATTGATCACATAAACCTCTAGTTATCACCAAACATTTCTTACGCTAGAAGCCTTTAGAGATTGCTTCTAGATTAAAAAAAAACATTTGCAAGGTTCTATTCCAAAAGAGATTGGATTTTCTTAGCATAAATTAATTATTTTTGGCTCAGAATGTGCACACTTCATATTTATAATTCTTTATTTTCAAGAGAAATCCACAAGAGATGCAAATATTGTTGAATGAAACTAGTCAAAGTAAGTTGGATTTTTATAAACCCAGTGCTAGGAAAAGAGAAGAAAAGAAGAGAAATCCTTCAAAATGGTTGAAGTAATAATGGGGGTTGTACATTTTTTGATTTTACCATTGGATTCTCATGAAATTTTTATTAGGAAAGTATGGTGTAGGAGCATCCTAAAACTAATTAGTAGTTTCCACTTGGAATGTATTATTTATAGATGTATTTGTAGGAAAAATAATGAATGAACTAGCTGCATCAGTCCATATATTACATGAATGGAGGCATCACCTTTTAAGGAAACCCTTTGAGATAAAGACATATTATTTGGGACTCAAATATATTCTCTTATATTTCCAAATCTTAATGCCTGTTAGAAACGATGACTAGAATCCCTCTGTAATTATAATTTTGGAATAGAATACATTAAAGATATGGAGAAAGAGTAATTGATTCTCTCAATAGAAGGAGACATATTTTAGTTATAGCTACAATTTAGATAAAATCAAGGCAACAAGTATTGCAAAATCTTCTAGGTGATGACCATTATTATTTGGTCAAGTGGGCATTAGAGGAAGATCCATCTAATTACCATTTTGATGGATATATTTTTTATCATGATTAAATATCAAGTTATCATGGGAGAATGTATATTTCCAACCAAGTAGGGTTAAGGAAAATTATTTTAAATAAGATGCATAGTGAGTTGTATCCAGGGCATCCTAGTGCATGAACAAGAAGCGATGAATATGAGACCTTTATATTTTTGGCCAAGGATTAAGAGAGATGTCATAGAATACATGGCTAGTGTTTAGAATGCCATTGATTTAAGACTGAGCATATGCATTTAGAATGTCAATGAGTCAAGGTTGAGAATATACATCTAGAATGCCAATAATTCAAGGTGATCATATGCATCCAACATGATTGCTATACCACATGATGTACTAGAGTATAAGTGGTAAGTCATTAGTATGGACTTTATTTCAAGATTACCTATGTCTATGAACTAATATGATGTTATCTTGGTGGTTCTTGATAAGCTAACCAAGGTAGCACATTTTTATACCATGGAATATTAGAGATGAATCTTTGACTTTAGCAAAGAATTTGTATAGGAGACATTTAGGTCACATGGAGGAAATACTCATTGTTGATAGAGATAAGAAAATGACTTCAATAATTTGGATAATATTGAATGTTGTATTTGGGGAAAATTTGAAATTTTTCATATCCTATCATCTGAAGATATTTGAAAAAACAAAGTGTGTGAATTAGGTAGTAAGGTTGTAATCCTTACCAAGTAATATAAACTTGAGGCAAGGGAAAAATTATATGGCAAGAAAAGTTAACCTAAATTAAACCAAAAAGACCTAGGATGTTTGATGTACTTGCCAAATCAGTATGAGATGATTAAATTATCTTTAATTTTTTATGAGTTAGATAAGAAGGTTAGACTATGGAACCAACACTAGATAAACATGTATTATTTATATGGATGAACTCAAGGCATTAATTGAGAAACACCCTTGGAAATAGTATGGAGTATTTGATTGATCCTTTATATTAATGAACAAAGATAAGTAATTTAGATAGATAAAATTGCATCTAGATTATTTTGGAGTAAGGTGACACTTCTATAAAATTATTACCCCTTGGGGATAAAAGGGGATTAGATATTATAAAAATATTAGTAGTATCATATGGGTAGAATATATGTTTGAAAAGGTGAGAGAAAAATATAATAATATATAAACCAAGAACTAAGGGTTAGACCTTCATCTTGTTGTACATTTATTCCTAATTCATGATTAAGTTGAGTTATAATTTGAAATATAATAATAGAAGTATATTGATTAGGATAAAGCATATGAATTCCTTTGAGTATCTTTACTTACTAGATGCTTATGCATTATTACTTTGTAGAAATAATGAAGTTGGTATATGCTTATATTTTCATTGTATGCATATGGGTGCTTTTGGTTAATTTCCAATTGATTGATTTGAAAGATATGTGTAAGATGCATTCCTTGAAGTTATTATATATGGTATGTTTTTATTTTAAGAATATCATATCCTTAATGGATGTCTATGGAAATACATGAGTGAACAAATTTTCATGTATGCTCTTATGTACAATGTATATGTGTTTTTTTTTCTTCCTAGCGTGTTTGCATAAATGCACTATTGTGTATCGACTTCATAAGACTCTTGTATATTTCATATATATGTGTTGGTGTGTGTTAACATGACATTAAGATAATGTCTCTTCCTAGTGTGGAAGGATGACACATATTAATTTTTTCTTGCATGGATTTGACATTATGTTATATGGACAAATTGGAACACCCCATAAACCTCGACCCTCTTTATTTGAACACTTCGGTGAGGTTAAAACTTCTTATTGTCTATTAATGAGTGATTTATTATTACTATTGCAATCTCAATATCTACCAAAGGATGTGAACATACGGGTCATTGTGGGTATACAATGCTAAAACCCATCATAGGTTATGAATGATAAATGTTAATTTCTTGGAGTCTCCAAAGATACATCCTAGCATTGATTGATGACAAGATGGGAGTCTCCAAAGATTTTTTGACAGGTACGAGTCCTAGCAAGTCAGTGATTATATTTTCTTTTCACACCACACTTAAACTGAAATGACTAAGACATGATATGAATTATTTCTCTTTATGTGCTATTGGACTGATGTCTTAGTCATCACACTTAAACTAAAATGACTAAGACATGATATGAATTATTTCTCTTTATGTGCTATTGGACTAATGTCTTAGTCATTTCATATCTTAGAATATGAAAGTGATACCCACATGCAAAAATCAAAGAAAATATGCCCCATGTCCCCAGTCCTCTAGTCGTAAAATCACTAGAGGATTGGGGACATGGGGCATATTTTCTTTGATTTTTGCATGTGGGTATCACTTTAATGATTCTAGGTGTCTCTTGCTTTGATCCCTTGGACACTCAAGATATTTAGAGCTTTATCCTTGACTGTTACATTGTGTTTTCTCATGAAAGACCGCAATCATGGTTATCTTGGTGCTTATGCCTCGATACTGGTATAATCTTGCAACATTAACTTGGAAACTATGTTCAAGTCATCTCAACACTTATGTCTCGATGCTTACATGTGTTTTCTACATTTTATTTGATATAAATAATATTCATATCTTCATAGTTATATCTGCACTAGTGATGGTTTTATGATCTTCTGATGTTCCAGAATAAGGCTTGATGATAAAAACAAGGACCTATTAACCCTTGCAAATCACATTCTACATTTTCATAGTAGTTTGCATTTCTTAGGTGCATTCTTAGCTGCATTCAAGTCTGGAGAGAGTCTCCTTCATCATTTTGGATAGTTAGTCAGTTGTGCTCAGTCACATATCTCCTTTCTTTTATCTCGATCATGTCTTCATCGCCTCTTCAATCTTTCACTCTTTTTCCCTTTCCTGTCATCACAAGGGGTTAATTGTATCATCATATCTAATCTATTCAAAGGATTACATTTCAAATGATGAAGTGGATATATCTCAGAGAATAAGGAACCTACAACTATGAGAGCATCACATTTTAAGAAATAAAGTAGAAGACATGAGTACATAATCAATATCATATGATACATGTGCAGAAAGTAAAGATACATCCATGAGCATACAAGGAAATGAGACAAGTACACAATACATCGACAAAATTAGGTATCTCATATATCTAAAAAATGGATCATGTTTGAGTACAATAATGAGATCAAAATCTCAAGTAAAAAATGACAGATGGAGCCCTAATACAATCTAATACTAGCTTCCACCTTCCAGAGCTGGTGGAGGTGCTTGGGCCCTATCTGGTGCCTATACTGCATCCTTTGATCTACTCGTGCTCTGCAAGTAGTTTGATAATCTCTAGCTCGTAGGTACCGTGGCAATGTAGGCTACATAATAATAGGTCACTTTGGCCCTATGTCATTGCATCTCCTATTGTGCCTGATCTCTCTCCTACCTCAACTCTTATATTTGGGCCTTGTCATCAAGCTGTTGTTGGCCTCTCACAGTTATAGTAATTTGTGCTTGCTATAACTCTGCCTCTAGTGCAATAACCCTCTATGCTAAACCATCATCGATAGGTTCCCTTTTCTCTGGTTGTGTTGCATTTCTATCCTTTTCCCTTCTCCCCTGATCTATCCATGGCCTCCTCACTAGATGCTCCTCAAGCTCATCAATAATCATAACCACTGCCATACCCCGGGACCTAGACCTAGATGGTCAACTTCTAGAAGGGGCATCACCCCTGGACCCACTAGCACTACCTCCTCCTCCTCTCCTCCCTCCACCACCCCCATATCCACCCTCATCATCTCCATCTCCTCTGCTTCCAGGTCTCAAATCTATGGGAATTATAAACTTAGGGTATGGGTGTTCTCAGATCCACCTCCTATAGTCTGAGGTGGCTCCTGCATATATGATCTTGGGAAGTAGATCAGGCACTACCCTCTAAATCTATTATGTTTCATGGAGGCATATGTTGTACCTGAGCATAGGGCCCCATCCAAGGTCCTCCTCCTCCCTCTATCTAGCATAGTCAATGGTCTCAACACTCATCCCCTACACTCTTCTAAATTGGTGCAACACTCTACTAATGAAAAATATCTCTACTATACCATAATATCATCCTAATAGTGACCAACTATAGAACATAAATGACAACTCATCTCTGGCCTCTGCCTACTACTCACACTCAATATATGGCCGTCATAAAATAGAATGAAGATCATCTAACCGTCACTGCCAGTATGAGGTATCCCCCATGTGATTCTGCTAAATGAAACATGAATACATATATATGTAGGGTCACCCCCTTTGTATGGGTTGTACTCTCTACCTATGCTAAGATGGCCCCTACTGACCAACTCTTCCCCTTCCTGTAGACTATATCATGAAGCTCATGATACATGTAGTCTAGGAAAGAGGATCCCCATGCCATCCATCTTAAATGTGCTAATAAATCCATAACCAATCTACCCTAGCCACACTAGAAGCCTCTTTGACTCCTATCAGCACTAAGGACATGCCCGATTAGTGAACATGGGATAAAAGCCATAGGGTCCTCCTCACTATATCTATCCATCATCTACTCCTAGAGGATGATGCGGTCTAGAATGGTGAAATCTCCAAACACAGTCCACATGGAAACAATCCCATCTGTGGGTGACTAGTCATTTGAAATAAATCTGCAAGATTAAATTTTAATATCAGTATCAACATTAGTGACAATAAGCATAACGTATGAATTAATCAAGAATATACAATTATCAAAGGATACTTATCGGCTCTCCATGGTAGGGGATACAAAGAATGTTACTCCTAAAGAGCATTAATGGTTGTCATTAGTATCATTTAGTCATATAGTTAGTAAAGGAGACAAGATGAGATAATCGATCAATAAATAGAGCATTTACATAGAGAAGAACACAAGGTAGATCACTAAGATTAACCAAACATGTCTTTGACCGAGCACTCTTACCGAGCTAGATAGTTATCAAGTACTGAGCACAGTAGTCACTGAGTCATATGAACTAAGCACTAGTAAATTACCAAGTGATGAATGTAGTGTACACCAAGTAAAACATGAAATGACATAGCATTTTGGAATGGCACAAACTACAAGGCAAACAATTTACACCGATTGAGAAAATAGTTTACCAAGATTGAGACAAAATTTAATATGGATGTAATCATTAAATTGTTGATCATTCCTATGTATTGTTGATCTAGGTTATTCATTTTTACTGTAGATCTTAGGTTTTCTAAGATATAGGTTAAACCCTAATTAGGTCAATATCAGTTTGATATAAATTTGTAAGGATGTCATTTTGACAAAACATAACACATGAAGTAGCCACTGCACTGGAAGACATCTGAAGATCAAACGGGGTTTTGATTGACAAAGCATTGAAGGACTATTTAGTTTATAAAAAATAGAAGGCTACCAAATAGTATTCATTTAAGAGATCAATCACATTAAGATGATAATAGATAAGTACTTTACAAAATCTGAATCGGGAAATATTAAGTTGCTATTTACAAATCAATCCTACAGTTACTCTTTAACCATTGTAGAAGACTTTAAATCTCTTAACAGAGTGAACTTAACAATTCTATTATAAATATCTTAACCAAGTGCACACTTGATTGTGTTACTAAAATCCTCTAACTAGGTAGATCTGGCCGATCTCAATTTTACTCCTAACAGGGTAAGATCACTAGAAGTGAGCACAATATTTGTAGCCTTAACCAACAATTTTGTTACTGTAGTACTAAAACTTTGTGGTGTCATCCCCACCATACTTTTTACCTTCTAACAAGGGTTTCTATGATATCAAAATACTTGAGTTATGTGTATGAAGTTTCATGAATGGTTTATTGATTAGATTACACACATTTACATTTCAGTAATGTTTTGGATGTATGTTACATGCAATGAATTAAGTCAGTTAGTGATATTCATGTTTATAAAGATTCAGTTTGAAAAGTTTTAAGGGTACTTATTCACCCCTCCCCTCTCAGTACACACCTTTCTATTATCCCAACAATTGGTATCAGAGCTAGTTCTCTTATTTAGGAAGTTTCACCACTAAAGAGAAAAGATCTTAAGGATGGAAAGGTATAAGATTGATAAGACTATTGATAATAAAAGAATACAGATGTAGACCTACATTGAAAAATTCAAGGAAGCTAAAGAAACATTGATAAATTTATTGGTCAAGAGGAAGGATATGGCACTTCGGTATAATGAGACTGATTATCATGAAGAAGAGATAAATGATCTATTTGAAGGATCAAGATCTGGATATGGTAGCATATCTAATGCATCTAAAGGAACCATATCAGATCTATTTGAAAATAATCAACATCTTACTGAACAAGTGAATGCATTGTAGATCAGTCAAGAAACATAAATGGTTAGAATGATTGATGTGATGAACAATGCAAGGTAAGCTGAACAAGAAAGAAATTTGGCTATTGAAGATAGGAGACAAATGACTGAAAAGCTAGAAGAAAAGGAATATGAGATATTGAGACTCATCGAGCATCACTTTGAAATCTCTAATCAGATGGTTGTCATAAGTCAGGAAGTCAGCCGAGTAAATAGTGAGCTTGCTAGGAAATTAGAAGGCATTAGTGAATTAAGAGAAGAAAATGAAAGATTGAAGAATGAAGTAAAGATTCAACAAAAACATAATGATATGATAAAGAAAGTTGAAGAAAGTACAAAAATGATGGATGAATTCATTATTAGTGAGAAAAATACTTGACAACACTACTAGTTTAGGCTATACCAAGCATGAAGAGTCATCAAGACAAGCTAAACATAAGAATGCCTATGAAAATCCAAGGCCAAAAAATATCTCATGTTATCATTGTAGAAAAATAGGCCACACATCAAATGTTTGCAGAAGCAAAGAAAAATGTATTCCTAAATCTACTCCTAAATTTAATGGTTATTGTTATTACTGTAATAAGTATGGACATCAAGCTCACGAGTGTAGAAAAAAGTTGAATAAGTCACCCAAGATCCACCACATGGAAACACATTGTCATACTTATAATATGCATGGACACATCACAAGAATGCAGGACAAAGATGAAGAAAGTCTAGACACCGAAAGAAAAAAACAAGACATATCAACTGAGAAGGCAAGGTAATGCATACACTTGGGATTGCAACACTTGGACTAATTGCACAACATGTGGCATATGGACATATTACATCAAATTGCATGAGAAATAACTGGAGAGGAAGATCTCGTAATTGGACAAGTACTAGAATGACATGTTTACATTGTCACAAGGTCAGTCACTTAAGTAAAGATTGCAGAGACCGAGCACTAGAGGAAAATGCAAATAAAAATGGAAACACAATTGAAGAAATCATGAGGATAAGAAATCAAATGTGGAGAAAAGCAACAAATGACAATTTTGTATCAAGCACTATAGTCGGTGACACCTCATATTTTGGATTAGGTGACCTCACCACCTCTACCTAAGCAATTAAGGTATGTAATGGAACTGAATGTCAATTGGTTATATCTTACAATAATTCCTTATATCTATTGAATGAACACCAAATCAACATGGAAAAAGATGCACTATGGTATTATATGTTTTGAACTTAGAATGTGTACAGTTAGTAAAAGCATGACCGAGCAAATGTTTATTAGTCGATAAATATTGGTAAGGTTAATCAAGTTGAAATATCAACTGAGTGATATCTAGCATTAACCAAGCTGAAGCCTTTGAAGTGTTAACCGAGCATAACTATGTTTATTGAGCTATGGTAGGTAAAGCATTTAATGTGGAAGTTTGAGTGGGAAAAGAAGTTTTAGGTATAAATATGCGATGAAGCAAGTCACTTCATCAACATTGATCACAAGAAGAACCAAAGCAATTTGAACGAGTTGAGCAAAAAGGTTTCTTGAGAATTTGACAAAGATTTAAGGAGATCCTGAGAAAGTTTATCACTATTTCAAGTAAGTCTTTAGCTACCAAGTTATTTTACCAATATTTTGTGAAGCCCTAAATTTGAGAAAACAATGGCATCTTCATCCAAGACTATGAAATCTAAGTCTGAAAGTGACAAGAAGGTCACTTTGATCAAGTTCGCAACTTATGAGGAACCCAAATACAAGTTGCACCCTGAGATTTCCTCACAGATTGATCAAGTAGGCAGGTTTTCTAGCATATCACCTAGGGTTTTATTGGTGCAAGATATACGTGCATATATCCACTGTAAAAATAGTGAAATCATAAATTTTGAACTTCAATCAACTTACTAGGAGTTGAGTGTGAATGGAAAGCTCAAGGATGATCAAAAACACTTGGAAGTCAAGGGATTGACTAATGCCCTATATTTCCCAAGAGAGTTCAAATCTAAATAGATTATGGTTGTTCTTAGTCATGTACATGAAGGAAAAATGTGGTTGGATGAACTGGTGAAACTATCCAATGATATCATTCATGTGGTTACTAGTTACCCCACTACTGACAAAGCTAAGGCCATAAGGAATGCATCGAGGACAAAGATCGAGAAGCTCATAGGAGTTGAATGGGATGGCAGAGGAATAAGAGTGAATACCATCATTGATACATAAACAAGGTTTGGAGCCTATGTCATTGGCTACAAGATTTTTTGTTAAAATGGATAAATAAATTTGAGCTAGGACCAATTAATCCAATGAGTAAGGCAAAAGGAAGATTATCATGAATTAATCTAATCCTTAGAGCATACACCAAAAAAGAAATAACAAGGAGACAAGAAATTTTCTAAGGGGGCAAAGCGTAAAAAAACCCCCGTGAATTATGAATGGGCAAAATAGCCAAAAAAGAGAGAGAGAGCTTTAGCTCATACAATATTTGAAGAATGAGATAGAGAATATAGAAGTGAATGAGAAGAGAGAAGAAAATATCTCTATAAGTAGAGATGAGAGGAGGAGCTCAAAATGTAACTCCCATGTGCATGTGAGCCACATTCATAATGTGTGTGCCACTTGTGCTATTTCCTCTTAAGGAGGAATCTAGAATAAAGAGAAATTACAAATAAATATTATGTCCTCACACATGGAAAAGAGGACAAGTGTTCATGTAGGGATTCTATAGGAATCTCCTACTTACATAATAAATAAACTAAAATAAACTACCTTGGTTTATAATATTTCACCAAGGAAAGATTACATATTCTAACATTTTTCAATCCAGCAAACCCAACAACGTATCATGTGGAGAAGTAGAAATAGCATACAAGATTTTCAAGAAAGGTCTACAGTTAGACCTCGTCAAGCTACTATTGAAAAAACTAGAGGAGAACATGAGAACCATTTGGGTAGCAAAGACAAATACATGTAAGTTTGGTTCATTATTGGTCTGTACAATTTTCTACCTACAAAACTAGTTCTCATCTGTCAGTAATGTTGACTAGGATGTCAATCGACCAATGATTATACAAATAAGTGAAATTATTCAAAATATAGGTCAAAATTTTTTAAGTGACATGGATGATTACTTTGGACAATTTAAGCATGGAATGCACAAAAGAAGTAGGATTCCTAGATAGTTAGTTGAAAAATACAAAGAAGATATATGATTTCTAGTGGATATCGACACTACCTTAATTAAGGCAGTTGAGCCAAGGACTACTTGGTTACCTCCAATGGGCTATGAACTAGATATTCACCAAGATTCTAGGTCAATAAAGGCACTGATGTCCGAGCCCAAATATATAAAAGCTAGGTTTGGAACCTATGAGGAAGCTAAGTTAAGAATAAAGATGGATCTAGTCAAAGTGAAGGTAAATAGAAAATCTAAAAATATGATGGAAACCTTGGTGAAATAATTTGGAGAAGATGAAGAATAAGAATAATCAGTAGTTAAGCCGGTTGAAGAAGCAACCGAGGAACAACTGTTAATTGGCAACAATTAATATGAGGAGGATACCAAGTCAAATAAGGAAATTCAAGCTACATCAGTAAAGGTCACATGGAAGAGGTAACAAGAAGAAACACCTGCATGAGAAAGGACAAGATCCTCCACAACTTCTTCTCCACCCCTGAAGAAAGGAATTGAAAAAATCACAAGGCCTACTCCCACAAAGACTTATCAGAAGAAGCAAAGAGGTGCACAAGTCACCACCGAGAAACCTAAGAAGAGGAGAAGACTGATAAGAGAAAAAGATGATGTATAATATGAAGAAGAAGATGATCAAAGTAAGTTTAAAGTTTTTGTAAATAAGAGTCAGTCTATAGATGAATTATTTGAAAACATAAGGGAAACGGGTAGACTAGGTCACCCTAAGATGAATCGGTATGCATATATATCTATCGAGGACCAGAAGAAAATTGAAGAAGCTATCATCCAAATGATGATTAAATTCAAGAGATTAAATATTGAGCTTAACAAATATATCCCTAATGAATTATATGAGAAGATATCTGCAAGGTGGACATATGCCTTGCATATAGAAAAGAAAATGAGGGAACATTCATTAATTTTGGCAATGCCTACTCTTACAGTTATCGAGAATGATGAACTGATGAAGCAATATTCCAATCAATTTTTGATGAAGGGTAGAGCACTCCATATTTCGGTGGGTAAAATCAAGGATGTTGATGAAAATAACAAGCTTCTATGGGCAAAAATTATGGAATCAAGGGCAGAAGCTGATCAACTTGCACTGGCTATAATACCCGAGCAAAAAGTTAAAAGCAAAGGAAAAGGAGTCCACTCAGATGATGTTGACATAGCCACCAAAGGACCAATTCATATATTTGATACTGATCAACAAGATGGTACATATATCAAGGATTTATATTTAGCTGGATATACTAAAGATGATTCACAATATGCTTTTGAGTAATTAGTAATAATGAGACAAATGAAGTCTTGATTAAAGACATCACACATGGAGATCCTAATGATGATGCAAAGGATGATGGAGACATCACTATAGCTATAGGTACCACTGAAGAAACTGATGTTTGAAATTGAAATTGATATGAAGTAGAAACTATGATATGAGACAGAAGCTGATTGAAAGATTTGAAGATAAGGTCTTGAATGACCAAAGATAATGTTAACTATAACAGCAAATGAACTGATGATTGCGAAAAAGTGTCAAAACACCTGATTCCAAACCTTATGATTGTGAAGAAGTGAGTGAATGATTCCATACCTGATTGTCCTTGTATTGAATCATATTGGTATCACATCTGAACCCTTCAGTTTTTGAAGAACCAAGGAAATAACACAATTGAACTGATAGTTGCAAAAACTGATACAATTTACAAGATTAAGACAATACTAGATTGATATGGATCTTGATGAATCTGATATGCCCTGGGTGATGATTGATTTTCCCTAAGCGATGAGGTCTTTTTGATGAATCAACAACTAGACGTGGTTGTTGTCTTGATTATTGAGGAAAGATATGATTTCCATAAAGAAATGATTACAGACTTTGAATGATATGCAATACCATGCCCCCTTCAGGATTAAAATTGAAATCTGACAAGAAAAGTCAGTGTTGAATAGTTCATAAGCATGTTAATTGATTTGAGAAATGGTTATACATGTTCAAGAACACATTCTGCATCATTTAGAGGTCTAGAAGACCAAGTTTGACTAGGTTAAACTATGAGTTGACCATGGGTGACCAAGTTGAAATTTTGATAGTTTGATGTAAGATAATCAATTAAGTTGAATACTAGATTTTTGTGATGATGGAAGGTTGATTATGTAAGCAGTAGACAATATGAATGATCTCAGATTTCAATTTTGATCCCAAAAAAGGATTCTACTTGCTGTTTCATTGGAGGAACCTTCGTGTGAGATTCGACTCTTGTTAGATTTGAAGATGCGATTTGAAGAATCGTTTAAGTATTGAAGTTCATTTAATCATTGTGAGATCATGCAAAGATGAAAAATGCAAAGAAACATGCAAAATGAAATGCAACCCAAGACCTAGGACCTACTCACTGATCATATGTCAATTTGTTATCATCATTGAACTTTTAGGTAACTAGATAAATCAATACAATGCCCACTAGTTATGAAACCATAGACATATAAATATTGATTTGTATGCGTAGGAATCAATACAACACCCACTGATTAGGAAACCATGGATATATGAATATTGATTTTGTTTTTGGAATGTCAGATTAGATATAAGTATCAAAGCATAAGCGCGAGGATGACCTGAATATCATGTCCATTTTAATATAGCAATTTGTATAAGCATCAAAACATAGACATCGTGATGACCAGAATACACCTTGCATTTACAAACACATCAAGCAGTCAAGAGATCATTCTAAATCCAATGTGAATTACCCGTAGTGACCCTTTATCGTTTACATCCTTAGGTAAGATCGCATTTCATAGTAGGAGAAAGAACTCACTCAAAAAGACAATAGTTAGATCAAACTTCCTTGAATTTTCTGGGTATCAATGGTCGAGGTACGCATGGCCATCCAATTCGAGATAGAGGCTCTTACAGTTAGACACCATTTCAATCTAGAATTTCCAAAGTTGTTAGATTTTCACATACAAGAAGAAAACAAAGAAAAGATAATGCCCCCAGTCATCACTCTCTAAATCCTGTAAAGGACATCATTGAAGAGCTCAAAAGGACATAATATGCAAAAATCTCAATGCGAATCAGTAAGCATACAAGGAGATAAAAGCATGTAAAAAACATAGATTGTTTTCAGTTTGATGTTGATGCAAAATCCTTTCTAGAGACGAGACTGACTGACCGACTCAGATAAAACTTCAAAGTACTCTAACTGGATATGATACGTCTCAGATGCATTGGAGGCCATAGGATATGACTTTGATTGCCCCCAAGTTTGAACATTGATAGGATACAGACGCTTGAGCTGATTGGTGTACAGACTGAATTATTGAAAATAAGAATGCAGAAACAAACTGGGAGATATGTACAAACTAAAGCAAGACTGAAAGATGGGAAAGACCAAGATTGCACTGATAGATGGAGCATTTTTGAACAAGTGGCACCCGTTTGCTGGGTTTTCACCATCTTGGTAGAGATTCTATTTTTGCTACCAAGGCGTCTGTTTCTAGGTTTTCACCAAGGCACTTTTTTCTTTTTCTCATGTTTTTGTATTTTTTCATTTTTCAATTTTTTTGTGAATCATCAAGGTGCCTATTACTAGATTTTCACCAAGATGTTCATTTTTTTAGGACATTTTTAGATTTTAAAGATTTTTTCAGGACATTTTACCATAGACTGAATGCCTTAGGCGTAGAATTTCTTCAGATGGAGAACGTTGATTGGTTCTTGAAGTTGTTCTCCTTCAGTCATTGAGAGTTGATAGGCACTAGAGCTAAAAGTAGCAATGATAACAAAGGGACCTAGCCAATTGGGTTCAAACTTCCCCTTGCGCTCTCTATTGTGATTGATTTTTAGGATTTTCTCTCAAGACTAGATCACCAACCTAAAATTCTCTATGTCTGACTTTCTTATTGTAGCCTCTACACATTCTCTTCTGATATACTCTGAGATGATCATATGTTGCTTGTCTGCGCTCATCTAGTAGTTCAAGTTCTTGCAACCTAGACACTCTATAGTCATCATCAGTTACTAGCCCATGTATTTTGATTCTTAGTGATGAGATTTCAACCTTAATAGGTAGTACTACTTCAGACCCATAAACTAAAGTGAAAGGTGTAGCCCCAGTGGGCATTCTAATACTTCTGATACTGGTTCTGATACTTGTTATGATTCTTATTCTGATACTGGTTTTGATACTTGTTCTAATACTTGGTATACTTGATAGCATCTTTTTCCATTGCAAACTCCCAAGCAAGATCATATCATGCAGTCCCAATGTCTAGCAAGGTGGAGAACAAGAGGGATTGACAAGCTGGTGGAAGATATGGAAGACAAGAGAATGAAGGAGAATGAAGGGAAGAAATCCTCAAGGGAAAACTCCTCAAGGGTACCCAAGCTAGGGAAAAATTGTCATTTAAAGCACATTTGGACAAGGAATAAAAGGCCAGCATAGGATAAATCATAAAAGTGTAATGCCAAAGAAGGACTGGATGTAGTCCAAAGGAGTAGACATGTCAAGAGGTTTCATAGCATTGTGTTTTACTCTTTTTTTCTTTTTTCTAGATCAAGACCAAAGGGGAAAATGATAGCGATAGATATGAAGGCTAAACATGAAAGGAATGAAAGAAAGATCATCATAAAATAGATCACAAGATAGCCACATGTTCATGTATAGATCAACATTGTCAAGATCAAAGAGAGAAGATGGAATGGATGAAATATGTAGAAGAACTACGCATGATGCCTGATTGCCAAGTTTTCATCACGGTACTTATCCAAGGTGCCACAAGGGAGTGGTTTTCACCATAGGATGAATTTATTTCTCTTTACTTTTGCTACCAAGGCACCTGTTTCCAAGTTTTCACCAAGGCACATTTTCAATTTTTTTTTCATTTCTTTTTTTAAAATTTTTCTAGAAGAAGGAAAACTTTTTAGATAATGCTCCTTGAAAGGATAAACCATGATATGCCAAGGATCCAAAATGATATGCTCAAAGATGCTGATAGGGAAATGAAGATGGAAGAGGAAAATGGAGGATACGGTTTTATGTAAAGTGAGTGAGGTTGGAAGATAGGAGGAATAGGCAAGTGAGGAAAAAGGATAGAAGGTAGAAGGATAATGAATGGAAGAATTGTGAAAGGGTAGATGGAAAGGAAGGCAAGATCAACATCAACACACACCTTGAAGGGTGGTGAGAGGATGGAGGAAACGTGAATCAAGGAATACATGAAGGAATATGGTGAATGGATAGCAGAGGTTGTAGTTTAGGTGCATGGAATGGAAGAATATTTTTGGAAGAAAATGAAGTGGAAGTCTTTGGAAGCTTGAATGTCAACTTCACTTTTTGCTCAACACCAGACTCTTTCAAGAGAGACTTTGGAATCCATATATTTGTAGGCTTTTCATTTCTTTTTGATGATCTAGAGAGAATATCTTTAATGATGGATTTTGGAACCGATACTTGTCTTGTAGTTTTTTTCTTAGATATCTCTTTTGACTTTATGCCTCCATGTCGATTAACGGAGACATGATGATCTTCTTTTTTTGATGGATTCTTGTATTGCTTCTTTTTCTTGTATTGAATATTCAAGTTACTTCCAAAGAGCTTGGGACTTGTGGAAGAAGGAGGATATGACTGATTTAAATGGGTGGGTGGATGAAAAGGATTCAAGGGTATGCATCTATGTTGATCTTGAGGAAAGATGGGAGATGGAGGGACATAGGGACCCAAGATGGATGGAAAATTAGGAGAGTTAGGAGGTGAAAGTGAAGGGACATAAGGACCCAAGATGGAAGGCAGACATGAAGCTCTTAGTATTGGTGGAGGAGGTCCAAGGATGGACATGGAAGATATAAAAGGATAATTAATAAGTTCATCAGCATCTATATGACAACCAAGGATATCAACATCTTTAGAGTGAGAATTAGAATTTTCAATATAATCATGGACATCTTGAATATGAGCACCTTCTTTGATTGTATTGTTCGAAGCTTGCAAAAACTTAGGAAGAGTAGAAAGTGGAAACGAACATGGAGTGGTAGAATAAGAAGATGGAAGACTTTGATCTTGACAAGGATCTTTGGATAGCATAAGCGCATAATTTTTCTCTTGATTTTCAATAGACTTAACATTAGAAGTAACAACACCATTTTTACCAACCTTAATGGAAGTATCATCTTTGGAAAGCGCAAGTGTAGTATGGTTATTTTGATTGTCAATAAGCTCAACGGTGTAAGTAGTATCGTGATCTTGCTTAGGAGAAGACTTAAGACATGGTGGAATGAATGGGAAAGGGCATGCAGGATCAAAAGAATCATGAAATAGATAAGAGACATTATGAAAAATATTGGATGACATGGAGGGTTCTCGATCTTGATCTTTTTTTACGTTCTTTTCTTTATCATTTTTAGAGTCCTCTTGACATGGAGCCACTTCTAAGGACAAGGAAGCATGTTGGGATTGTATGGAAGACTTTGGAAGAGATGTTGGAGGACTAGCTGATGTAGGAATTATAACATATAAAGGCTTAGGCTCTTTGGGTTTAACATTATTGAAAGTATTTGCAGCCAAGTGAAGGTTAGCTTGAGTTTCTTTAAGGGGTAGCCCTTGAGGATAACTATAGGAAACCGCATGAAAAGTAGTAGGATTTTTGTCGGATTAAGGATATGTGAAAGATTTGATAGGCTTGGAAGCTTTAAGAAATGTATGGGCATTGGAGGAAGTAGGGGATGGAAGGGAACCATCACAAGACAAAGGTTCAACATTAATATGATCTTTCTTGAGAGTGTAATCTTTATTTTTAGCATGAGAGTTCTTAGAGGAGAGATCCTTGTAGTATGCACATTTATAATCAGCGCGGTAAGCTTTCTCTTCCTCAATAGAAGTAGATGTATCATCTAGGTATTATTCATAGAAATCATCAAAGTCTCTTTCAAAATCAAAATCATATGGATCACCATCATGATCTATCCAATGTGATGACCCATTTCTAGTAAGCACAAGCACACAACGAGGAGGACTCTTAGGAATAGAGGGTTCATAGGTATCATTATATTGTCCATCATCATAGTCATCAAAGATGGGTATATCACTCTTATACACACAAAAGCAGTGCACTTCTATGAATCCTTACATGCAAGGAAACTCAAGAATGAGCCCTCACAAATTGATCCATAGCTCTTTATGCATGGAGTTGCAAGATTTGTAAAATTGCTCTTAGCTAGAGCTATGAACTCATGACCTTGCTAGTCAACCACACAATGAGAGATTCCAAATCAAAGACAAGGACAACAATGCCAATATCTCTAATGAAATCCAAATGTATGCAATGCAATGCAAGTAATCTAAGAATGAGAATGCAATCTAGTCTATGGAAATGAAAGTACAATGCAACTAATTTATGAAAGGAAAGAACAAATGTGACCAATCCCTCCTATTTAGACTATGTGAGATTAATCTATTGCATAAAAAGAAATCTACACTAAGAATTCCATTATCATGCAACTATGAAAGCAAATATGAAATGAGATGCAACAAAGTCTTAAAATCTTTGATTGCAAGAGTATCTTCAAAGAGAGCTCCAAATGACCTAGAAAACCTGTAGCACAATATTAGCATGAAAACCTAAGATGCAAATGAGGAAGAGAGCTCTCCTTTTATAAGAAATGAGATGAAAATGGACCACTGAGATTAAGAGGCAAAAGACTTAATCAACGGTGGAGAAAAAAAGAAGCTTGATCTTTGTGCACAAATATCCTCCAATAGGAAAATAGGAGTTGACTTTAGTGTCCATATGAGACAAAAAGTACTTTTTCTCTTTTTATAAAATAAGAATAATGCTTTATTTGTGCAACATAGGATAAGAAGAAAAGTGGGGATTTTTTATTTAAATAAAAGGGGAGGAAATTCCTTTTAATTAAATAAAGGCTTAGGATAAAGTAATTTTATTATTTAATTAAAAGAGATTTTTAATTAATTAAAAGGGAGCATGTTCTCTTAATTAAATAAGATTTTTATTTTTTCCTCTTTTAAATTAAATAAGGCTCAAACCTTAGGAAATATTGAATTGATTATGATTTGATCAAGGAAATTCATATAATTGAAAAAAATGCTGATTTTTTTAAAATATTGATTCAGGGATTTGACAAATTGCTAAATGGGGGCCCAAAGTCTAGGTGACCATTTTAGGGTGTATACATTTTCCCCTCTTTGACTAATGTGAGATCGATTTGGGATCACAAAACAACTCAGATGTGAGGTCGATTCGGGATCACATCCAGACAAAACATAAACAAAGGATTCTGGACATGAGGTCGATTCAGGATCATATCCAAAATAAGAGATAAGAATCTCAAGCTTGAGTGAAAACTCACAAAAAGATAGTTGAATCAAGAAAAGCAAGGAATCAATGATTAAAATCCAATAGGTACTGCCCCCTCAGAATCAAAATCAAAATCAAAATTAGGTAGAGGAGAAGCAGAAAATTGATAAATATGATCAAATAATAATGAAATCACAATCAAAGGATGGAGCATGATAGGATAACCATCAAATAGTGAAGATATGCCCCAGGTTGACAAGGTTTGACTGGAAAAGATATAGGATAAAGTTTAAGTGAAACCTCAGAGAGAGGAAGCGAAAGGGGTGAATGAAAGACTAGAAGTTTGGAAGACATGGAAAGGAAGAAATTCCATCAAAGATCGAACAATTATGCCTCAAAAGGTTAGTCAACTGCATAGAAGAATGAGAAAACTTGGAAACGTGACTCAAATTTTGATTTCAAGTCTGAAAATGGATAGAAAATGATGTGATATGAAAGACCAAAAATGAAAGATATGATCAAGAAGAATAAAAAAATGAGCACAGTTGACCAACTAGTCCACAGATGATAAAAAGGAGAGCTCTCTCCATATGCAAGATGCAAAAACTAAACTATGATGAACCTAAGAATGCAAGCTACTATGAAAGTGGTTGACTTGCAAGGTCACAATGCCTATAGACATCTAATTATCATCATCAAGCATTATTGGTAGCGTCGTAAGATCATACAATGCACACTAGCTAACTATGTGGATATGAATATGATCTTTATCAGATAGAAATGTGGAAATCCCACCTAGACATCAAAGACATGGAGGTCAAGATGACTAATGCAGTGAGATTACCTAAGTTTGATATGGCAAGATTATGCTTGTATCAAGACACATGAAAGTCAGGATAACTAGAAGCATGCACTCGCAAAATAGTCAAGGATAATACCTTGTCAATCCATAGTGTCAAGTAAGACCAACATAAGTGCTCATGATAGTTAGGATCAACAAAATATACCCATAAGAAGATAAAGAAAGAAAACATATTCTCATACCCTCAGTCTTCTAGCTATGCATCATCGAAAACTTCTCAGGGAGAGACCACTCATCAAAGAAATCTTCATAGACAACACACAAAGAAAAATAAAGTCAACATATCTCAAGCGAGTTGATTGTCTAAGTGCGTGTGTGTTGGTCATAGAGTCAGACTCTGGTTATCACATATATCAATGAGAAATATCGCATCATACTTAGACTATTGGGTAAGACATCTGATAAGTGTTAAGAAACACTCGACGCAAGGGTAGTGTTGAAAAACACTGTCTGGGGTGGTGTTGAAAAACACTTGTTGTGAAATGCCCCAAGAGACAAATGCACCTAAAGGACCTATGCTAACAGTTATCCCCCCTAGACAAAGATAAAGACCAATTCCAGACTACGCCAACTAAGGTCAAGACATGATGGAGAAAGGTTCAGTGTCGAGGACACATGTTAACAAATAGGAATGCAAAGGCCTCAAGTAGGGCCTATTTCTAGGTTTTCACCACTTGGAATCTTTTTTCATTTTTTGATTTGTTTTCTTTTTTTTTGTATTTTTTCTACCAAGGTGCCTGTTTCCAGGTTTTCACCAAGGCACTTTTTCTTTTTTTTTTGAATTTTTTGCATTTTTTGATTTTTTTGTATTTTTTAGGACTTTTTATGCTTTTTAGGATTTTTTCAGCATCATAAATCAATTTTTTTGGTATTTTTTTTTCATGATCATAAAATATGTACAAAGGATGCCCCCAAATAGAAACAGGCAACCCAAGGATACTACACCCAAGCATTAGAAGGACACAACCAAAGGACATGGTGCAGAAGAACATAAAGATACCAATGAACCTGAAAGTAAAGAGGTAGAAAGAAAAGAACTTGAGAAAGATACACATGTAGAGATGTCTACAACATAAACCAAGCAATAAGCCCAAGGACATGACACCGAGACACTAGTCAAAGGGAAGGGTAAGGAAGAGAGTGTTTCTACCGAGAAAGACAAGTCAAATCCAGAGGCCAAAGCTCTAGTACCATATGAGAAATCTCCCACACCCAAGAAAAAGAAAAAGAAGAAACATGGTAAGGGTCTAGTCACATTAGATGAAGTCATAAAAATTCCTGCATGTGACCCTAAGACTCTAGACCCTGAAGCCTTAAGAAGATATGGAGAATTGTGCACAAGGAAGGTTGCACAAGAAAAACTTAGATAGGAAAGTAAACCTAAGCAGGTCTTAGAGTGATTCTTATGCAAGTAGTCCCTGATATAAACATTGATGAAGTAACTCCCATCATTGGTCAACTTGCTACTCTAACCACCCACATCAATGCTCCAGACATAGATGCAAAGAAGAGAATGGAAGAGCGAGAAGAGGATAAAACTCAATTGAAGTTAGAAGAGAAAATAAGCCAGGAAGTAGCAAAAAACAAAGTCAAGTTATTAGAGGTAATATCCGAGCTTGACACTATTATTCAACAAGTAATTAAAATTTTGTATAAGTTATGCACTATAGACCACTTCACTACTGAGATTAGTGAAAAGATAAATAAGCTAGATGAAGACATAAATGTTAGTTCAAATAATTCTTTAACTGAGCCCAATGCATTTTATAAGCATTATGCAAAAGTTCAAGAACTCCAGCATTTAAAATCAGAGTTGAGGAAGCAAGAGGATACAATAAGAGATCAAGTAACCAAGATTTAGGGAGAGTTACTTCCACACCTCAAGGTAATGCAAAGGAATGTGAATAAGGAAAAATACTTAGTTGCCACCCCAGAGATATCAGTGTTAGAAAATATTTTTGATATGCATGCAAAAGTTGGATTAGAGCACATTGCTATTGAGAATCTTAAGGAGGAATTGGAAAACCTCTTGGCAACATTGAAGAAAACCCATCGGAACATTTTTGACAAACTGTGAGTATATTATTGTTTGGAATTAATTTCAAAAAGGGGGAAAATATATGTATATATATTCTTGTATTTACATCACACCGAGAGCATGTACAAAGGGAGGGTTCACATATGACTCATATTTTTGGTTAAGTTTCAAATTTTTGAAGTCAGTACATATACATAAAGGTTTTTGATACTAATGCCAAATGGGGAGAATGTTACTCCTAAAGAGCATTAATGGTTGTCATTGGTATCATTCAGTCATATAGGACCGGTAAAGGAGAGAAGAGAGGACATTCAATCAATACACAGAGCCTTTACACCGAGCATAACACAAGGCAGATCACTAAGATTAATCGAACACAACTTTGACCAAGCACTCTTACTAAGCTAGATAGTTACTGAGTACTGAACATAGTAGTCATTGAGCATTCATATGAACCGAGAACTAGTAAATTACTGAGCGATGAATGTAGTGTACATCGAGTGAAATGGGAAATGACATAGCAGTTTGGAATGACACAAACTACAAGGCAAATGGTTTACACCGATTGAGAAAAGAATTTATCAAGATCAAGACAAAATTTAATATGGATGTAATCATTAAATTCTTGATGATTCCTATGTATTGTTGATCTAGGTTATTCATTTTTACCATAGATCTTAGGTTTTCTAAGATAGAGGTTAAACCCTAATTAAGTCAAGATCAATTTGATATAAATTTGTAAGGATGTCATTTTGACAAAACATAACACATGAAGTAGCCGCCACAGTAGAAGACATCTGAAGATCAGATAGGGTTTTGATTGACAAAGCATTGAAGGACTATTCAGTTTATCAGAAACAGAAGGCTACCAAACAATATTCATTGAAGAGATTAATCACATTAAGATGATAACGGATAAGTACTTTACATAATCCGAATTGGATAAGATTAAGTTTCTATTTACAGATCAATCCTATTATTACTCTTTAACCATTATCGCAGACTTTAAATCTCTTAACAGAGTGAACTTAACAGTTATATTGTAAATCTGTTAACTGAGTGCACACTTGATTGTGTTTCTAAAATTCTCTAATTAGGTAGATCTAGTTGCTCTCAATTTTACTCCTAGCAGGGTAAGATCACCAAAAGTGATCACAATCTTTGTAGCCTTAATCAAAAACTTTTTTACTACAGTAGTGAAGCTTTGTGGGTGTCATCCTCATCACAGTTTTTACCTTCTAATAAGGATTTCTGTGATACCAAAATACTTGAGTTATGTGTATGAAGTTTCATGAATGGTTTATTGATTAGATTACATGCATTTACATTTCAGTAATGTTTTGGATGTATGTTACATGCAATTGATTCAGTTAGTTAGTGATATTCATGTTTACAAAGATTCAGTTTGAAAAGTTTTAAGGGTACTGATTCACCCCTCCCCTCTCAGTACACACCTTTCCATTATCCCAACAAAGAATGCAATAGATATCCTCCAATGTCACTATGACCTCTCTAGTGGATAGGTTAAAGGTATTATGCTCCCAATGGAACCTCTCAATAAGCATGGTCAACAGTCCATGGTTTTCCTGAATGTGGGGCATGTGTAGAAGCTCACCAATGCCCATAGTGTCAAGAATGCCTCTCTCATCGATAGATAAATTAGGAACTAAGCAAAGGCCTACTGGGTGAGGTGCTTGGATGGACAAATCTGGAAATCATCACTGCATAAAAAATACAAGCATAAGCACATCAAAATACATCTCAGATATGTCAAAAAGTGACTAAAGCATCAACAAAGCATCAACAATAGATCAAAGTATTCCTAGTCAAGTCGCTAAGTAGTAAAAAAATTCAAAATATGACAAATGACATTTCACAGTTAACTTTTGTTTTGTACGACCCTTCATAACATACTGGTGCGACACTTTAGCATGGTATGATATTTCACACCAAATTGTATGACTAATGGGTGGCCCTTGTACGATACATCTTATAAAGAGCATGTGACACTTCAAAGTTGTGTGAAGTATTGTACAATATTTCCCAGTAAAGCCATGTGATATTTCAAAATTTTGTATGAAAATATTCAAAAAACATTAAAAATATATGCTAAAAATACAAAAAGGAAGCAAAAATGGGAAAACTTTTTAGGTACTTACCACCTGGGGATACCCTCAAGGCCGGTTGTGCAAATGGCTGAGCTCGAAAAATTGTTGTTCAATGGGTACTTTCCTATCTGCCATTGAGAATTCTATCTCTCACTCTGGATTTTCTAAAAGTCAAAAGCACAAATGATTTTAAAATGATCCTTTGGACCCCTTATATAGCATTTTGACCTAATTTTTTCAAGTCTCAAATTTTTGTAAAAATTGCACCCTTACCTAATTTCAATGTCTGGGATCCATTTTCAAGATCAAAATCGAAATCCACCTTCATCTTGATTATCAAAATTGTATTTTAAAATTCTTCCCTCCTATGTGCAACTGACTAACCCTTTGAGGCTAACCTCTTCGATCTTTTGAGGCAATCACTATTTCCTCTCTTCCATCATCATTTCATCATCCTTTCTTCTTTCTTTGACCTAATTCTAATGCTATATCTTTCTTGGTCAACCTTGTTCAAACTAGGGCAAATTTTCATCACTTGGTGGTCAAACTTGATCTTGTGCACTTAATCAATCATCTTGAACCTTAGCTTGATTTGATTAAATCTATCTCATTTTTACATCTCCTCTACCTTATTTCAATTTCGATCTCGAGGGGGCAAGAATAATTTCTCTCTTACAAACTACAATGATTATGCTATCTTATCTATGTTCACTAGTTCTCGTTTGATAAATTTTGGGATTAGCTTCTTTCTATGCTTCATTTGATCAATTTTTGAGTTAGATCTATCTTATCTACCCTTTTCTAGTTTCTGCTTGATCAAGTTCAGGATTATTTGTCTCTTTGTGCTTCATTCGATCAAGTTCAGAGTCAGATCTCTATACGTTACTTTGACATCATCATTCTTTGACTCAATCTTTTCCCAGGTCGCTCACACATTATTCAAAGAGGGAAAAATATAAAATGGTCTAATAAACTATGAGCTCCACTCTAACATTAAAATTTAAAATACTAGACTAAATCTTATGCTTAATCAATCTTATCTCTTGATCAAATCATCCTTTTAATCATTTATTTGATGATATCCTAAATTTTGACCACTTTATCCTATGCTTTGTTTAATTAAAAGAACATGTGCCCTTTTAATTAAATAAAATCCACTTTATTCTATACGTGCACATGAAAAATGAATTTCCTAATTTAAAAAAGAAAAAAAGACTTTTTATCTTCACATGAGTGGAATCTATTTTTTCTCTTAATCCTCACCACACATTTCTACCTAACCATTCATGTCCATTGATTTTGCCTCTTGAGAATCTTGTGCCCTAAAGTCAAAATAGGGATTATTCTCCACCCTTGGATTTTGCCTCTTAATCTCTCACCATCCATTGCTCTTTAAAAAAGAGACTTTCTCCTCCCTCTTGCATCCCATTCTCTTATGCTAGTGTTATGCTATCATTTTGTTTACTTGCATTCTTAGAGCACTCTTTTTCATTCTATCTTACTTACATTCTTATCTTAGTACTTCTTTGTTGCATCTAGCTTAAATCACATAGCTTAACTAGGAGGTATTGTAATCTTGTTAGATTAGATTTTCTTTCTTGTTCTTGCATTTGCATCCTAGCTTAGATCTTGCACCTCATTTAGATCATCTCTCATTTTTGCATTATCATTTGAATCTTCCATTCTATGTCGTACCTTGCAAGGGTTTATTATTGAGGTTCATTTGAGAGTCATACTATAAATAATGTTTACATTCTTGCATGTCATAGATAGGAAGCTATAAGATGCTTCTTGAGATTTTATCTTCCATGGATTCTCTCAAGTATACTAGTTTATAGAAGTGTGTCACACTTTTGGTTACACATGAAGTAACCCATTCCTAATGCTATTTAGGAAGATTGATGATTCTATAACTATTTAAAAATATGCTACCTTCTTGACATTTTGAAGGAAATTATTCATGGTATTTTATTATTGGACTTCTCAACCTCTTACTCCTAAGACCATCCATTTGTAAAGCAATATCACTACCAATGTAATCCTTGGTCATGTAGAATTGAAAGATTCATATGGTAAACATCCCATTATTCTATGATTATGTAGTTTGAATTGACATGGTAGGATCCTAACCCTTCAAACTCTCAAAATAATGAGAAATGATATTATTAACAAAAAATCACCATAAGTTTTCTTCAATTTTAATATTTTCATGAGGCAAGATTCACACAGTCCTAGTCTCCGCCCACTGATTATAGAAAAGGAAAATAGTTATGAACACGAATGTCTAAGGTAGTAGAATAAGAATTAATTGGCAAAACCAAACCCTCTTTTTGTTTTTAAAAATAGGAGCAATGTTAAAATAATAAAGCAAATACCATCAAAGATTAAATGAGTATCTCCTATGTGTATAGAATTACACACTCTATTGTGTAAATCATGAAGGATATTAACCATTGCCTCACACATATAATAATGAAGGTAAGCTATATTTTACAAGAGAATAAAGATAACCCTCATAATTATTATGAGAGGGGGACTAACAGTAAGTAAACTCCAAGGCAAACCCTCTTTTTTGGTGTTGGTGGGTAGGGTCTCCAATTTGATGGTTTTTTTAATCATTACTAAGCTCAATGGTGTTGATCTCTCTTCAAGATATTTATTTCCTTTCATTATAGGCAAGTTGCACCTTAAATTCTACTTGATTTGTTGAGTTTGTCAAAATTTTTTACTAGATTGGTCCTACGAGGAACTTTTATATATTCTTTGCAAAAAGTCACTTCAAGCTAGAAAAGAATTGCAATCATAATGTTAAAGTCATTTAATGGGGAATATGGACTACTTTACCTCATACAACATACAAAAAATGGAGCTACCCATAATTGGGGTTCCTACTAATCCCTTTGATGTCCCTTGAAACACACCAAAGTCTCTATTTGGTTCTGATTTTTAATATCCTTGGGTTACTCATGAATTAACAAGAAACTATAAGAAATGTTATCTTAAGCATGACCATGGTGAGGGAGGAATAGTAGAATGTATCCAAGATTTAAAAGAAATGTCTTACAAATTGTTCACTTTTACCTTAATCAAAGAAGTGGCTTGTAAATTATTCTGTTTTACCTTAGGAAAAACTACTTAGAGTTAGTACTTACTTATATCTTCTTTCTAGTTATATTACCACTTGGAATTATCTAGACGCCACCATGCTTAACCATTTTGTACTCTTTGTTGATCTTTCCATGTTGTATAATAATTTTGTAAAAGCTTACAAGGAAAACAATATTAAACCAACGAGCATGTTTGATGCTTGTTTCGATAAAATTTATACTATTCTTGAAGATCCATATGCACTCAATGAGAAGAAAGACTTGAATCCTTTTAATTCCATGTTTTCAAGAAGAACCTCTACATCCTTATTTTTCTTATATATACTTTATGTTGAATCCATTAAAGTTGAACAAAAAATGACACCAAATAATTGAGGTGATGGTCCTCTACCTTTTTTAATTTCAACTAGTTATGTACAAAAAAATCTAAAGATTAGTCATGCCTCAACTCAATAGAATTGATTAAGAAAATTCCAAGTATAGGATATATGTTGAAACCATTAAAATTAAACAATAAATGAGACCGAAAATCTATGATGTCGGTTATGTACTTATGCCAGGAAACAAGGTATGTATAACCAAATTCTAATGATTGATCATGGTTTGACTCATAATACATAATTTATTACTTAAAACTCAAAATGTTTGGTTTATTATGTCAACATATATTAAAAATAAAGTCTCATTAAGCCAACCCAGTCATATTATTATGCTTACATGACCAAGCTAGAAAATGAATGATGTGTCCAATACCACGAATCCTATATATATTTAAAATATTAGAACCCTTTTTTGTTAACAAGGTACTAGAAATTTTATATTAATCTCTCCACATTTATTACTATTAGTTTTTGTAAGATTTAGGCTAAAAACTGGGAAAATAGAAACAACAAAGAGAGAAAATTGCAAGAAAAAAAAAATGCATTCATGATTGAGTTAGTACATAAGAGAGGAGTGAAGGTATATAAAAGACAAATTTCCTACCTACAACCTACCTAACTTTCCACATAGGAAAGAAACCACAAGGACAAGCCACTTAAACACCTAAACACAATTACACACTAACACCTTGCCTTAAGCATGACTTAGGTAAGGAAAAAGAGGTGGTATCATATCAAATACTAATAAGTCATCCAAGTAAAATGCCTAAGTACAATTTGTCTGATAAAAATATGAGAAAACAATGTGGGAAAAAATTCCCCCCTAAACAAGGTAAGTAAGCTCCCTAATGTATGATAAGTACAAAACCCTATATGAGAGAAAAAAATTCATTCACATAAGAGAGATCAACCATGAAGAATATATTGTAGTGATGATAGATGTTTAAAAATGAATATTGAAGATGTTCCAAGTGCAACAAACAAAATTCCCCCTTCAGGAAGAAATAAAATCACATACATATGTGATTTATTTTTTGATTCCTAAAAGGTGTATGAGAAGAAAAATTAAGATGAATGAAGTCTCTGAATGACGTTCAAGTATCCCCATGTTGATTTTGAAAGGTACCCCCCTCCCCCCCCCCCCCTCCCTACCAATATTTTTTTAGGTGTTTAAGGCCAAAACAACAAAGATGACAAACCATAATCTAATGAAGACCAATGCATCTCATAGTCCAAAGACAATGAATCACGAACCCTCCAAATGATATTGAAATGTCTCTAAATCAATATTTAAGTGTGAGAAATGTTGATAAGATGAATTAGGTACGATAGAAGATTTAGGTATGATGACCATAGATATATGATAATAAATGGACCAATGAGAATATGGTACTACCACAATAGAAACAAATACATGTAAAACGAGGATGTGAGGTTCTAAAGAAGCACCCATAACATTGAAATAATATGATGCAACTCCATAAGATTTGTTAGGAAAGAGGATATTAATGTACTCCAAGTTTGTATTATGGGACTCTACAATAAAAGATGCAATGTTTTGTAAAAATGTGTTCTAGTGAGTTATCACAAGAAAATGATTAGAATCTTACTCTACCAAAGCAAAAAAAGTTGTTGAAGAAGCATAGTAGAACTTAGAAGTAGAAACATTAGAGTAAGTGTCCCCAATTGGATGAAATAGAATTTCCTTGACTATGGAAACAAAAGTATGTGGAGGAGCATTTTATAGAAACTAATCACTCTTTGAGGATGTGTTTGCACAATCTAGAGTAACATGTGTCTCCATGAAGGATGTCATGATTAGATGAATATTCAAGATCTAAAAAAATTGTTGGATTATGATGATGTAGGGAAGAGGAGGAAGAGGGGCCAAAGGCACACCCTAATCCAGATCTACCTTGCAGAGATCACACATGGAAGCAACAACACACAAATGAAAGAGAGAATGTAGATTAGATCCTAATTTTTTATCAAATATATTCATACATGTTGGGCTGTAAGGCCTTTTCGGTTAGGGCCAGATATTGCAATTCAATTACAACATTCCTCCAACATGCGAGGATTCAGAAACTATCTTCAATCTTATAACTTCTATCTCCTACCAAAACTGACTCGTAAACTACAACCAACAACTACAGTATATAAAAGAGGGTATTGAACAAGTTGGCCTTCTGATCCACCATTAACGGAAGGAATGAATAGATCTAGGTCTACATGCTTCCCAATGATAGATACCAACATTAAGTCCATGACCATAATTAAGTGCACAAGTTGGCCTCAACATAAAACTAAAACAAATAACTCGGTAAGCAAGGATAACCGAGCGTCAGGAAAAGATAACCGAGCACCAGGGAATTAACTGACCAACTCGGTTAATGAAGGAACCGAGCAACTGCTGAGCCAACTCGGTCAAAGTAGGAACCAAGCAACTACCGAGCCAACTTGGTTAAAGCAGGAACCGAGCAACATAGGAAAACTCAAACTTGTTTTTGGTGACACAATATTTCCAAGGACACAAGATGCTTCTGCATCAGACACCTGGGGTTATTTGAAATGATTCTTTGAATCATGTAGCAAGTACAACCTGAGCTAAATCCAACTTAGATTGCAAAATCCATGAACTATCTTCAATCGGTCTATTGTTCCATTTTACTAGATATTCCATATACTATTTTCTCTTGTACTTCTACCAACTCTTTGTTCCAAAATCTGCTCAACTTCTTCTGTCTGTTTCTTAGGATAATCATTCGGTAATGTCATTTCTTCATTTGATTCATGGTACTCATACAAATCAACAATGTTGAATATAGGTGATATATCCATGTCATCAGTTAACTCAATCTAATAAGCATTTCCACTTTCAAATTTTCTCAATATTCTGCAAGGACCAAACTTCTTCATTTTCAACTTTCCATATGTTCCAACAAGAAATATGCCTTTCTTCAAATGAACCATCACTTCATCACCAACTGCAAAAGTCTTATGTCTTCTTGATCTATCAGCTCTGTCTTTATACTTCTGATTAATTTTCTCCAACTTATGTTTCACATCTTCATGTAATGTCTTCATGAACTCATCAAACTTTACTCCTTCAACACTTCTCTTTTCTTCATCAACAATATCCCTCAAATCTGATATACCTCTCGATTGTATTCCATTTACAATCTCAAAAGGTGTTTTTCTAGTAATCCTATTCACTGAATTATTATATGCAAACTCTACTTGTGCCAACACAGAATCCCAATTACTTGGTGTCTCCAACTAAACATCTCAAAAGATTACCCAAACTTCTATTCACAACTTCCATTTTTCCATAAGTCTATGGGTGAAATGTAGAACTATACCTCAACTCAGTGCCAAAATTTCTCCAAAGAGTCTTCCAAAAGTATCCAACAAACTTACTATCTCAGTTAGAGATGATACTCCTCGGTAATCCATGCAATCTGACAATTTCCTTAAAGAAAAGATCTATTATATGTACTGCATCTGATGTCTTTCTATAGGGTATAAAATGTGTCATTTTAGAAAATCTATCCACAACAAAAAAATATAGAATCATTACCTCTTCTAGTCTTCAGTAATCCAAGAACAAAATCCATACTGATATCAATCCAAGGTTTCTCAGGAAAAGAAATCGGTATATACAATCCACTATTCTAACTTACTCCCTTTGCAACTTGACAAATTCCACAACTTTTCACAAATCTTTGAACATCCTTATACAACTGCAGCCAAAAGTATTTCTCCTTAAGCAAATTTAATGTCTTGTCAACACCAAAATGTCCAGCCAAACCACTACTATATTTCTCCTTTATCAAATTAGTTCTCATTGATCCTCTTGGTATACACAACTAAATACCTTTAAACAACATACCTCCTTGAATGAAATAGTCTTCCCATTTAGTACTCGGCTGATCTTGAATAGGCACTTTGCACTTTCTCCATGACTTAGAAAAATTAGGATCAAATTCATACAAATCTCTCATGTCATCAAAACTAAGAGCTTCAATTCTAATCTCGGTCATCAAAGACCTTCTTCTACTCAATGTATCAACAACTCAGTTAGTGACTCCACTCTTATGTTTTATCACAAATGTATAACTCTGCAAATATTCAACCCATTTCATATGTTTTTGATTCAACTTATTATGACTACCCAAATATTATAAAGATTTATGATTGGTATACAACACAAATTCACTCGGTATCAAATAATGTCTCCATTTCTTCAGGGCTTGAACAATAGCATATAATTCTTGATCATACACAAAATATTTCATTTTTGCATCATTCAAATTTTCACTAAAAAAAGCAACAATTTTACCTTCTTGACTCAACACAGCTCCTATTGCAGTACCACTTGCATCACATTCAACTTGAAATACCTTATTGAAATCAGGCAATGCTACCACAAGCAATTCAACAACCTTTTGCTTCAGAGTCTCAAAAATTTTATTAGCTCCATGTGTCCACTTGAATTCTCTTTTATCTCCTCTCATAGTCTCAGTCATAACATTACAAATTGAACTGAAATTCTTAATGAAATTTCAATAAAAACTTGCCAAACCATGAAATGATCTTACTTCACTAGCATTCTCAGGTGTAGGCCAATTCAAAATAGCTTCAACATTTTCAGGATCCATTTTCAAACCATTAACTAAAATCACAAATCCCAAATACACAATCTCCTCTTGCATGAAAGAACACTTTTTTAGGTTTATTAGTAACTTTTCTTCTTTCAATCTCTGCAATACTTGTTTAACATACAACAAATGCTCTTCTCTGGTCTTACTGAATATCAGAATATCATCTAGGTATACAATCACAAATTTACCTAAGAATTTCTTCAAAACTTCATTCATCAACCTCATAAACGTACTCGGTGCATTAGTTAAATCAAAAGGCATAACCAACCTCTCATACAAACCTTCTTTTTTCTTAAAAATAGTCTTCCACTCATCACCTTCTTTGATTCTGATATTGATTGTCATGCCCAAAAAGTTGAACAAAACACACCAATCAAAATTTTTTTTCAGCTCACACTAAAGTTGTCTAGTTTAACTAATCAGTAGCAGTTAATAGTTTAAGGATGAAGACCTTGAATGAGTTGAAGGAGCATCATGACCAACATTGACCTGGTCAACCTCTCTCTAAGATTAAAGTCACAAATTTAATTTTCTAATCCATTTATCATAGGAAAACATCAAGATAGAAAGTTTGACTAAGTGTTACTATATTTTGACTATAATTGACTAAAATTAATCATCTAGTTATAAACATATTATTTGATTTCAATAAAGAATACTAATTAAATTCTCCTTTTATTAATTTCCTAATTAAATAAGAATTGATCTATGATTAAAACAAACATGAATATTTAATTTATAAGATACACTAATAACATTACTACAATACAACCAACTACAATAACAACTATTAAGAAATATAAGAGGTGCAAAAAATATGACATAGTTACATATCTTCATATGCAAACGAAAGTCTTACAAAACTTGAAAGATTCACAAGTACACTATTAAGGTTCATGAGATGGTTACACACGTCCACTAGTTTGCTATTTTTTTTTAGTGATTAATAAGCAAGGTCATCCAAGTTACTATGTTATCTCTTTTCATAACAATATTATTTTTTAACCCAAAATACAATTCTTACCATGATTAGTCATACAAGTTCATTTACCGATTTATCCCCATAGACCACATGGATCTATTTTACTTTTTATTTTTACCAAAATGATTATTAGCCGATCTATTTAACATGGGAAGATATATCTCTCTAAAATAATACTCAAAGATAGAAAGATCTAACATAACACACATGTGGAAATGCTCACTATCTAGGAAATGACTAACCAGATGCGACATTCTCTAAACAAAAATAAGAAAGCAAAGAGAGACCTCCACACTGGGGAGTACCAGAAACACATATATCAAGGACGTAGGCACTCGAATACATTAAAATCATAAAGTACATCTAATTCAACATCTATATCTTCCAACATTTCAGATACATATTCTAATCATCATAAGAAGAACGATAACATAAAGAGCATAAACATTCACCATCAAGAGTAAACATAATCAAAGGTAAATATACTTACATATACAATGCAACAAGAGAAATGATAACTCAAGCTCTAAGTGCTAAAGCTGGAGGAAGTCCATCTCTGTACACCAGTACCCAACAATGGTATAGTTAGCAATGCCTCCCAACCATATGGTGCCCGTAGGCCCAACCCCTGTGCTCGTGGACATAGTAGTTTGGCCACTAACACAAAGAAAACATGCAAACAAGGAGGTAGCTAACACACACGCCAAACAATGTATATCCCATAGGAGAGTACCATGACCCAACACTATATACATAAGTACAAATACATCACAACATAGAGAACACTCAACATGTGGACCAACGTCCAAGGTGCATACCAAACACATCCATAGAACAATGGAGTCACTACTCAGTACAAAAATGTCATCTCATCATAATGACAAAAAAAATCCAAAAAAAGATGCAACAAGGTATAAATCAAAATGACTCACAAAAATAATAAATATCATAAAGATTAAGCAAACTTAATTGGTCTCAATACCAAGAGTACGAGTCCCTCAAAACTTAGCATAAGAGCATAACTCAACTATATTTTGGATGTGGTCTCAACACCCAACATCCACATACCAGATGAAGGTTCATTCTCAAGCATGAGGTGTACTATCACAAGGGCAAGAGCAAAAACAATAACGAAGGTAAAATTACACCGACATAAAAAAACAAACAAACACTCGAAGCAAGAAGATTACATACCACACGCTCTATTGGCCACATCGTCAAGAGCACAAATCTCAAGATGATCTGATAAATAAATATGTGGTATAAACATTTTTACATGTTTCATGACATATCTATGACTCAAATATTAAATAAAAAGCTCAAAATATAAAAATACCAATTTCTTGACAAAATTCGATAAAGTTTCTAAAAATCAACATTTTAACTTGAAAGATCACTTTCGGGCCAAAATATAAAAATACTAAGAATGTCATATAACCATTCTGATTTTCCCATCATATTATTTGTAGCAAAGAAAACTTATATCAAAATCTAATTCATGCACAACATGATGAATGACAGGTTCTGGATAGCACGCAAAACAGTGTGATGAATAAAAAGTCCAAAAATCAAATTTGGATTGAGGCTACAAAATTAAAACCCATTGGTCTAAATCTACCCAACAACACACTTTTCAAATAAAATTCTAATTCTAGATTCACAATGAAGTTCTGTTATTCACATAAATTATCACATTTATATTTTTATATCACTATTCACATGCAATCTTCAAATGACCATAACTATATGAGAATTGATTCAAATTGAGTCAAATAAAAAATTTTATTATATAATTCTATCATTTCACAAAATAATATAAATTTAAAACACCAAAATTTCACTTTTTACATTTCTTCCATTTTTTAAGTAAAATCATAAACTCTCATAAACTCTATTAAAATAGCTTCAATTTTCAACTTTCAAAAATCAAAATTCTACATATACCCTTTGGTTCTAAAAGTGCCCAACACCACTCTTTTAACATAAAATTCACATTTTTGTTATTTATAAAAAATTGGGTAGCATAACACTATTTTACTTCATTTATCCAAAATGCAAGCATAGACAAATTCATACAAACCCAACCGGGTGAAAGAAATACATGATATCGTAGGAAAATATCTATTTTCACACCATTAAACTATTCTAATTTACTTCAAGTAAATAGATGGATTAAAACAAAAGATATAGAAAGCCCTACCTCGCAGTAGGAGGAGAAATCCAAAATGAAGGAAATAAATAAATATGACATGAAAGCAGATGAAAATTTTAGCATAGTGTATCAATCTCGTCACGATTCAAACGAGCTGCTCCATGCTCAAATCTGGCAAACAGATCACTTCCAACAAAAAAATCTCCAAATTGCTTACAAGAGGATTTGAACAATTTTGCTTTCAAAAAATGAAAAAGTGTGAAAATCAGTTCTAATTTCTCATTATAAGTCACTTTTTTCACTTAAAACTCAAAAAGAATAAAACAACTCAAATTAAAATAAATTAGAACCCCAAATTCACCCCAAACTCAATTTGGATTAATTTATCCAATTTTAATTAAATGGAATAGCACTATAATAAAATTATCAAAAAAATGTAAAATACTTTATAATAATAATTTAAAATAGTATTATTAATTAAATCATCTTTAGCGACAACTACGAGACTCTAATGCACAAACATACAACTAGTCTTTCACAATATGTAATATGAATTCCGGATTTACCAACTTGTATTGAAGGGAGTATTATAATAATAAATTAAGGATACATCATCTAAACAAGGACAATATTGGTGTAGTATGAAAGGTCAGAACTACTATCTCTTGTGCCACTGTCGGGAACATATACACACACTCAATCCCTACAACTGAGGGTGAATGTGTCTGGTACCTATTCAGTAACATGCAAACATCAAGTGCAACTGTTCATAACATATAAATAACTGAAACACATATAATACAAATAATCATAATGAAGGATAATGAAACACTGTGTGGATCTCGCAAGCATTGACTACAGCTCCATATCACTTTGTACCAACACCAATGGGCAAAATACATAGCAAGATGTGGTACATCATTCACAATATATAACCATACAATATTGCATTAACCTGAAGTATTTAAATAAATTATTTTTAACAATATGAACATATGTCAATTTAAATCTTCTTAAAATTCCTAGCGACATATAAGACACAATGTCTAAGAATTTATGGAAATCACCTTAACCTACTAATCTAATCTTTTGAACATAAACAACTAATATATTTAATCAATAAAGTACCATCATGAATATACTATTTAAAAAAAGTAAATAATAACATGATATAACATCATAGTATTTCATTTACTGCAACATATTCTTAGTTAGAACAAATAATATTTAACATCAAGTATACTTACCTTATTATACTGCAATCCAGGGTTTGAGGCTCTATTACCTATTTGTAATGATTGATTTGGCGACGTACTACATTCTCCACCCCAAAAACTTGACTTATTCATGGAAGTCAGAAACACTAAGGTGGAAACATACCACACATTAGTCCTAAAACATATTTTACCTTATATTAATAACATAGATGTTCCTTAGATCTAAGCAATGACATAAAATAATTTTTATTAATATGGTTATACACAATGCATATATGTATATATTAACATCAATGTAGATCAAGTATTCATGAAGAGTTTAGCTATCAATAACACAAAATTCTTATTTTGCAAGCTTATCATTACTACACACACTTTAACCCCATCATAAGTCTAATTTAAGTTTTACATATAGAATTCATACATGGTTTAAAACAATCAATCAAATACATTTGTTTTCACTATTTCTCATTTAACAAGCATGTCAATTCATACAATACCACTCTAATTGCTATCATTTGTCATCTTTTCAAGGAGAATACATATTTAAACTAATCATTTTAAGATCATTAATAATTTCAAAAGATACTTTTTCAATTTCATAAAATTCATAGAACAGTTAGCACCACAACTCATAAAACATGATGATATGTGAACATAACAACATGAAGATCCACTTCTACCATAATATACAACAATACATATGCATTTACAATAACACAAGGCTCAAGATCGACAATGTACATGTGCTCTGGGTAAGATCTCATCTGAATCCATATCACTCAGTGACTTGATGGGGATGGGTTACTCACCATATGGTAAAACCTTGCATACAAGACCACGTGACCAATATCCCTTATTTGGAGTAAGGTGTTTAGCCTCTAAGTGAGAGTCACCACTCTAAGGTAGGTAGTGGTCATGGTTGCATAACAACCTCACATACCTCTATACTATGGGGGTTCCCAGCGTCTACTTCCTTGTATACACTCTCCAAGACCGTCTCCACCAATCTTGGAGAGGAATCACATTACAACACAAGACCAAATCTCAAAAACAATAAGGATAAATAGCTTAGTTGACAAAGTCCACAAATAAAATAAATTAAATCTTCAATTCCAACAATAAAGTAAGAAAATCTATGGAATTACAACAATAAATCAAATGTAACCCCAAGAGCTACCTATAATAAATTTTTCATAATTTGTGGCTAAACCATCATAAATAACATAAATAAATTGTTGGTCTACACAAACAAAGATACAAAAAAATATCATAAAGTGCACATTGCATCACTATGTGACTACATCTAGTCACCCAATGAGGAAGGAGGGAACAATCGTCTGGCTTTCACGATAGCCCTTCATTTATCTTGAAAAATCTTGTAGATCACATGGCATGGGGTGACAACCTCAGGACTCTCCCCCGCATCAGGTATATAGATAAAACACATCATCTCACCTGGCATGACCATACATCAAGTGGAAAAAGTACACAATGGTCGTATGTCACATGAGTGTACCTCATGGAGAAAACACATGCAGGTCACACCCCGCATAGCAATACCTCTCAATAGGTGATTGTCATAGCCAAATGTATACCTAGCTAGGGTACTCCCATATGCCTATCGGTCCTCAACAACCGAGCAACCATGGGGCCCCCTCTACAAGTATGCAAGCGCCTACCTATCACTCTACATCAAGTAGGAATAAAATGCATATATATACTACATGCCTACACGTATCTAGGTACATGACATCATGTTCCTAAGCCCAACTCACTACCATCGGCAACATGACATCATCACTAACACTGTGTCAGAGCATCAGTGAGTGTGACATTGTATCTCATGCATCATGTCGGAACATGTGCAATACAAAATACATCACAAAATGGGCCAAAAATCACCCTCCTTATGTTGGATCACAAAAGTGTATATACAAATGCATGAATCATCAGTGATAATCAATATATCCATAAAATCTCACATAAAATACTGATATCATCCTCAAGAAATGTGGGGATGAGGGATAACACAAATGAACCTTGTACTCAGGTTCATCATAGGGGAAGTATTAATTATCTTTTCCTCAAGAGGTGGAAGCTAAGGTCTCTTCGTGTCGCCATTATTCATACACCATGATGTCCACTCGAGGAAAAGAAGATATGCTACTACCCCTATACGTACTGACTTATCAACTGTTACAAGTAGTAGTTGCCGTTGCACCAAAAGATCAACCTGTTAATGCCCGATACAACCACTAGACTTATAGAAGACACAGGAGGCGGTTAAGCCATGTCACGAATCCCAAGGGGAGTGCTGACCATTTTGCCAACAATCTCCCCCTTAGCATTTCCTGAGGGGATTCGAACCTGTGACCAAGCTCTGATACCACTTTTTACAAGTAGTAGTTATCGTTGCACCAAAAGATTGACCTGTTAATGCTCGATACAACCACTAGACTTATAGAAGGCATAGGAGGTGGTTAAGCCATATCACAAATCTCGAGGGGAGTGCTGACCATTTTGCCAACAATCAACAACCCATAGGTTGGCACTCAGTAGGGTTAACATATGCAACAAAATGATAGAATGATTCTTCCATACCTAAATGCAAATATAGCCTCCATAGGTGGGTAAACATATACTCACCACCTCATGAGCACACAAAGCAAGTACTAGATATACACAACACACAACATATCATTGGTACTGGATGTTCACATGCACGAGGAGTACTTTTCCAAACTAAGAAATAAATTAATATAACATATATTTCATTGCTTCTGAAAACTAAACAACATAAACATCATATATCAAATTCAAGTACTCCTTAATATCCATCAAAATTTTATTACCAGATAACATTATTCAACATTCATATTTTCTCATTTCATTCCTTCACAATTCACTTGATTCAACATAACACAAATATGATTACCAATGTTATAATATCTCTACTTCAAGTGACAACATTTCATTTCACGACACATACTTTTTAACATTTATCCATTTACAAACATAAAGGAATAACATTTCATTAAAAATGTGATTTCAATAGAATGTGAAGAAGGTGCATTAGTAACAACACACCATATCAACACTCATAAACTGAGCACACATTTCCATATCCTAATCAAGGAAAATATAGTAAATTTATCAATTTTCAAGATTCAAAATTTCCACTTAGAAGAACAAAAAGGAATATAAGTACCAATCATATAATGCATCAAATTTTACCATACATCTAATATTTTCATCATTAGTAAGTATCCTTGTAATTACATATTAAATAACAGGAAAAAGGAGAAGAGATATCTGAAATCTATATAACCATTAATAAACATGGCCTATTCATAACATTAGACATGAAGAAATCATGCTTAAACAATTAATATGAACAAAATATATTTAATGTTTACCTCATGCACCTATTAAGTAACGAGTTAAAAATAATCTAAATCCACATGATATCAATTAACAATTATATGCAATATCAATGCACAACACATGGAGTAAGTAAACATGAGGCTAATTTAAGTATCATATTTCACCTAGAAAAATAATGCACAAAATAGACATATCATAATGATCTCCAACCTCATCATAAATTCTCAAAAGTGCACTATGACATACTCAAGCCCATCTACCACTAAGGACATAAGGAGACAAACACATCTAACATCGAGAGATTCTCGTTAGTGTTTCACTTTTCAATTGAGAAAATAAGAGAAAAGATCTTAAAGAACAATCCGCTCTATAAATTAGTAAAAAAAGATTGGTCATTCCAACTATCTATCGCCATGTTAAGACAAAAAAGAAAAGAAAAGAAAAAAATAACTATCATAGGGTATATCATCAACACATTACTAACACCAAACATAATGAGAGCATAACACAGAGGCCCAATGTATGAACATGTGCTCTGATACCAAAATGTCATGGCCAAAAAGTTGAACAAAACACACCAATCAAATTTTTTTTCCAGCTCACACTAAAGTTGTCCAGTTTAACTAATCAGTAGCAGTTAATAGTTTAAGGATGAAGACCTTGAATGGGTTTGAGGAGCATCATGACCAACATTGACCTGGTCAACCTCTCTCTAAGATTAAAGTCACAAATTTAATTTTCTAATCGATTTATGATATGAAAACACCAAGATAGAAATTTTAACTAAGTGTTACTATATTTTGACTATAATTGACTAAAATTAATCATCTAGTTATAAACATACTATTTAATTTCAATAAATAATACTAATTAAATTCTCCTTTTATTAATTTCCTAATTAAATAAGAATTGATCTACGATTAAAACAAACATGAATATTTATTTTATAAGATACACTAATAACATTACTACAATACAACCAACTACAATAATAACTATTAAGAAATATAAGAGGTACAAGAAATATGACACAGTTATATATCTTCATATGCAAGCGAAAGTCTTACAAAATTTCAAAGATTCACAAGCACACTATTAAGGTTCATGAGATGGTTACACGTGTCCACTAGTTTGCTATTTTTTTTAGTGATTAATAAGCAAGGTTCATCCAAGTTACTATGTTATCTCTTTTCATAACAATATTATTTTTTAACCCAAAGTACAATTCTTACCATGATTAGTCATACAAGTTCATTTACCGATTTATCCCCATAGACCACATGGATCTATTTTACTTTTTATTTTTACCAAAATGATCATTAGCTAATCTATTTAAAATGAAAAGATATATCTCTCTAAAATAATACTCAAAGATAGAAAGATCTAACTTAACACACATGTGGAAATGCTCACTGTCTAAGAAATAACTAACCAGATGCGACATTCTCTAAAAAAAAAAGAAGAAAGCAAAGAGAGACCTCCACACCGGAGAGTACCAAAAACACATATACCAAGGATGTAGGCACTCGAATATATTAAAATCATAAAGTACATCTAATTCAACATCTATATCTTCCAACATTTCAGATACATATTCTAATTATCATAAGAAGAACGATAACATAAAGAGCATAAACATTCACCATCAAGAGTAAACATAATCAAAGGTAAATATACTTACATGTACAATGCAACAAGAGAAATGAGAACTCAAGCTCTAAGTACTAAAGTTGGAGGAAATCCATCTATGTACACCAGTCCCCAATAGTGGTATAGTTAGCAACGCCTCCCAACCATATGGTATTTGTAGGCCCAACCCTCGTGTTCGTGGAGATAGTAGTCCGACCACAAACACAAGGAAAACATGCAAATAAGGAGGTGGCTAACACACACGTCAAACAATGTATATCCCATAGGAGAGTACCATGACCCAACACTATATACATAAGTACAAATACATCACAATATAGAGAACACTCAACATGTGGACCAACGTCCAAGGTGCATACCAAGCACATCCATAAAACAACAAAGTCACTACTCAGTACAAAAATGTCATCTCATCACAATGACGAAAAACATCCAAAAAAAGATGCAATAAGACATAAATCAAAATGACTCACAAAATTCATAAATATCATAGAGATTAAGCAAACTTAATTGGTCTCAATAGCAAGGGTACGAGTCCCTCAAAATTCAGCATAAGAGCATAACTCAACTATATCTTGGATGTGGTCTCAACACCCTACATCCACATACCACATGAGGTTTCACTCTCAAGCATGAGGTTTACTATCACAAGGGGAAAAAATAATAACGAATGTAAAATTACACCGACATAAATAAAATAAAAAAAACTCGAAACAAGAAGATTACATACCACACGCTCTATTGGCCACATCGCCAAGAACACAAATTTCAAAATGATCTGATAAGTAAACATATGGTATAAACATTTTTACATGTTTCATGACATATCTATGACTCAAATATTTAACAAAAATGTCAAAACATAAAAATACTAATTTTTGACAAAATTTGATAAGGTTTTTAAAAATCAGCATTTTAACTTGAAAGATCACTTTCGGGCCAAAATATAAAAATACTAAGAATGTCATATAACCATTCTAATTTGCCCATCATATTATTTGTAATAAGGAATACTTATATCAAAATCCAATTCATGCACAACATGACGAATGACGGGTTTTGGACAATGTAACGCCCTGCCAAGGAACCCAAGAGAATTTAACCCTAAACATGCTACTAAGTTTGGTAAACAATTTTTTTTAAAGTTTACAAACAAGATAAACAACAATGCAGAAGCAATTACCGTTTACTCACATTGAAACAACATCCATCACATATTACAAGACTCAAGGGTTCCATGACGTAGAATTACGTAAGAACAAAACACAACTAGAACTAATATCAACAAAAGATTCCATAACATAAAAATTACAATTACATGATAATGATAAATGAAATCCTCATGGACATCCATGACATATACATAAACTGACATCCACTGCACATGTCGCAGGGTATGTAGTAATAATTCTAACTATGATAATACAATGTCCAAATTAGGTATCACATGCGATACTCTAATACAAGATTACAAATAAAGAAGATAAGAAAGAAACATCAATGAAGAAGCATCAAAAGGAATCCATCCATGAAATCACCATTAAGCACTGGTACCAAGACGTCAAATCTCAAATGGTAAAGAATCACTACCACCCATCCGTGTAGAACCACAAAGGCCTACCCCACCGTGCTAAGGAGATAATCACAAACCCCAATCGGATAACCAATACAAAACAAGGATAAAACTCTAAGTAGAAGGATCCTGAAAGAATTCTAACTCAAGATACTCATGATAAAAGTAAAGGTACAACTCACTAAACTAGAGGCAACCGACATATGTAGAATAACCAGACTATGCATAGGAAGGTGTCGTCATGTACGTCTAACCCTTGAGTTTTGTCCTGGTAATCTCTTTGGATCCCAGCACCCAAGTGACCATACATGGTATCAATGACCTCTCGTACTGATGAAGTCATCAACTATGCCAACTCATCCCTTAAAAGGGGGCTAGTCATCTTCTCAACCCATCTTAGTCTGTACTAGCACTAACACCTAGGTGAGGACTCATATCTTATTAGGTTCATTTATTTCGCCTTAATTATATTAGGTTATCACTTGATTACTGAAACTTTACAATAAATGATCCTAGCAACCACTTGTGGGCCCCGACGCTTATTGCAAGCCACCTCCTATTACATGTCAAGGTAAACTACCCTAGGCTCACAGATCTCTCCTAGATCTAATCAGGTATACAACTACGTAACCTCATATCCATTTTCACACAAAAGAATTAGATATGGCTACAAAGATACCACAAATAGAACACAGTAACATGAGCCCAATGGTCAAACATGAATGATAATCAGATAGAGTACACACACACCAAACATAACTGATAACATGAACATCTGACTCATACCCCAAGGCTTTGTATCCTCCTAGGTCTTCTAGTACCCAAGAATCTGACAAACCCAACAAGTAGGAAAGATAGAATCATATTGAATAAAACAACCAATTTCAGTATAAAAAGATGCATATACAAATATAAGGTCACTCACACATTCAATGATCAATAAAAACCCAAATTCAATCAATCAATCTAACCCTAATCTATTGACCAAATAGATTAAATAAGGTTTACTATCATATTTAGTACACAGAATCCGCTAAACTCATATAAGAAAACAATAGATAAATGCTAAGCCAAATTCTCAATAAAACCATCTATACTCTAAAACAATATTGAATAAAAATTATTAATATATAATCTACCAATATTAGTTTAAACCAACAACAACAATTATTATTATAAATAATAATTACCAATACAATTTGCTAAAATTTTAATAACATCTATTAAAAATACTTCATACTTAACAATAAATAAATCCTAATTAAACCTGACAATTTAAATAAGATTTATTTAAGCTAAAGAAATATACGATTTATTAATAAGCAAAGCTATTAATAAAAATTGTTAATATTAAATAAAAATTTAATAATAACAATACTTAATAATATTAACCAAGATTAAACAATATCTAATAATAAAATTAAAAAAATGATTTTAAACAAAAAATTATTATTAGAAAAGTAAATAATAACTAACTTTGAGTAAATTAAAAATAATAACAATAAAAAAAAAATGACATAACATATTAAAGTTTTGTTTTGTTTTGTGTTTTAACATTGCAGGTGGTGGGGCCCCCCTATTGCCGAACGGTACCCAAGGTACCGCCAGTCGATAGAGGCTCTACCGCACGGTACAGTCGGTACCACCGACAACGGCAGCCCTGCCGAGGGGTAGCGTACTCTGCTACCTCGGGGATGGTGGGGGGTGCGATGGCCCCCACTTCCCATTCATTTCACTTTTTAAAAACAAACACTTTTTTTTTTAATAAAACTTTTTTTTTTAAACAACTTTTCTTTAACACATTTTTCAATGTGTAAAAATATGCAAAACAATATTTTTTTAAATATATATATATTTTTATAAAACTTTTCAAATATTCCTATTATGTAAAAAAGCAAATTAGGAAACTTTTAGAATTATTATTATTTTTAAGTGAATTTAATATTTCTGAAAATGGAAAATTACCAGGATTGGATAATTTTTCCAGAAAAAGAAAAAGATTCTTTTTGTCCACAACACATGATTTTTTTTGTCTTTTCTTCTAATTTGTCTTTCCTCCAATATTTTGCAAATACATTACAATTTACTAATGTGGTTTTCCAACATTTACAAGCAAATTTAATTTATTGTGGTATTTTTTTAAACTGTCATTTTTTAACAGGGATTGGGGTTTTTACCCAGAATGATGTTTTTCAACCCAAATTAGTTTTTTTGACAACAACCCACTAAATTAATTTATTCAAACTATAGAACTAACTATATAAAGATTGACTTTTTCATTTTCTATGTGTTCTAGGATGAATTTCCTCTCCAAATTTGGACAGCATAACCCTACTGTGCCAAGTTAATATAAAAATTTGAAATAGCATTCTAATGAGTTTTCTAATCCTCAAATTTAAAGCATAATAGAAAATAGATCTTAATCTATAAACTGAAACAAACATAGAGAAATTGCAGAAAGAACTACTGATGAATTCAAAAGAAAACTCCACAAATCCCTACCTCAATTCCAATGCTAAATACTGAAAAAGAAGGCCTGTAGAATGCTGAAACCCTTAGATTTGACAATAGAAAAGCTCCACCTGCAGATCTGAATCACAATGCATACAATCCCAAATCCAAGTGCAAGCAACCTTCACCCAGAATTCATGCACAATCTCCAAAAGCTCAAGAACACAAGAAAGCACACAAAACTCAAAAAAACTCTCTCTCTCCAAAAATGCTCCAACAACCTGATTGACTGCAAATGAATGCAAAATCCCCCTATTAGGGATTCAACTCCACTAAACATGCAAAACCCTAGATGACTCACACAAAGAACTCCTAATCAAACTCTCCCACTTTTGTTTGAGAGAAATTACCAATAAATAATTAAAAATAAATATAATTGTGCACAACTCAATAAAGCACATGTTAATAATAAAATCTATTATTAAATAAATTAAATACTTAATGCATCATAAACTCATGCAAATAATTATTTAATTATTTAATAATACTCACAAACATAATAAAATCCAATTCTCAATAAAATACTCAATTAAATCCAAATAATCAATTATTTGATTTTAATTAAATTTTATCATAATAAACTTAGAACATAATCAATAATAATTTCCAATACTAAAATAATTAACTTTAATTTAATTCCCTCAATTAAATTCTAGAAGCATAATTAAACATTAAATTCAACTATACACCTAACATTGATATTCACATAAAATAATCTAAATTAACATAATTCAACTATAATAAATAAATTAATAATCACCCACATAACCACAAATCAACTGAATCATGCACAGTAAAAATCAAACACAATAAATCAAACAAACAAGGAAGAAGGATCCACGAATTCATGCCAACCAGGTGAATTCAGGTAGGGAAGTAAGATTGACACTTGTCCAATCCTAGGACAATAAGGCTTAGGTTTAGGGTTTAGGGTTTGTGTATTATCTCCCCTCTTTACCATTGAGATGAATGTTTGTAGGCACGCTCACTCCTACCAATTCAGGGAAGACGATGCCCTGTACCTACAAACCTATCACCACAAGATGAAGCATGTACATACAATAATATATTTCAAACAATGATAGGGTACGATCAGTCGTGTGGATCTTGACTATGCGAGTAATTATGCCTCCGTCCTCTACCAAACAAACACGTCAAATAGATACAAACACATGACAACCATACACATGCCAGTATGGGATTAGTACCATGAATCAATATAAAACATAAACATAACATCAAATGATATCAACATCTAATCTATGTAATACCTGATACACAAAAGATGAACAATAACCCATAATCATCATTTATTAACATAATAATCGATCACATCAAAAGTGACCTAAAAGAATTCGGTCAAACACTGAAACATAAAGAAACCTAAAAGCAAACTACGGGCAGGGTACTACAGACAACACACAAAATAGTGCGATGAATAAAAAGTCCAAAAATCAAATTTGGATTGAGGCTACAAAATTAAAATTCATTGGTCTAAATCTACCCAACAACAGACTTTTCAAATAAAATTCTGATTCTAGATTCATAATGTTCTGTTATTCACATAAATGATCACATTTACATTTTTATATCATTATTCACATGCAATCTTCAAATGACCATAACTATATGAGAATGGACTCAAATTGAGTCAAATAAGAAATTCTATTATATAATTCTATCATTTCACAAAATAATATGAATTCAAAACACCAAAATTCCACTTTTTACATTTCTTCCATTTTTAAGTGAAACCATAAACTCTCATAAACTCTATTAAAATAGCTTCAATTTTTAACTTTCAAAAATCAAAATTCTAAATATACCGTTTGGTTTTAAAAGTGTCAAACACCCCTCTTTTAACATAAAATTCACATTTTCATTATTTCTAAAAATTTGGACAGCATAACACTATTTTACTTCATTTCTCCAAAATGCAAGCATAGACAAATTCATACAAACCCAACCGGGTGAAAGAAATACATGAAGTCGTAGGAAAATATATATTTTCATACCATTAAACTATTCCAATTTACTTCAAGTAAAAAGATGGATTAAAACAAAATATACAGAAAGCCCTACCTCGCAGTAGGAGGAGAAATCCAAAATGAAAGGAAATAAATAAATACGGCATGAAAGCAAATGAAAATTTTGGCATAGTGTAGCAATCCCGCCATGATTCCAATGAGCCGCTCCGTGCTCAAATCCGAAAAAAAGATCGCTTCCAACAAAAAAATCTCCAAATTGCTTACAAGAGAGTTTGAACAATTTTACTCTCCATAAATGAGAAAGTGTGAAAATGAGTTCTAATTTCTCATTATAAGTCACTTTTTCCACTTAAAACTCAAAAAGAATAAAACAACTCAAATTAAAATAAATTAGAACCCCAAATTCACCCCGAACTCAATTTGGATTGATTTATCCAATTTTAATTAAATGGAATAGCACTATAATAAAATTATGAAAAAAATGTAAAATACTTTATAATAATAATTTAAAATAGTATTATTAATTAAATCATCTTTAGCGACAACTACGAGACTCTAATGCAAAAACATACAACTAGTCTTTCACAATACGTAATATGAATTCTGGATTTACCAACTTGTATTGAAGGGAGTATTATGATAATAAATTAAGGATACATCATCCAAACAAGGACGATATTGGCTCAGTATGAAAGGTCATAACTACTATCTCTTGTGCCACTGTCGGAAACATAGAAACACACTCAATCCCTACAGCTGATGATGAATGTGTCTGGTACCTATTCAGTAACATGCAAACATCAAGTGCAACTGATCATAACATATAAATAATCGAAACACATATAACACAAATAATCATAATGAAGGATAACAGACACCATGTGGATCTCGCAAGCAAGTGACTACGGCTCTGTATCACTTTGTATCAGCACCAATGAGAAAAATGCATAGCAAGATGCGGTACATCATACACAATATATAACCATACAATATTGCATTAACCTAAAGTATTTAAATAAATTATTTTTAACAATATGAACATATGTCAATTTAAATCTTCTTAAAATTCCCAACGACATATAAGACACAATGTCTAAGAATTTATGGAAATCACCTTAACCTACTAATCTAATCTTTTGAACATAACCAACTAATATATTTAATCAATAAAGTACCATCATGAATATACTATTTAAAAAAGTAAATAACAACATGATATAACATCATAGTATTTCATTTACTGTAACATATTCTTAGTTAGAACAAATAATATTTAACATCAAGTATACTTACCTTATTATACTGCAATCCAGGGTTTGAGGCTCTATTACCTCTTTGTAATGACCGGTTTGGAGAGGTACTACAATGATATCCACTTTTTAAATCAATTTTGGTAAAATACTTTGCTCCAGTCAAATTGTCCATCATGTCATCCATTCTCGGTATAGGAAACCTATATTTCACTATTATCTTATTGTTTATCTGGAATCCGTAGACATTCTCTATTCTCCATTCTTCTTAGGTGCCAATACAAATGATACTGCACAAGTACTCAAACTTTCTCGGATCAAACTTTTCTGCAACAATTCTTGAATCTGTCGATTCAATTCTTGATTCTCGGTAGGTGTCAACTGATGTGGTGCCCTATTCGGTAAACTAGCTCCAGGGATTAAGTCCATACAATGATCAATGCTACTCTTCGGTGAAAAACCATCAGGTACATTATTAGAAATGATCTCTCTATACTTGGTGAGTATCTTATCAATCTCTTCAGGGATGCTATCCTCTGTTTTCTTACTTAGCTTGTTAGGAATCATAACAAAACATACATCATTCTTTTTCAAATCCTTAACAAACTTTCTTCCTTCCATCAAGAAAAATTTCACATATGAATAAACACTACTAAAAGGTTCTTCAATCAAAGGTAACAAGGTTTGTCTTCCCCCTTAAGCCCAAATAGTATATTTATGCAATCTCCCATCATATATAGCATGTCTATCATATTGTCACGGCCTACCCAATAAAATATGACAACAATCCATAGGCATGATATCACATAGCACCTTATCATAGTACTTTATAATTTTCAAATTCACATAACATTGCCCACTTACCAAGAGTGTATGCTCATCCTTGATCCATGAAATCTGATAGGGCTTCAGGTGTTCCAACCTTTTCAATTGCAACTTTGTAACCATTTCCTTGGATGCCAAGTTCTCTGAGCTTCCACTATCAATGGTTACCTTCCATACTTCATCAAAAACTCTACATCTGGTCTTGAAAAAACTTTTCCTTACTGGATCTTCCTTGTTACTTTCACTCCAAAGTGCTCTCCTTACCATCAAGTTCTTTTCCTTCTTAGGTTCATTCAGTGAATCTTCTTGCACCAAAGCATTTCTACTGCTACCAACCTTCTTACTTAGACATGTACATTCAAATGATCTATGTCCTTTTCCACAATTGTAACATGTTCCTCGGAAACCACCTTTGTTATAACCAACTCGGTAGTTATTACCTCTTCCTCTAGATGAACTTTCACCTTTCCACTAGGTCTTGCCTTTATTCAGACTTGTCCTTTTTAGTTTAGATCTATTATTTTCACCATAAAATCTACCTCTTTCTCTAGGGAATCTACCACCTCTACCTCTTTGTCTTTGCTCATGTCTTTTATTCAATTTCTCCTCAGCTTTCAAGGCAAACTGATAAGCTTCCTCAATGTTTTCCAACTTAACCAAACTGATTTCTTCTTGGATGGAAACTCTCAATCTATTCAGGTACCTAGCAATTATTTACACTTCATCTTCATCATGTCCAGATCTGATATCTAATCTATAGAATTCCTTAGTATAATCTTTTACCGAGCTATCTTTCTACCTCAAACTTTGCATTCACCTAACTAGATTAATCTGATAATCACAAGGTAAAATTTTTTCTTTCAACTTATTCACCATCTTATTCCATACCTTAATTTTGTCTCTGCCTTTCCTCTTTCTGTCCAATTGTAGATGTTCCCACCACAAGGATGCATGACTCTTCAACTTTGTGCTTGCAATTTTTAGCTTTTTTTCCTTAGGGACATTTTCATATTCAAAGTAATTTTCCATCTCGGTGATCCAATCCATCAATTCATCTGAATCTAGATTTCCACTATACTCAGGAGGATTGAAGCATGGTGTAGACTTCAGATTTGTCAAAGCTTTCAATGATCTTTCCTCACCTTGATCCATCATCGGTGCAAGTTCTACATCACCTTGTTCTTCCTCATTTTCATCATCACTAACATCTTCAAGATGTCTTCCTCTACACTGGGTTGTCTCAACAACTTCTAATCTAGTAGCAAGTTGTCTCAACATGTCTTCCAATCCTAGATCTGCATCTTGCCTCCCATGAACCATCTTGAAACCCTCTACAATTGCAGGCTAGATCACAATCTGCTACCCCACAATACATCAACTAGTGTTTGACAAGAAGGAACCCTCAAATCTAGATTCACAAATCTAGATCCAGATCTCGCCTTCACTCTGATACCACCTAATGCAGGGCAGATGAGGAAGAGGGGCCAAAGGAACACCCTAATCCAGATCTACCTTGCAGAGATCACACACAGAAGCAAAAAAACACAAATGAGAGAGAGAATACAGATTGGATCCTTTTTTTTTATCAAATAGATTCATACATGCGAGCTGTAAGGCCTTCCCAGTTAGGGCCATATATTACAATTCAATTACAACAGTCCTCCAACATGTGAGGATTCACAAACTATATTCAATCTTCTAACTTATATCTCCTACCAAACTGACTCCTAAACTACAACCAACAACTACAATATATACAAGAGGCTACTGAACAAGTCGGCCTTCAAATCTACCACTAACGGAAGGAATGACCAAATCTAGGTCCACACGCTTCCTAATCATAGATACCAACATTAAATGTGCAACCACAATTAAGTGCACAAGTCGACCTCAATAGAAAAATAAATCAAAAAACTTAGTAAGCAAGGATAACCGAGCGTCCATAAATTAACTAACCAACTCGGTTAACGAAGGAACCGAGCAACTACTGAGCCAACTCAGTCAAAGCAAGAACCGCGCAACATAGGAAAACTCAAACTTGTTTTTGGTGACAAAGGATTGCCAAGGACCCGAGATGCTCTTGCATCATATGACCAAGTAGTAAAAGGGAACTCAATATTCTCTCTGTAATGAATACATCCTTCTTAATTTGTAATGCTTGCCACCATAAACCTTTTCAATTTTTGTAAAACTATTTTTTCTTTAGATGTTTGTCACGTGGCTTAGGAACAAGTCCAAGGAGATAGGGCAATAAACCAAGCTAACTATAGTGATTCAATATCCCATATTTTAAAGACAAATAGGTCTCTAATTTAAGCATGTCAATATAAGGATAAACTTTTGGTTTTGACATGATGGATGGCCCTCACACCCCCTTCTCAAAAGAAAAACTTTATCTCGGTTCATGATTACATGCATAATTCCTATGATATATCAATAAGTCTGAAACTTAAAAATTAAATAATTGTGGAAGAATACAACAACACACATTACACACCCCCTTGATATACTTTTAGATACCCCCCTTTATGCATAAAATAGGCCAAATGGAGTGCAAAATGAAATTTCATAATGGAAGTGTAAAATCAATTCTATTGGATTAGAAATAGAAAACAGGTACTGTATGAAATTAAATGTGATTTAAAGGAATGATAAAAATAAATAAGACATTCAACTACACAAAATCAAATGCAACATATATGATAAGACAGAGTAAATCATAATAAACCAAAGAGGATGCAAAAAATTATAGACCCAAGAAGATTTCTTTGATATGTAGATCCAATGGTTTGGATGCGTGCTCAAATGTTTTTTTCTCAAGCTTAAAAGGTGAGTAGGGATTTTGGCATTATAAGGCTATGATTCATATATTTTATCTACAAAAGGGAATGATAACTTTCTTTAAATGGTAGATGATTTGTGAAGGATTGAGGGTTCAATTTATAGGCCAAAGGATGAGGGAATGTACGATTGAGATGCAATCTTGAGGAAGGGTCAAGATGCATTTGGGGAGAAGAACATGGATTATTCTTTCTAAAAAACATAGCCTTGTGATGAGTGTCACAAGGAGAGAGGATGAGAGGAAATTGAGGGTTGGGAAGATATTCCATAAAGGCATATCTTGTATCAAATCCAAAAGGTCAAGCCTTGAGGAATGTGACCATTTTGGGAAGTGGGAGAGGTGAAGAATGTGTAAGAAATGTGGTTGAGAGTGTAAGAGAATTTAAGGTTGAAAAGTGAAGAGGAGGTTGGGATTGGGGTTGAAAAGACATGGATTTGACTTGGGTTTAGTTTAGGATTTCTTAATCCTTTGATTAGGATTGTACAAATGTTTACGAGAGGATTAGGATTGGATTAAAAATGATTAGTGGGCAAGTGGGAGAATTAGGAGAATGCAAGTGGGAGGAGAGAGAATGAGTGGATGCTTAATTAATTAATTAGTATGTGTGAAGGGATTGGGTTGAGTTAGAACCCAAGGTTAGGTGGCTAAATAATGGTTAGGTTAGGGGATAAAGTTAGGATCCATGTGCTCAAATAGAATTAAATTGATTAATTTAATTCATAAATAGAGGAAAAGGGGATAAATAAATAAATACAAATAAATAGGATTATTTGTTTGATTAATATAAGAAAGGGGGCTCGATCAATTAAATAGCCATGGGTAACCTATTTAATTAATTAGACTATAATTAATTAATTAAATTAATAAATTAGATGAATGACATAGTTTAATTAAATAATAAATATTTAATTAGTAATACCTGGGAGAGAGATAAATTTGATTAGGAAATTGGTAATCAGATTTAGGTGTCTTCATTATTACCCATTTTCAAATGGCATTAACATAACATCATTTAAAAAGAAGTTTAAAAGTTGAACGCCGTGAAGAAGAAGAAGGCAACTAAGTTAACCCAAATTATAAGGAAGTGATGTTAGTTAGATAGGGTGATGACCTCTCAAGAAGGCATACATAAAAGAAAAAAGGGGCTCATGCGGCGTCTCAAAAAGAAAATTTCTCCAGAGGGATACAAGAAAGAGGGAGAAAAATAGGGTCTATAATGTGATTGGAATGCAAAATAGAGGTTTTGGGAAGAAATAGGGTGAGAAACGATCATCTGGGGGCTATGAAAGTGAAAAAGGAGTCCTAAAAAGGGGTTTGTATAAGTCAAGAGGGGTAAAAAATGACCTCATTTCAGCCTAGGATTTGAAAATTTGAGTGAGAGAGGAGCATTTTCATTGACATTTTTGTGCTTACATAGTGATTGCGAGGATAACACATGTGGGGTGATTGAGGTACTAGATTGATATGGTGAGAAGCCTTTGTCAGCATTGGGCGGAGGACTAAGTGGTATGTATCAAAATAGGGAATGTACGTAATGAAATGCGAGTTATAGGGATGCTCAAAAATATCACCCATATAAGATGTTGGTTGGAAGTAGGGAACATTGGGGAAATTATTTTCACAATCCTAATCATGAAAATTAGGGGGGGGGGGGGGGTGGAGTATAGGCTAGGGAAATGAGGGATGAAATAGGGGGATTAGGGATGGTTTTGAATCTTGAGAAAGGGGAATTATATGATGAAATACCACCATGTAGTGAGAACTTATTTTGATGTAGCAATATTAGCAACCTTCTAGGATTACGAGGAACTCAAGGCTCTATCAAAGATGTTGGATGGGATTGACTCAATGAAAACACAAGGATTTCCCCAACATCATACCTAAGTCATAGAGGAATAGGGTGGTTATGATGTTGGGGAACCCACAAGAAAATAATATTTCCCAAGTGTAGCATGCAAGCACAAATGATCACGTGTTGAAAATGCAAGGGTCATATTTGACTGACTCACAAATAGAAAAGATGAAAACCTTGCGCCATGTTTATTCCATTCATGGCACACCATGATATAAAGAATTATGATGACCTCAAGGAGGAAACAACTAAGGATCCCAAAAAATATAACCAAGAACCAAAAAATAAATCCAAGACCAAAATGAGTATCTAAAAGACGTCTTTTGCCAAAGAGACTGACTGATTGAAAGATGACTTTGATGAGGTCTAACATGAGGAAAGATGTATCCTACATGGGCCTATTGATGTGGGACAACTATAAAATTGTTACTAATGGAAAAATACATGTTAAGGATAATCACGATGACAAAGGATCTCTTCAAGGAACTTTTTGAAGTGTTGGGATGGAGAAGTAAAGGATCTCGATCACACTCGACACAAATATTGACCTAGAGCATATATATGTATAATGGGACCTAAGAAAGGGATGAACTAAAACTATCATACAATTAAATGACCAATATATACAACTTGGTATGTAGAAATGTCCTGAATTAGGATAGTAGTAAAAGTATCAATGTGTACATGCAATAATGGAATACCTAGGGAATATGGGTTTGTGATGGGAAACTTGGTGGGATTCTTTGGGAAAATGTAAGTGAGTGGACGTGGTTGGGATGAGATTTTGATAGATAATAGTATAGTACACTATATGGGATGCCTTTTTCTAGGTTTTCACTACACATACTTATCTAAGATGCTTGATTGACAAGTTTTCACCATTGGACTCTTGTTTCTCTTTACTTTTTTCTTTATTTTTTTAGGACTTTTTATATTTTTGTGATTTTTTTGGATAAGTGGGGTACATTGCATGACTCCTGCATAAAAAATCTTAAGGTGAATGATATTGATAGGATCATTTAGAGGTTTCCCTTCTAGCATGGATAATTGATATGCCTCTAAGCCAAAACATGTTGTAACAATATAGGGACCCATCCATGTAGGTTCAAAATTTCTTTTCTTTTCTCAGTCTAGTTGCACCTTTTGATTCTCTTTAAGGACCATGTCCCCCACTCAGAAATATGGTTGGCTTATCTTCTTGTTATACCTTCTCTTAAGCTTGTTCTGGTATATAACTAGGTGATCATATGCTTTTTTCCTTTTCCCATCTAGAAAATCTAGTTGCATGAGGCATGCTACATAGTAGTTTTCATGAGTGACTAGGTTCTTGAGTGACACACATAGTGATGAAACTTGACCTTAATTGGTAAGACAAATTCAACACCATATATAAGGGAGTATGGGGTGACGCTTGTGGGAGTACCGTATGAAGTGTGATAGGCCCAAAGAGCAGGATTAATTTAGAGGTGTCAGTCATGAACAAAATCATTGACAACCATTTTAAGGATCTTTAGAATGGTTATTTTGGTGGCCTCATCTTGGCAATTACCTTGGGGAAAACATGGGCTAGAGTAGTGATGGTGTACATAGAATTTGTTACACCAATCATCCATTTGTTGGTTTTCAAAGGGTGTTCCATAATCTATGAAAATGGTGGAGAGGATGCCAAAGTGGAAAATGGTGTAGTAGAGGATGAATTTGGAAATATAGACACCTATAGTGAGAGTGAGAATAATTGCTTCTACCCACTTTGTGAAGTACTTAGTAGAGTGATAATGTACTTAATTATCTTAGAGGATAGGGGTGTGATCTTACCAATGAGGTCAAAGCCCCAACATGAGAAGGGCCATGGAGGTGCAATGGTATGTAGATCTTGTACTAGAGTGTGGATCAAATTTTCATGCTACTAATATGGTATAAACCTCTTTACAAAATCACATCTGTCATGCTCCATAGTAGGTCAATAGTTCCCTACTCTAAGATGTTGGTTAGCTAGGACCATACCACTTGTGTGGGCACTGCAAGTTATGGTGTGAACCTCCTCTAATACTAGGGTCACCTCAATAGAGTCTAAACATCTATGGAGTATGTTGTGATAACCTCAACAATATAGGGTATTGGATACAAGGGTGTAACAGGAAGATATGCGTATGCAGTTTTGGAATTGGGTGTTGGTGAGATGGGGGGATATGATACCATATTTTAGGTAAGCATTAATGTTTTGGTACTATGTGGACTGGGGAAAAAGATTGATACATACCATTTTAGAATCAATTGTCTCATAAGTAGGTGTGTGGAGATGCTCAAGTAAGAACTCATTTTCTGCTACATCATGTGGTACTTTGAGGAGTGAGTCAATAGTGGCCATTGCATTTTCTACCTTTTTTTCAATCTAGGAACTTGTGTAAATTGTAGGATTTGAAAATTTTGTTTCATTTTGTCTACCATTTCCTTGTATGATAGTATCTTTTTATCTTTTTTTTGAAATTCCTCTATGAATTTTTTTATGATAAGTTGTGAGTCTCCAAACACCTATATTTCTATGATGTTCCTTTGGATGGCCATCTTAAGTCTTGAGATGAGAGCCTTATACTCTGTAATGTTTTTTGTGTATGGGAAGTATAACTTGAATGCCTTAGGGATATAGTCACCTTGAGGGGTGATGAAAATGATCCCTACTCTCAATCCATGAGCTATGTAGAAGCCATCAAAATATAAATTCCACATGGGTTGTTCTTCTATCATGCATAGGTGTCCACCTAGAAATTCTATGACCAATTGGTTTGCATCAACTAGTGGTGCCTTATATAATTGATATGCAATGACCTAAACCTTCAGAGCCTGTTTGGCCACATAATGAATGTCAAACTCACTCAAAAGATTAACCCATTTATCCATGTATCCCATGAGAAAAGTGTGAGAGAGTAGACATTTGAGTGGGTCTACTTTGGATATGAGCTTAAATATGTGAAAGCATGTAGTGCTAGAGGCTTTGAGTGGTAAAAACCACTACAAGGCATGATTTCTCCATAGGTGAGTAATTAAGTTCATATACCATGAGTATGTGGATGATATAGTAGATGAATCATTATTTTCCTTGGTCATCCTATTGATAAAGAAGTACCCTCATCACCATAGAAGTAGTTGATATGTACAATATGAGGGTTTTTCTAGGAGTAGGAGGTACAAGAATCGATGATTTTTCTAGGTATTCCTTGATATTTTTGAAACCTCTCTGATAGTAAGGGTCATATTTGAATATTTTTTCTGTAACTAAAATTTTGCACATGTGAAAAATTTAGTATGAAAACAAAATGTTTAATTTCAGGTGCATTTCCCTTAATCATAAATTCAGTTTGTACATTTGTGCAGCTCATTCTATTAATAGACCATGTATGTATTTTGTATTCATCATCACAAGTTTGTACATCTGATCATACAATTGATTAATAAATGATGAAATGAAAAATAGAATGCTGAATTAAAATGTATCTCTCACACAAGGTTGTGCGAGTAGCTTCCACTACATTGATACTTCCTATTCTATACAAGTGGAAAGTGCATAAAAGAGTATGAAAGTGAATGCAAGGGGATGAAATGGACCATTCATTTCCCAACGATGAATGACTAGTTGTCTTTTCTGTTTATCCATTGTTAGCTACCTTGAGTCATAGTTCTTCTAGGGTTGTCCCGAGTCATTAGTCTTTATGGTTGTCTAGTTGAGTTGTGCATGTAAAAAGAGAAAATGAGTTATATCTATATGATCTAAGAAATGAAGGTACACCTCAACCTAAGAAGAAACATCCTATTCAACCTTCATGTTTATACTTTCATGGAAAAAAATACATATATCAAATAGGAAATGAAAAGTGCTATCAAAACAACTTCTGCAAGAGTTTTCTTCATTAATAACCAATAATGTCTCTTGTTGTTATGTGGATGCAAAATGGTCTCCCACAAGGGTTTGAGATCAGCATAGTATCAATAGATATGATCAAGAGATAATGAAGAAAATCAAATGAGAAATTTGAATTATGCTAATTGAATATAAGTATTAAAAGGACATATATTTCATTTGAAACCTTTTACTTTTTCAAACATTATTGCTACAGGAGAAATGAAGTCATTCTAAAATTGATTAATCAATTGAAGAATAGATGCTCGGTATATCAAAGAAAGATTGATATGTTTTCATGTTATGCTGCAAGTATCATTGTATTCTAATTTGTTTTGAACCATCTAACAAGTGCTTATATCTTTTTATCTATCTCTATGTTTATGGAAAATAATAAGAATAACTCGAGCACAAAAGGGTGCATCATTCAAGAAATAAAGTTTAATGTAGAAAAGGAGCGTCATAGATAAATTTATGTCAGTCAAAGCATGTGGACATGAGTAGAGGGAGTGGAGCCATGAATTTTATCATACAATGCAAACAGGGTAAAGTGATGAAACAAAGAATTAAATCATCTATACAATCATAATGGAAACATGCAAACATCAAGATGAATGTAGAAGCATCCAACATCATAAGAGCATCATTAGAGTATCAAAACATAACAAGAAGTATGCAATACTATGAGCATAAGAAATAATGATGCTAGTTTTTTTATTATTATCATAGTGCTGAAGGAGTTGTTCTTAAATGAACAAGAGGATAACCATGAAGGGTATGAAACTATAATGCTTCAATCTTGATAGCATCCGTGGAGTCTTTTTTTTTTTTTCCATAAAAAAACTTAAAAAGGGAGTGTTATTGATAGCATTCATTCAAAAATATATTTTTAACTTTCAAAAAGAAAGAAAAATTTCACATTCAGTTTTAGAGCCCGTGCTCCACATTTTAAGACTGGAAGAGAAAAAATATTTTAAATGCCAACAATGTTCTTTGAAACTTCGATCGTATGGCCTTTTTGATAAACAAAACAAAAAGAATGTGTCAAGAAGAAACAAAGTAACAAATGGTTTGTTTTGGAAAAACTCTCAATACTTGAAGACAACATAAATATGACATATGGGTTTGTTTTAAAACCCCTGATGTATGGTTTTGACAGTAAAATGAGAAAGGAGTTTTGTTTTGAATCTTAAATGTTCCTGTGTATCGACATGAAGAGGAGGGTTTTTTTAAAAATATTTCATGTTCCTGTGTATCAACATTTTCAAAGACCCTCAATGTTCAAGAATAGAGGTCTATTTTAATTCTTGATATTCATTTATGAAATGACAACAACAGTGAAAATGAGAGTTTTTTTTGTTTGTTTTTGAACAAATGAACCCAATAGGATGCAGAAACAAAGCAAGTATCTCACAACCATGGTCGGATTTTATAGTCGTTAAGACTAGAGTAATAAAAGTAGTTAAATGCTTTGAAACAAAAAATACATGCTACTACAATAATCAACAAAAGAGTATAGGTTTTAAAGCATGTCAAATGTTCATCTTAAGACAACAACAAAAGAAATCAAACTGTTCATACTCAGCTTGTAGCCGTTTTGTTTCAAGAAACAAATCTTCAAAAAAATTATGAAAATAATCAACTTATTGTCATGACCCATTGGCCCACTCAAGATATTAATTACACCTGCAGTGTATGCCAGATGTTGGGGAGTGTGAGTGTAAATGGAGAGGCAATAAATTCATTTATTTGACTCTTTCCCAGTTCAAAAAAATGTGCTTCACAGTCAATGAACATGGTTTTTTTAGTCAATAGCCCTTTGGCTATAAATGTATGACCACACAGATTTAGAGAGGGGGATATTTTTGTGGAAGAAAAAAAATATCAGTGTAGAGGATATTAATAAGGGAGGCAACGCATGAATTTGGGGACAAACAGAGAGAGAGTTTTCTCATGGAAAAGACAAAGAGTTTTATTTTTATGGAAGAAGTTGAAGATTTATATTAAGAAGAGAGATTTATTTTGAGAGAGCTTTATTAGGAGAAGGAGGAGAATATTTTTGAAGGAAGAAAGATTGACTCACACTCGAAGGAAGGAAGGAGAAATTCGACCCAGAAGAGGAGAATAAGAAGTATTTCAACTCCATATTTCTGCTAATAAAAATCAGGTTCTTTTATTGTTGAATTCATGTTTTGAGTAGTGAGTAGAAATTTCATTTCGGTTTAAAATGTTTGTGAAAAATATATAGTATTTCTTTTGCATATCTATTGTTCTTATTAAAGATCTCTCAATTTTTATAAACGTATAGAGAAAGAAGAATTTGTGTATAATTCTTGAAAAGAGATATTAGATTGAGAAAATATGAGTAGTATTACAATTTTATTGAAAGGAAAACAGATGAACTAAGCTCAAGAGATTGAGAAGTTTAGTAAAGTTCTTTGACTTCATAATTTTAGAATGATTTTAGAGTAAAAACCAGATTTAAACATAACTATTTTCGTCTCAAACTTACATTTAAATATAAACCATTTTTCAACATATTCAAAGAAGATGAATTCACTGAATTATTGAATGATGTTCTAGAAATATGAAAATAGTTATTATTTTATTATGAGAATGTGTAATCAGTAATATCATTTGAGAAATTGGATATTATCTGAAAAGAGAAAAGATAGTAAATAGAACAAAAGTCTTTGACAACTTTCAAATTTAACTTATGGATAAATATAAAACTTAGGAACAAACTTGGTGTTTTTGCTGTGATAGGAAACTTGATGAATTTTCTGTAGAAAAGAAATGATTATATAAAATATGAAATGTGATTTTACTTTATCGTATGTTTAGCTGAGATTTATGACTATTTCAGTAAGAATCTCGTTAGGAGAGGTTAAACATGGATTTTATGTTGCTTTGTGTTTGATCCATTATTGAAAGGTGAAATCAGAAATGAATAGCTATGATTTTAGACCAAGTTAGTTATGCTTTTTGAAACCTATCCTTTACAAGTTTGACTATGGTTTATATATATCAAGGAAGGACTATGCCTATGTGTAGGCTTATTTTCATTATCTTTGCATTGAGTGTTTATGCGTAGATAAATACCAAGTATGACTAAATGATTATATGAATATAAGGCCATATTTAATTCAATACAAAGTACATACTATTGAAGATTGTGATTACTTGGAATACCAGATAAAATAATAAAGAAATGGTGTTTGCATGTGCTAAAGTATGCAAGAATGTTTATTGTGTTTCTCCGTGCTTAAAGAAATAAAAGATCATATAAAGAGAAACTTATATTTATTATGCAATTATATTTCCTATTTAGAATCAAGAGGATGGAATGTTTGTTAACCTTGTGTTTAAACTAGAACTAAGTATATGTTCTTCTATATTGGTTGGATACAAAATAAAAGAGACTTTCAACGTGTTTCTCAAGAAGGAATTAATGTTTCTAGTTTCATATATATTGGAATGATGCATATGGTTTTACTCCATGTACTATGATGATTTCAAGTTATACATATCATTTGAACATAAAAGAGCTAATGGAAAAATGGTATGAGCTTGACATATTTTTGATAGTTAGGAAAAGGGTGTTGTTATGTTCTTTTATGCATGTTGAATGCACCCATGAAACATAATGTACTATGCATTAAATGGGAATATTTACGCAATCTTTTCCATATGTATGAAATAGAAGTATATTTACAAGGTTTACTTTTGGAAGTCCATGACATGTTATATTGGAACTTGATTGTGGATGTATCAAGTAGCACATATTCCATTACTCCTTAGTTTTACTTTGTTAGAGTACTTCTAGTTGGGTTGGGTATCTTTCATGTCAGGAAAGATTCCGGGGAAGTGTTAATGCTTTGTGGTAGGGTGGAAATGCACTCCCACAATATTCTTGCCCTTGCTGACTTTTGTAACAGGTTTATGAAGTTTCTTATAGGAAGGATTTTCCATTTCGTAATCGACATTGTGGTATTTGGTAAATTTTGTTATTTACTTATGTCGTTAATATGGAAGTACATATTTTGGATCTAATTCTTATCATTTACTGATGTGATTCGACAGATGGTCAACTTTCTGTGTTATTGTTTGGACAAAGGTATAATTTATCTTTTCAACAGTAATGGTCATAATAGTACTTTTATTCATATATTATCGGCAATATATTTGTATCTAGTTGACTTGTGCATTCACCCTTTGACTGGTTGACCAACTTCTTGTCTTTATATGAAATTTGCTGATGTGGCCTTGTGTTGAAAGTTCAGTCTTTACACTTATCTTCATGTTAAATGCCCAGATCTTCCGAGCTTTATGCCTAAAAAATCCAAATTACAAGCAATAATGAAATCAAGAGCAACAAGAGTTATCATGCCACATTTGCAATCACAAAATTTCAAACAACACAATAGTCACAATAAACAAACTTCAAGTTCAAGTTGACTTGCATGCCAAGAAAGGTGCCCAGATTCAAACCATAGGCCAATGTTGATTCAAAATTCCAAGCTTTCATAATAACAGAGAATGAGAACTCATAGTCAGAGACCCAAAATCATGGGGTAAATTTCTTGTTACCGCCCAACTGAAATTACTCAAAGCTAGGGTTTCTAACCCTAAGCTTCTCAAAAGCTCAAAATTGCAACATTTAAAATGAACTAAAAGATACACTTAGTGTATTTTGATCTTGGGGTATGATCCCCTATGTTGCATTTGATAATACTTTAAAATCCACCATCATCGGTGGTATTTTTATGACATTGATTTAAATTTAAGTATTTTATCTATCAATTAATAAATTTAAATACATTGTTATTATGGAAACTTCATTGTAAATTATATTGAATTAATTGATAAAACTAAAGATTAATTTAATTCAAATATAATATTTAAGTGCCATTAAAGGGGAGAAATTTTATATTTTTATTTTAATACATGAAGTGAACATAACATATGGAGGGCAATTTGTCACCATTTGAGGGTTTTTTTGAGAGATAAGGGGATCTTTTGACATACACTTAGATGGAGGACAATCCCACACATCATGGAGTCCCTTTTGAGAACTTTTGATCACCTTTTTAGGGGGGTTTGAGTGGGAGATCCTAATTGATTAGTTGCTATTTTGGAGGAGAGGGATTTGGGCCTTTTTGGTATATATTCAGATCTCCTAGAATGTTTTAGGGGTGGGGATTTTGGAGCCTTTTATGCTATTTATGCATATTCTATGCATTATGTAATATCTTGTACACATTTTGGCATTTTTTTGACCTTTGACAGTAATAACGAAAAATTTTGGATCTATCTTGTGAGTTTCATGTATGTGTTTTGGTGATTGATGTTTTAGTGTTCATTGTATTTCATTTTGAAATCTTTAGGACCTTCATGTCTCATTCTACATCTTGGAATTCAGTGAAATTGGTTTATAGGTAATAGGTTGTGCATAGAGATTTGAAGATATCAATTATGGATAGTTTTTGATTGAGGTAACAATAGGTTTTGAAGGGGCCCTAAAACCCTGTACAGAGAAAAAATGAAGATAGATCAATAAAGTTCTCTATAAACAACAATCTAGCCAAGCCAAAAGGCCAAAAATCCAAAAAAATACCAAAAAAAGGATGCTACCACAATCAAAGAAATCCATTAAACAAAACACCCACACCACTACAAAAGATAATCTGTTAGAGTTCCAAAGTAGAAGTAGATGAAACTAACTTTTTATTCCCTTCTTATGGGATCAAAGGGTCATGTCAAAAGAAGGGGAGGAATTCTTTGGGTGTTTTCCTTTGATAGTGATCCAACCCTCTTAAACTCTTGCAACCTCTTCCTGCCAGCCTAAAGAATCCAAAACTAAAGATCCATCACCCAGCAGGAGAGTAAAATCTACCAATGAATCAGCCAGCACAGGGCCAACAATAGAATCATCTATAGCATGATCGTTAAAAAAAGAAAAAAAACACCAATAGTTTTGGTAGAACTAACACCCACAAAGCCACAAAAAATAATCCTGGCACCCTCCAAAGAAAGAGCAGGTCTAGAGAAAGCCAATGGGCATAAATGGCTGGACCCCACTGCATCAACATACCCAAAAGGAGCATCATGAGGTAGCAAAAGCCCTAGATCATCCACCACCACATTAGGCTCTGAAGTACATAAATTAGGAATTGACACCTTCCCAGGCTGAGAGGACCTTTTCAAAATAGTATAATGCTGGGTGGAGTCCCCCTTCCACCATGATGGAAAAGATTTTTTCTTCTTAAGATCCAAACCATGTTGGGATGAAATGTGACTAGTCTTAATGAATTTTTGACACATGAAGGGAATACCTTCATAGTCAAGCTGCTAGATCTATGAACCCAAGGAGGGTTCAATTTTGATTTTAGCTAGGAGACCTAATGAGGTATCAAGCTCAACCAAGATGCTGGAAAAGTAGAATGATAAATATTAGAAGAATAATGATCTAGCATCAGAAAATCCCCCAAGGTCTCACCCACTTCCTCCAAGATAGAATCATGCTATAGATGAATGGGGAGATTAGGGAGCCTAACCTAGACAGGGATATTACTAAAAATTTTAGAGGAGGGGGAGAAATTGGGATGCCAGGGCTTCACCATCAACATTAATTTATCCTCCTCCCAGCTAAAGAAGTTATCACATAGAATCTTAACTCTATCCTCAACATTTTCAAAATTTTCTATGAAAAAACCCTTTTCCATAGGAAAAATATGAACAGTATCAAATAAAATATGTTCGCACCTTCTAGAAACCTAGTCATGCAGTTGTAGTAGGCTTGGCCAGAATGCCTGAAAGTGGCAAATTAGACCATGAGATTTAAAGACATCTATGCTATTCGTCATGTCCCCTTTAGCTTCTAACGAAGGCTTAAAAGAGAGAGAGAGCAGCTAATAGGAAATAGAGTGATGGGGGAAGTCAAAACCCTTCCAATCCCACTAGTGTTTGACTTGGAGACAACCTTAGCGAAAGAAACATCTACCAGAGAGAATTTATGACCAGAAGTAGCATTAGGAGAAGGGTGAACAAAAGGAGACAAATACAACCCCCTTACCAGGAATTGCATAAGCGAAATGGAAAATTACAGAAGGGGTCTCCTTACCTGCCAATGAACAAGACATATGAACAACCTGGGTGGCAAGGCCATCCTACACCAGAGACAACTGAGCCTGTGTGGTAGGAGCAACATTGCTGAAAGCCCTAGTGGTAGGAGAAATGATGATAGGAGCCATCAACAGGAATCTTAGGTCCACTTCATCAATTTTGGATAGTTTATATCCCTCTGAATTTTCTTTCAAATGCCTATTTATGAAATACTTATATAAACAAATCATTCATCAAGATTGTATCCATTTTGAAATAGTTGTAATTGTTCAAGTTGTGTCAAGGGAGTTGTAGATTCCACTATTGGTATTGGTGCATCATGTATTTTCTTACGGATTTTTTTAGTTACAAGTTTCTCTCTCCCTTTTTTTCCATCAAGTTTTACAAGTTTTAGAACCTTAGGTGAAGTATCAAAAGGAATTGGCATAGAATCTAGAGGTTCAACCATACTAAGAGTTTAACCCACAAGCTCATGGTTATTCCCATGTTCTCCCAAAGTTGTTGTGATTCAATTTGATAAACAATAGGGTGCACTTTGAGGAGTTAATAGTTTTAGCACACCTAGTGGGACATCCTACAAGTCAAAACTTTTGTTTGAAACTGATATGCAATCAACAAGTTGCACTTTGAGTATTATTGTATTTTTACATATCTGGTGACTCCGTTGTTAAGTATCTTGGTTGATCAATGTCATGTGTATTTATGAGAAATTTTGAAACTAGGGGCTCACAGTCTGTAGAATATTTACAATTGTCCCCTCCTAGAAGGAGAGGCAAATCTATAGTAAGAACTCCCTGTTCTGAGAAAGAATATTTACCACCTCATATACCTGAGCTTAGAAAGAGAGGAAGACCTCGTAAGAGGAGTGCTACTAGAATTTATGCACCTCCATCAAGAAGGAATGAGGTTTTAAATTATTTAGAGGATCCAATTATTGTATTTGTTTTTACAGCTAGTACGAGTCAATTTGTACCAGCAAGTGCTGTAGCTTTTGCTAATTCAATTGTTGCACTAGTTCAGCCAGCAAGAATGGCCTGGCAATTTTCTTTTGTGTCTTTTAACTAGGGAAGTCCTCCAAGTTTTTCTAATCATCATAATGTACCTTTGACATCCCTAAAAGGTTTACCTGATTTTAATGGAGAAGGTCAAACTTTAGCAGTTGACCATATAAGAGATGTGGCTAGTTTGTGTAATATGCATCATGTTATTGAAGAGGATGTTGTAGTTAAATTATTGGCTTCATATTTGAAGGGAAAATCTTTGCAATGGTTCATAACCTTTCATGTTGCATCTATTGATTCATGGGATGCCTTAGGGGATGCACTGACTAAGTTTTTTGAAGATAAATCTGACCATTTATCTTTGGTGGAGTAGCTTACGACTATTAAAAGGGCTCCTCAAGAAGCTATGACAGATTTTAATCTTAGGTTCCAAAAGATATGGACTTGAATTACAGCCATAATAAGACCATTTTTTGACTATTATTTATTATATTACCTTAAATTTTTAAATAGTGATATATCAATCTTAATTTAGTCTATGGGTGGTATGTCATTGCCTCAAGCTTTCCCAATTTCTATTAGAGAAGAAAACAGTCTCATCCAAGCTGGGAAAGTGGCTCCAAGATCCCCTATGCCCTTTTTCCAAATATACAGCCTAACATTCCATTGGCTACTCCCCCTTTTACACCTTTACCAATCGTTAATAATCAGGAGTTCATCTTAGGTAGTCAAATAAATGAATTACAAGATATTAAGCAAAGTCAGCAAAATATTGAGAATGTTGGCAAGTGGGCCAGCATGCAGCTATTGGATGTTGCCATTTATGGAAATACTTACCCTCTTCATTAATTCAAGTAGTATAAGATTAGTTTTGGTGATCGCAGCAGGATAAATCAAGAAAAATGCCTAAGTCCACATGCAGTTTTGGTTACAGAGACAAACAGTTTTGGTCAGTGAGATTGGAACATGTTATATTATGATATGCGCACATGGACATATGTTTTTAGATGTCTGATAGATGTTCAAATGTGATCTCTTTAGTTTTGGATGTATGTACAAAGAGTTAGAGCTTCTGAGTACCTGCGAAGACATAAGACAAAGTAGTAGAACAAGCGACAAAGGCCAACTTCACATGATGACATGCAAAAAAATTTTGTGATATACTTATTTGTTTGTAATGGATCCAATGTATAAATGTAGTGTGTAAGGCCACTTATTTTAATATGGAATGTATAATGGTTATTGGCCAAATGTAAAGTGCTAGGTTGACACTCACATTATAAATATACTCTTAGCTGAGTATATATAGGATTTCATTTTGTAAAGTGTAATGATGTATGTAAGGTGTATATGTTGTGCAAGAATATATAGGAGATCAATATACATTGTGGAAGCTGACTAGTTCAGAGAAAATGAGTAGTTCTAATATTTTGGTGAACACTTTTGTAGCAAAGGACAAAAGGTCCATATTTTGTAGTGCAGTGAGCACAACCTCTAACAAGGTTTGTGTACACCCCTAACAGGGTTTATTAGTCCTCTAATATGGACCTACCTATTGTATTACTCAATTCCTAAGAGGGTCACTATTATCATAGTGAAGATATTTGTGGGTACCATCCCCACTGGGGTTTTTCCTTTGGCCAAGGTTTCCTCGAGAGCAAAATAATGGTGTCAAGAGTTTTCTTAGGTATATCTATTTTGCATGGATAATTTCTTTAAGTTTTATATTTGTTAAGTGGTTAAAGAAATTATGTAAGTGTTGTAATAATGATTCACCCCCCTCTCAATATTAGAAAATCCTAACAATTGGTATTAGAGCATCATGGCCTTGGAGAAGAAGCCTAATAGCTTAAGGGAGATCTAGATGGATTTGGAGAGTTTAAAGAAGAATTATGAGATTGCACTAGAAACTATTGATCTAGATAATGCAGATAGAGTAGATATGAAATTCAAGCTAAGAATGGTAGACGATTTCATCAAGGAGCAGTTGGATCATGCTAGGAGCATTAGAGAAGAACTTGTGAAAATTCAAAGTTGAAATTTATAAAGGAGCTTGACAATTATAAAGATGAGAATAACAAATTAAGAGATGAATTACAGATCATAAAATTTGAAGTATTGAGATTGGAAGGTCAATTGGAAGTTATGAAGGCCAAATATGAGAAAGTTGAAAAGTACAATATTGCTGTAACTGGTGAACTTGAAGAACCAAGATGCCGCTTATAGAAACTTCATGAGAGTAGCCAGAAGCTTGATGAATAAACTAACATGCAAAAACCTGTTGGACATGTGACAAGAGCATGATTAGCTGAGAATGTATTTTAGAGAAAAGATCATATAATTGTTGATCTTGATTCTCCTAAGAAAGAAGAACCTGAAGTTGAATAGAAGAAAATGTCACCTCATGACCATTGCAATGATTGTAATCAAGGACACAAGAAGGAATCAAACAAAGGTACATGAAAAACTAAACCCTTTTTTGGTTATTGATTTAATTTATATAACTATGTAGATAAGATAAAGGATTTTAGAAAACTAGACATGAGATCTAAGAGACTTGATTATAAGGATCTGAAAAAGAAAATTCAAGAAAGGAAGGAAATCAGTAAGAATGAGGAATCTAAAGAAACTGAAAATAAAGAAGCTAGTAAACCATAAGAAAGTAACCAAGTAAGTGATACTAATGGTAATAAGCCTCAAGTGAAAAAAAAAATGATGAAAAACAAGATGATAAGAAACCTAATGGAACACCTAAGAAGATTGTGTGCTACAAGTGAAACAACTTTGGGCATATTGCTAAATATTGTAAGTTGCAGATTGACTACAACAAGTTAAGACCTAAGAAGAAGGTCACATGATTTAAATGCAATAATGATGGACACATTATGAAGTAATATAGGTTTACATGACCAACAAAGAGGATATTCATACCTCTCACAAGGAAAAGGAAACTCATTGAAAGTGAGAAAGAGATTGTTGAAATGAAGGAGGAATACAAGGAAAAATGGGTTAAGGCTAATGAATCAAAGCAAGGTGAGAACATAGATGTAGTAGACAGTCAAGGAGACTCAACAGACTCTGATGGATCTTGGATAGGGTCTAATGCCTCTTCATCATTTAATGGAGGGCCTTCAGGCCTTAGGGGGACCATTATGATGTAACACCAGATTTATATGAAGCCCCTAATCAGTTGGATGGAGTTGTGCAAGCTTGTGTATAACTGGCCTGATGTGTTTTATGATCACTAGTATGATCGGCAAGTGTTTTCATGCATATTGAAAATTCACTAATAGTTTTTAGGATGACTAGAGCATAATAGCTTTATGAGTTTTTATGGGGAAATGTGCACTATAATCTACAAGTTCTCACACTTAGTCAATTTCAGTACCATTTCAAAGAAATTGAAGAGAAGATGGAGAAATATGAGCCAGGAGCAATTTGTGGTGATCAAATTGTGAAGTTGTAGAACCCCAACATGAATTTTGTAAGGTATTTAAGTTTCCACTCTCTAGACCTTATATTTACAGTTGAAAAGGTATAAATGGATGCCCCTCAAGTCTTTGATGTCACAAAAAGGAATAGATACAAGTTCAAACAACATCAGGCTACAAGTCCATGAAGGATGATCCCGTTGGAGAATTCTCATGCACACCGCACAAAGTTTTACATGTTGAAGATATTAGAGAATATAGCCACAATAAACAAGAAATCATTCGAACAATGGAAATCTTCAATGGAATGAGGATCAGCAAAGGGAGATTGTAGATAAAGGGAATGGAGATACTACAATGGAAGAAAAGAAAGAGGATGCAAAAATAAAGGTTAAAAAATAGGAACACCTCACATTGACACCCTATTCTTGGAAAGTGGCTCTACGACACTTCCAACAAACATAGAGGATATAGAAGAAGAGGCTCTTATGAAGCTGTCAATTTTGGACTTTGCTAAGGAAAAGGAAACATCAGAAAAAAAGCAAACAAGAGAACACAGGTAGTGGAGAAAGAATCCATAATTTTGAGTAAAATTTTGTACTTGGCCCCTACAACAGAATAAGGTAATGCAATTGATCACCTTAACATATTTTGGATACTATAGATAGTATTTTCTCTACTTTATAAGATGGTGCAAGAATTAAGGCAGTCAAGGACTTTGAAGTAAATAGAGTTAAGGAAATATGTGAAGATCTTAAGGATGATGTAAAGAACCTAATATAGATTGAGAAATCAATAAGGCTTTTCCTTCATGAAGGAAAATAATTGTATAAATTGTGCATAACATCTTTTGAACATGTCAGAAATGTATCTGACATTATTAAGAAGGAAGAGGAATCTTTAGCAAGGATTGCTAAAGAATATGACAAAAAGAAGACATATGAGGTTAGAAAGGAAGTCACTCAGATATTGGATATGATTAATGTGTTGAATATTGAAAAGGAAAGAGTGCAGAAAAGGTTTGGAGAACTTAGGAACTTTCTGACTCCTAAGTTAAGCATAATTGAAAATACCTTGGAGGATCTTGAGCACGACCTCAAGATTTATGAGATTTTTGTTCCTACAACCTTATAGTCAGCTGAGAAGGGAATCTATGCTTTGAGTGGATTAATTAAAGTTGTAGAATTAGTAAAGGACACAGGGGATGCAGACTTGACAACAATAAAGACAAACTTTAGAGATGTGATTCTTTGTGTGAAGCAGTAAGTACGATTCCAAATTTTGCATGTACATATATTTTTGGCACTTCTATCATTGATGTCAAAGGGCAAGTGTAGAGCCTAGTGAAAAATATATACCAAAGGGGGAGTACCTAAGGAAAGTATAGGAGTCTAGTAATGAGCTATTATATAATCATGCATTTTAAGGAGTATTTGATATTATGGAGTTAGAAACTCTTTTGAGTTGATGTTTCTACACTTAGCCATTTTTGACTAAGTGTTGCCATCAATGCCAAAGGGAGAGATTGTTGGAAAGTAGGCCAACACACAAAAACTTGGATTTTTTCATTTATGGAAGCACTTACCCTCTTGATGATCGCAAGTAGTAGATCATTTTTGGTGATTGCAACATGATAAATCAAGAAAAATGCCTAAGTCCACAGGTAATTTTGGTTACGTAGACAAAAAATTTTGGTCAACAAGATTGGCATGGGTTATATTATGATATCTGAACATGGATATATGTTTTTAGATATTTTATAGATGGTAAGATGCTAGCTCTTGGGTTTTGGATGTATGTATAAAGAGTTAGAGACTTCTAAGTACCTATGAAGACAAAAGATAGAGTAGCAGTACAAGCGACAAAGGCTGACTTTGTATGATGACATGCGAAGAAATTTTGTGATATAATTATTTGTTTGTAATGGCTCCAATGTATAAATGTAGTGTGTAAGGATTCTTATGTTAATATTTAAGGTATAATTCTTATTGGCCAAATGTAAAGTGCTAGGTCGGTACTCACAGTATAAATATACTCTTAGTTAGGTATATATAGGAGCACATTTTGTAAAGTGTAATTATGTATGTAAGGTGTATATGTTATGTGAGAATATATAGGAGATAAATATACATTGTGGAAGCTGATTAGTTAGGAGAACAAGAGTAGTTCTCATATTTTGGTGAGAACTTTTGTAGCAAAGGACAAAAGGTCCATATTTTCTAGTGAAGTGAGCACAACCTCTAACACAATTTTTGTACACCCCTAACATGGTTTATCCGTCCTTTAAAAGGGACCTACCTATTGTATTACTCAGCTCCTAATAGGGTTAGGACTCCAAATAGGGTAATTATTCTCACAGTGCATATAAATGTGGGTGCCATCCCCATCGAGGTTTTTCCCTTGGCCAAGGTTTCCTCGAGAACAAAATAATGGTGTCATGAGTTATCTGGTGTATATATATTTTGCATGGATGATTTCTTTATGTTTTATATTTGTTAAGTGGTTAAAGAAATCATATACGTGTTGTAATACTAATTTACACCCCCTCTCAGTATTACCAAATCCTAACAGAGAATTTTTTGCAGACTTTTGGAAATGAGCTAATAAGTCTTAAGAGGAAGCAAGCCCAAGTCAAACCAACATTTTAGACCCAAGGTCAATTTGTAGCCAATCTAATCAGTAGCCCAATAAAAATTCATACCAAGTGAATAGATAGACTTAACAGGGGAATAATGTTGGAAATAGGAAGAATTGGAATCAAAGACCTTATAGGCCATATAATCCTACACCTTTGAATACTGTAAGGGATATAGTTCTTACTCAAAATACTTTGGTAGTGGATTATGAATGGTGTTACCCATGTAACCAACCTCACAATCAGTCAACTTGTATAAATGGGGTGATCAATCAAGCTCATATGGTCCAAATTATATTAGGATCACAATAAGAGGTACTTGTTGGTGAGCCGCAACAACAACCAAATTTGACTACTCCTGAAACTACTTTCCTAAATTGGCAAGGATAGGAGTTTTGTGGAGTAAATGATAACTCACCAGTTGTAGCTAATACAAGAGCAAAGAAAAGATCTCTAGACATTGAGAAGTCAGCTGATAAAGAGAAAAATGTTGCAAGTACTAATTCAACATCTACCAAAAATCCTTCTATCCTCAAGAAGTCTACTTTCATGCCAACCTAGGAGCAACCTCAGAAGCAGTCATATCATATTGTTGGTAAGACTCATTAGAAGGTAAATTTTTTTGTTCCCTATAATATTGTTGACAATATGAAGAAGATGAATGTTACAATTCAATGTGGGATTCTCTTGCTATTCTGGGACAAACTAACTTGTTGAAGGAGTCACTTTCAAAAGAAGTGATTTCAAGGCAAGTTGCTAATGAATCTCACAAGGAAGTCATGGAAAATGTAGAAGAAGTTGTTCCTCATAACAAAAAAGAGGAGAAGGAAAAAAATAATGGTAAAAATATCAAACCTCCTCCTTTTTATGTGTCATTGATTATTGGTGTTAATCTAGTACATAATTGTATGGTGGTCAGTGGTGCTACCAACACTTTTATTCCTAAAAAGGTTGCAGATCAGTTGGGTTTAAAGTATGAACCTCTTGAGAAAGGAGTTGTTCAATTGGATGGTTCTTCATTCAATACTTTAGGTATTATTAAAGATGTATCCTTAACTCTCTATTCTTGCCCATATTTTTCCATATCCCAAGATATATATGTCATTGACCTTCCTCCCTATTTTTCTCTTTGTTTATCTAGGGATTTTACAACTAAGATTGGTGGGCATCTCTCATCTATTTGGTCTCATATGATTTTCAAAATGAGATATGGCACTAAGGTTACTAATAAATTAGAGTTATTGGCTAAAAATCATATAGAACCTTATATAACCAATCCTATCAATGCCAACTGTGTAATACTTGATGCTGATGATTTTCTAGATAATTCTATCCCTAATACCCAAATTGAGGGAATCCATTATATTTTATGAGATGAATGGGAAAAAAGAACAATTTTGATATGCAGAACAACAACATTAAAGATGTTGGTTTTGGAACTTACATGATTTTTGAACTTGATATGATTATGCCCGAGTTAGTTAAAAGTGAAAATTAAGAAGAAGATGAGCAACAAGTCTGGAAGATGTTTTTTGATGGTTCAAGGAGCAAAAATGGAACAAGAGGAGGGGCTATACTTGTGTCTCCTCAAGGTGAGAAGTATTATGCAACTTTCAAATTTTCATTTTCCTATTCTAACAATGCTATAGAATATAAAGGTCTTATTTAGGGATTGGAATGGGAAAGAAAAAGGCAGATCAAGTATCTGCAATTTTTTGGTGACAGTGAGCTCATTATGAACCAGGTGAGAGATTTACATATTGTTAAGAATGATGCATTAAAATCTATACAAAAACAAGGTATGGGATATTATAGAGGAATTTGATGCATTTAACATAATGTCCATACCTAGAAGTCAAAATCAACATGTTAATAGACTTGCTGATGTTGGTGCTCAATTTAGTATTCTAGAAAATATTCATAATAGTACTTTACAGTGGCATGTTAAGACTATTGTTAGGTCCTCAATTCTTGATAACAATGTTAACTGGCATGTTTTTTCGAGTGATGAACAAATTCTAACCTTTTTGTTAGAGGAAGATGTGTTTGCAACTTCTAATCAAGAGAAGGTAAGTCAGTAGTATATTGATCAAGTCATACAAATGAAATCAAATAATCCTCCCAAGGGATTGGTTACCTTGGAGTCCATATTCAATTCTAATGACCAATTAAAGAAGAACAAAACCAACATGCTCATCAAATAAGATCATTATGAGGAGCTAGAAGTCTTCAAGGATAAGTTCTTAAAGGTTGGTAAGATCAATTCCCAACAAGAGAAGCCATCATTTAGAACTTTATTTCAAGAATTCAATAATGTATTTTCTTGGGATTACATTGATCTAAAAGGGTTTGATCCTCAACTTACCTAGCACACCATTGAGTTAGAACCCAATGCAAAGCCAATTAGGTAGAAGCAAAGACCTATTAATCCCAAGTTAGAGCCCCTTATGCTTAAGGAATTGAATAAACAAATAGATAGTGGTATTATTTTTCCAATCAAGCACACTTCATGGGTTTCTAATTTAGTTCCAATCAGAGAAAATAATGAGGAGCTCAGGATTTGTGTAGAATTTAGAGATTTGAATAGGGCTTCTCTGAAAGATAGACACCCATTTCCCTCCATGGAGAAAATCCTACAATATGTTTCTTGGTTAGAAAGGTTTTCTTTGCTGGATGGTTATTCTGGTTATAACCAGATTCTTGTAAAGGATGGAGATGAGTTCAAAACTACCTTCACTACAAAATGGGGTACTATGGCCTACATGAGGATTCCTTTTGGGTTGTCTAATGTTGGAGCTACCTTCCAAAAAGCTATGGATATGGATTTTGGTAATTTGATGTATAAATTTTTTCTGGTTTATTTGGATGACATAAATATTTATAGCAAGCAGGTAGCTGATCACATTGATCATCTCAGACAAGCGCTTCAAAGATGTAGAGAATTTGGTATTTCTCTCAATCTCAAAAAGTCTTTTTTTTTGTTCATGAAGGAAGAATTTTGGGATACCAAGCCTCCAAATATGGTATGACAGTTAACCCTGAGAGGCTTTGTGCTATACTAGATTTACCTCTACCAAGCCATAAGAAAGGGTTACAAAGCTTTATTCGCAGAATAAATTTTGTTAGGCATTTTATTCCAGATATTGCTAACTTGTTGAAATATTTGACAATAATATTAAAAAAAATGCTTCTTTTAGTTGGTCCAAAGAAGGAAATAACAATTTTGAAGAAATTAAAGAAGCTCTATTTGCAGCCCGCATATGTGTAATCCTGATTTTTCTAAAGAATTTATTTTATATTCTTATGGTGGATATGATACTATCTCTACTATGCTGGTTCAAAAGAACAATGATGGATTTGAACATCCCATTTCTTTTTTAATAAAAGGCTTAGAAGAATATGAACAACGATAGTTTTGTTGAAAGGCATGTGTTAGCAGCTATTAAAAGTCTTAAGAAGTTTAGGTATTTGGTTTCTAATTAAAAAATACACTAGATGGTTTCCCATCCAAGTGTCAATGAATTTGTACTAAGAAAGGATTTGAATGAAAAGAGGGTAGGTTGGATTACCAGAGTCATGGAATATGATGTGGACATCCATGTCAAAAAATTGTTAAGAGGGAAAGGTTTATGTATATAGCTTGTCGATGAAGAAGATACAAGTGTAGAATCTGATCTAGAAGTTGTCTTGGTTCAAGACAATTCTATTGTTCAAGGTCAATCAACAAGTTGGGTGACTGATATGAACAAATTTCTTCAAACTAGATAATGTACAACTCATCTTGATAGAGAAAAAAGAAGGAATTTCCATCTTCAGTCTATTCCATATGTATTAATTGATGGAGTTCTTTTCAGAAAAGATCATAGTGGAATTCTTCTCAAGTGTATTGATACTACTAAAGTACCTAAGATTCTGTTTGAATTTCATGATGAACCATTTGGAGGTCACTTTAATCCAAGAATAATTTCTAGGAAGATAATGAGGGCTGGATACTTTTGGCCAATTTTATTCAAGGATACCCATGCTCGGGCAATAAAATGTGAAAAATGTGCTTTGTTTGTAGGCAAAGAAAGGCTAGCTACTTTTCCTTTACAACCTATTTTGATTGAGCAACCATTTATGAGATGGGTTATTGACTTCATATGCCCCATTAACCCCAGTTCCCGTGCTGGTCACAAATGGATTTTGATAGTGACAAATTATTTTACCTAATGGACTAAGGCTGTAGCACTCAAGAATGCTAACAAATTTGTTGTTCTAAAATTTTATGATGACATTATCAATAGGTTTGGGGTTCTTGATCAATTATATCATATAATGCTTTAGAATTTTTTGGTTCAAGGATTATTGAGTGGGATTTGAAAAATGGAATATATTTGAATACTTCTTCAAACTATTACCCATAAGGTAATGGTTTAGCTGAATCAACAAATAAGAATTTGATCATAATTATCAAGATAACTCTATAGGAGAATCAAAGAGATTGACATTCTAAACTAAAAACTACCCTATGGTTTGATAGGATTACTCCTAAGCACATCATAGGAAATTATCCCTACATGTTGGTATATGTAAAAGAGGCTAGATTTCATATCTCTATCGAGTTCCAAGCACTGGATTTTGCTGCTCAATTATTGTTATTTGAAGAAGGAGACCCTTTATAGTTAAGGTATGCACAATTGTTATAGCTAGAGGAAGAAAGAGAAAAATATTTAAAAAAATGGAGTATCATCAACTCCAGAAAAAGAAAATTTTTGACAAGAAGGAAACTTTTAGAAAGTTCAAGGAAGGAGATATGTCTCTCAAGTGAGATGTTCTCAAAAGTAGGCCTGGTCATCATACAAATTTTGACAATTTTTGGACAAGCCCTTTCTTAATTATAGAATGCAAAGAGCACAATGTATTTCAGATTTCTACAGTAGATGGAGAAATACTACCTATCCCTATCAATGGGATATACCTCAAGCATTTCTTTGAGGTTTGAAGTTTCAATTATTTTTAGAATAGGTTTCATGCTTTTAGTAAATTCATTCTACATATTAGGTTAATTGTTTCCAAGTGTTGTCCAAGCACATGTCAGTTATTTTTCCTTTCCTAGTTTAGTTGTTTCTTGTTTTCCTAGATCCTTTTTCTATTTTATCCAATGTCAAGAGTTTATTACTATTTGTATTAGGTACATACATATCAACAAGTCTAATGGTTGTCATGTCCCATTAGGATCCCTTATATATAAAAATTGATGAAAATAGTAAGCTAGAAGGTCTTAATTTCTTACACTTACTACTTGAGTTGAATGCATGCATATCACTAGGTCCAATGAGTGTCTGTCACTCTCATTCAATTAATTCATACATATAAATCAAGTCCAAATAGCAAGTGCAAAAGTCTTTCATTTCTGTTTATGCCTTAAGGAATGCATTATTTTTGAAAAAACTCTGATACCCAATGGATATAAGGTCACTGTTTTGTGTCTAGCAGGTAGACAAAAAACAAAGGTCACCAAAAAATGTTACTAAAATTTTGCACGTGTAAAATTTAGTATGAAAACAAAAGATTTCTTTTCAGGTGCATATCCCTTAATCCTAAATTTAGTTTGTACATTCGTACAACAAATTTAATTAATAAGCCATGTATGTATTTTGTATTGGTCATCACAAGTTTTTACATCTAATCATACAATTGATGAAATGAAAAATATAATGCTGAATTACAATTTATCTCTCACACAAGCCTGTGAGAGTAGCCTCCACTACATTGATACTTCCTATCCTATACAAGTGGAAATTACATGAAAGAGAATGAAAGTAAATGCAAGGGGATCAAAGGGACCATTCATTTCCTAATGATGAATGGATGGTTGTATTTTCTATTTATCCATTATCACCTACCTTGAGTCATAGGTCTTTTAGGGTTGTCCTGAGTCATTAGTCTTCATGGTTGTCCAGTTGAGTCCTGCATGTAAAAAGAGAAAATGCGTTAGATCTATATGATGTAAGAAATGAAGGTACACCTTAACCCAAGAAGAAACATCCCATTAAACCTTCACATTTATAATTGCATGGAAAAGATACATATACTAGCAAGGAAATAAAAATTCCTATCAAAACAACTTATGTGAGTGTTTTCTCCATCAATAACCAATAATATATCTTGTTGTTATGTGGATGCAAAATGGGCTCCCACAAGGGTTTGAGCTCAACATAACATCAATAGATAATGAAGAAAATAAAATGAGCAATTTGAATTATGCTAACTGAATATAAGTATTAAAGGGACATATGTTTCATTTGAAACCTTTTACTTTTTCAAACATTATTTCTATAGGAGAAAGGAAGTCATTCTAAAACTGATTAATCACTTGAAGAACAAATGCCTCAGTACAAAAAATAAATATTGATATATTTTTATGTTATGCTACAAGTATCATTGTATTCATATTTGTTTTGAATCATCTGACAAGTACTTATATCTTTTTATCTATCTCTGTGGTTATGCAAAGTAATAAGAACATATGGAGCACAACAGGCTGTATCATTCAAGCAAGAAATTTCAATGCAGAAAAGGAGCATCGTAGATAAAGTTATTTCAGTCAAAGCATGTGGACAACAATAGAGGGAGTGGAGCCATGCATTTTATCATGAAATGCAAACAAGGTAGAGTGAGCAAAATAAGAATTAAATCAGTCATGCAATCATAATAGAAACATGCAAACATCAAGAAGAATGTATCTAAAGGATGAAATGAAGCATGGAGCATCATAAGAGAATCCTTAGATTATCAAAACAAAACCAAAAGTATGCAGTACAATGAGTATAATAAATGATGATGCTGGTTTTTTATTATTATCATTGTGTTGAAGGAGTTGCTCTTAAATGAACAGGAGGATAACCATGAAGGGTATGAATATATAATGCTTAACTCTTGATAGTATATGTGGAGTCTTTTTTTTGCCATAAACAAATTTAAAAGGGGAGTTTTATTGATAAAATTCATTCAAAAATCTGTTTTCAACTTTCAAAGAGAAAATATTTTTTCACCTTCGGCTTTATAGCTCGTACTCCACATTTTAAAACTAGAAGAGAAAAATGCAAGCTCCACAAAGACAAAGACCAATTCCAAACCAAGGAAACAACGACAAGACATGATGGAGAAAGGCTAAGTGTCGAGGACACATGCTAAGAAACAGGGGTGCAAAGGCCTCAAGTAGCGCCCATTTCCAGGTTTTCACCACTTGGATTTTATTGCAATTTTTTATTTATTTTTTAATTTTTAATTTTTATTTCAGGACTTTTAATAATTTTTTTGTATTTTTGCTACCAAGGCGCCTCTTTCCAAGTTTTCACCAAGGCACTTTTTCTATTTTTTTTGAATTTTTTTTATTTTTTTGTTATTTTTGGAATATATAATTTTTTTTGGAGATACATCAAAGCTCCTATTGCTAGGTTTTCACTAAGATGATCATTTTTCAGGACATTTTCAGATTTTTAGAATTGTTGACAATATATAATTTTTTTGAATTTTTTTCAGGATCAATAAGTATGTACAAAGGATGCCCCCAGACAGAATGGGCATCATGAATAGAACTTCTTTAGGTGCAAGCCATTGATAGGATCAGGGAGTTGCTCTCCTGCTACTATAGATAGTAAATAAGCACTTGACCCAAAAGCTGTTGTAATGATGTAAGGTCCAAGCCAATTAGGTTCAAATTTGCCCTTTTGATCTCTATGTTGTTGATTCTTAGGATTTTCACATAGGAAATGATCTCCCACTTGGAATTCTCTAGGGTGAACCTTTTTGTTGAAGGCTTTGGACATGCACTTTTGATAAACCCTCATATGGTCAAATGATGCTTGACATTTCTTATCTAGAAGTTCTAACTCTTGAAGTCTCATGGTGCAATAGTCTTCATCTGTAACTAGACCTTTGAGGGAAACTCTAAGTGAAGGAATCTCAACCTCTAAAGGTAATAATGCTTCAACGCCATATGTAAGGGCAAAAGGAGTAGCCCTAGTAGGAGTATGAATACTCATTCTATAGGCCCACAAATTTGGATTTATCTAGTAAATGCCAATCTCTACCACTCTTACAAACTATTTTATGTAGGATTTTAAGAATGGTTTTGTTTGATGCCTCTGCTTGTCCATTTCCCTACAGGAAGTAAATGGAGGACCAATGTTGTTTAATCTTGAATTTCTTACAGATTTGTTTAAGGCCTTTGTTTTTGAACTGGCCTTCATTGTCAGTGATAATCTCAGAAGGCACTCCATATTGATAGATGATATGGTTTAGAATGAATAGAGAGATTGTCTTGCCTGAGGCAACAGAAAGTGGGACAACTTCTACCCATTTAGTGAAATAATCAGTAGCAGTGATAATAAAATTATGTCCACCTGATGAGTTGGGATGAATCTGCCCAACAAGATCAAAGGCCCAGTGCTGAAATGGCCAATGAGATATAGAAGGAATGAGCTCCCTTCCTGGAGCATGTATCAGGTTACCATGTTTTTAACACTTTTCACATGACTTTGCAAAAGCTATTGCATCAATCAACATCGTAGGCCAATAGTACCCTGACCTAAGAAACCTTCAGGCAATGGAAAGACCATTGGAATGTCCCCCACAGATGCCCTTATGGATGTTAACTAACGCTTGGTCAGATTCTTCCTTTTCTAAGCATCTAAGAAGTGTTCAATCTAGACCCCTCTTATACAAATCACCAGAGATAAGGGAATGGGGAGAGGCATTTCAGGTAAGCTTTTTGCGTTCAGATCAGTTAAAGGTTTCAGAGATAATGCCATCACAAAGGTATGAGTAAATGACGCCATAACGAGATGACTCACCACCAACAAGGGTACAAATGACATGAATTTCTTGGGAGTCATAGATAGGGTGATTAGCTCTTCCACCAGGAATTCAAATTTGGATTTATGTTCCCCTAACTGAAGGAGTGAAGCAAGTGTAGCCATAGCATCAACTGCTTTGTTTTTTTCTCTAGGGATTTGCTGAAATGTGACAAATGTGAAGTATCATTTCAAGGAATCAAGCATTTTCTTGTAAGGTACCAGTTTCTCATTTTTTGTTTGATATTCATCATTGACTTGGTTGATTATCAGCATTGAATCCCCATAGATGTGTAACTCTATGATTCTCCATTCTATGGCCATATTAAGTCCATTTGTTAAAGCTTCATACTCAACAATGTTGTTTGTACATGGGAACCATAACTTTAAGACTTAGGAATCATGTACCCATGAGGAGAAATAAACAACACACTAGCTCCTGAACTGTTTTACATAAAGAATCCATCAAAGAACATCTTCCATGTTCTTTTAGTCATATACATGAGGTGCTCATCTGGGAAGTCAACTTGAATAGGTGCATTATCTTGTATCGGGAAATCAGCCAATTGATCTGCTATGGCTTGTCCTTTGATTGCTTTACACTTAATGTACTCTATGTCAAACTTTGAAAGGATCATCATCCATTAGCAAGTCTACCTATGAGGGAAACCTTACCTAGTAAATACTTGAGTGGATATGTTTTTCTATGAGGTGTATAGTGTGCGCAAGCATGTAATGTCACAACTTTTGGGAAGAAAACATAACTGCAAGGTAAGCTTTCTCAATGCTAGTGTAGTTAACCTCATATGAAATAAGAGTGCGACTAATGTAGTATATTTCTCTTTCTTTCCCATGTTCATCAAGTTGATCTAGTAATGCCCCCAAGGAAGATTCTGTCTTGATATGGAAGTTCTAATGTCAAGACATCCCAAACCTTCATGGTGTAAACATCCTACTTGAAGTTCAGAAACAAGTTCATATGAGTATGAATGGGACTCCTTCTTAGAGCCTTCCACAATTGACATGGATGTTGATGTCATCCACACTTATAGTTCTCAACCCAAGGTAGCTGACGAGTCATGTGTAGGATTAGAGGATTTGAACCCACATGTTGCCTTAGTAGACGATTCTTCACTTGTTAGGATGAATCTTGATTTGGGTAGCTTAGAAGGATACTTGACAGACTCTGACTCTTCAGTCACCAAAGATGATATCATTCACATTCACAACCTTGAACCAGTCATTAACTTACCTCTTGTTCATCCTAACCTCATTGATTGGTCCCAACGCTATCAAGAACCTGAGCTCTTAACATTCCAAAATGATTATGAGATAACATGTTACTTGAATGCCATTGAGCCCATAGTCTCTTCCACCAGTGAACTAGCTACTAGCATGACAGAGCCAGACATCAAGTACCTTAGTCACAAAATAAAAAGAAAAGAAAATCAAAGGAATAAGAGTTTTGATGGAAAAAACCACTGTGTGGCAGTGTCATAACCAAAAAAAGTAAAAAAGAAATGATGTATCCAAAGGTGAAAACCTCTATGAGGTGCCTAAGGATGGGGTACTTGATAGTCTCCTTGGCTACTTTCAAGATAGATATTCAGTGCTTATCAAACAAGCACAAATAGTCAATTTGGGTGCAGATGAGACTCCACAAATAGTACATTTGGCTCAGTCCTTGTCACCACAAGAAAAAGAAGCTTACATTGAGTTCTTACAGAAAAATAAGATCAACTTTGCATGGACTTACTTAGATATGCTAGGGTTGGACACTAATCATATCATGCATTACTTGTCCATAGCTCAGGGTATCAAACTAGTTAAACAAAAATTGAGAAAGATGCATCCTCACATAGCTCTCTTGGTCAAAGTAGAATTAGAGAAACTCCTTAGTGCATGATTCATAACAGCTATTGACTATGCTGAATGGATATCAAACATTGTACCAGTTTCCAAACATGACAAATCCATTCAAATTTTCACAGATTTTAGAGATGTCAATAGAGCATGCCCAAAGGATGACTTTCCACTTCCCAATATAAACATGATAGTGGATATGATTGTGGGTTATGAGATTTATTTCTTGATGGATGGTTTTTTTGGATACAATCAAATTAAGATATCTCCTGAAGATCAAGAAAAGACTGCATTCACTTATGCATGGGGTACCTATTGTTGGAACGTTATGCCTTTTGGATTAAAAAATGTAGGAGCCACCTATCAACAAGCTATGACTACCATTTTTCATGACATGATGCATAAAAACATGGAATACTATGTGGATGACACCTTGGCCAATTATAAGAAAAGAGACACACACTTAGATGATTTAGAAGTCATTCTAGATTGCATGGAATAATTTCAACTAAGGTTAAATCCTAAAAAGTGTGAATTTGGTGTCACCTCTGGAAAACTACTAGGATTCATCATTTCAGCAAAAGGAATAGAGGTAGACCCTGAAAAAGTCCAAGCAATCATAGATATGCCACCTCCTAGAAACATTAGTCAAATGAGGAGTCTTCAAGGACGTCTTCAATCCATAAGGAGATTCATTTCATAGTTGGCAAATAGAGCTCTTGATATGGATGTTCTAATGTCATTAAGGGTAACACCTTCTCTTTCTGTCAAACGAACAAGATTCTTTCATTGACATTCTCTGATAGGATCTTCTACATCCAATTCATCTTGTTCTAAGGTTACAACTATCTCATGAGTGACTGGACTATCTGAATATCCCCAAAGGAGATTAGTGGAAGGGACAAAATCCTCACACATATCTTGTTGATTTTCCAAATTAGGTATGTATTCTGGTTCATCTTCACTATCTGACTCATCAAGGATAGGAGTAGTGTTCTTGTTGCAATTCACAAATCCTAGGCCAACCGTCTTCTTAGACTTGCGTCCAAAAGATCATAATCAAGGGGTTCAGCTCTAGCATCCAATTTGTGACTAAGAGGGCCATTCACATGATATCCCATCTATTTGGCAAAAATATACCCTCTTCCATAAGCCTTACGAGAGGGAGAGAAGTTCTCATTATGGATGTATTTCTCTTCTCTATAAACCCAGTCTTTAACAACCACCTCCTCTTTCTCATCTTGAATAGGCACTGAGGACCCTACAAATGTGCCAAATAAAGTCATAGCTAAAGAGGAAGGTCTCATTTCTTGTGAAGGCTTGCCATAAGACCTAGGTAAAACTACTAGTGCTGTGAGGGAGTTGAGTTGATACCCCCCCATGCCAAGGTCTACTGACTTGATCTTGTCTTTACATTTAGTTAAGGTTGCATTGAAGTCTTATACTTCTCTATTGAGGGGAACATGAGTACTCACTGAAACTAAGTTAATAGATAAAGTGTTATCCCCAGGTATACAAATCTCTATTCTATTGTAAGGGAACTTAACACACTGATGATAGGTAGATGGCACTGCTTACATATCATGAATCCATGGTCTACCAAGTAAGATATTGTACACAAGGGGGCCAACGTCAACTATTTGGAATCAAATATCTTTTTCAATAGGGCCAATCCTAATAGCAAGGATGGCCAACCCCTTGGAACTTCTTTCCGCCTCATCATAGGCTTTGATAGTGATCTTTTTTCTGGTATCTATAACTTGTTCAGAATAACCCAACGTCTTCAAAAGACTCAATGAACAAATATTAAGCCCATCACCCCCATCTATCAACATGTGCCTAACACAAGTTTTGTGGATCATGACCTCAATATGAAGAGTGAGATTGTGTGGGTGGCTCAAAGCTTTATCATCATCCTCTGAAAAGGTAAGGTAATGAGGGTTGGCAATATGGTTAACCATGTTCTAGAATTGATCAACGTCTAAGTTGTTGGGGGATGTTTGATATGCACAAAGCATTCTGAAGGACTTGCTTATGTCTCAGGGACAACTCCAAGACCTCAAAGATTGAAATTTGAGCTGGGGTTCTTTGTAACTAATTGACAATATTATAGCACGACTTAGGATTGACTGCTGGTTTCAAGGTGACATTCTTGGATTCCACTTTCTTTGGTTTACTTTTTTGACTTGAACTAGGTCCTCTAACGACAAGGGGATCTTGACTTCATATGATAGCATTGAGGGTTTGAGACAATACTCTAGAGTTAGGAACCCTTAGCACCAGGATGGATTCTTCATCAAAGATAGGAGGAGAATCCATGTCTAGATCATAACCATAGGGATCTTTATCCCTCATCATGTTGACATTCTCTTCTACAAATTCAAACATGTTGACAACATTCTCTGCATCTGTGTAAGTGTAATTGACCTTAGCCTTTCCATTCTTAGGTTTAGAGGTTTCCCCCTTCTCATACTTGGGAAAAGGTTCTTTGAATGCCTTATGATCGGTGTTGGTGTTCAACCCATCTACCTTAAGTTTTTCATTCTCAATGAGATCTTGGATGATATGTTTGAGTTTCCAGTAGTTTTCAATATCATGTCCAATGCCATTGTGAAACTTGCAAAAGGCTTTCTCATCCCACCAATGTGTCTTAACATCAGGTATATAATGCTTTGTGGGGTCTTGAGGATGCACAAGGTTGTTGGAAATGAGTGTTTTCAAGACATCCTCATATGAATCACCAAGTTTTGAAAATTGACGTCTCTCTTTCCTAGGCTTATCTTGATATCTTGGCTTGTGTTCTTGTTGATTAGATGCATTGAGTTTCATGGCTTGAACAACACTAGACAAGTGGAGAATAACTTGATCTTTGGGTTTGGAGGAGTCCACAACTCCATCATTGACCACTTGTTTGTTCCTATTCTAATGTGAGTTTTTTATTTATCCTTGTTAGGGTTGTTGTTATTTTGACCATTGTTGTTGTTTTTGTTTCCATGTTTGGTCAAAATTCCTTGTTCTCTCAAAACATCCTCAATCCTACATGCGGTTTCAACCATGGTGTCAAAGGAATAAAAAACCATCTTCCTAACTTCATACTGCATTTCGGGAACCAAGTTGCTAACAAGGATGCCAATCTTCTCATTTTCAGGGATGGTCCTAGAGTAGCGAGAGCATTATTGTCTCCACCTTTGCAAGAATGTGACAAAGGATTCCCCTTGATTTTGCTTTAAGTTTCATAAGTCCAACATGGTGATAGATCTTGAAAGGTGGTATGCAAAGTGTTGGAAAAATCTATGGACGAGCTCTTTGAAATTCTTAACGGGGGGAGTTATGTTGGTGAACCATTCCATCACTTGACCCTTAATATTCCTTGGGAACAATCTCATGAGGTATGATTCATCTTGATGGAACTCAAAACTCATGGTATAGAATTGATGCACATGATCATGTGGATCTCCATTCCCATCATACTTGTCATATTGAGTGATCTCAACCTTTCTAGGTAAGTCTTTCATGTTAACACTTTTGTCAAAAGGATTAGGACAAATTGAATTATGTGAGAATGAAATCTTGGGTGCCAACATCTTTTCCATCATACTCTTAATTTGTTTTATCTCTTCTTCTTGGGATGGACCTTGCTTCTTAATCTTCAAGTCCACATGAAAGTTGTAGGGGACTCTAGTGCCCTTGTTGATTAAAATCTCTAGGAACTTGTCTTTGTTTTTCTCTAAGTATCTCTCCACATATTGCTGGAAGAGTGGTTCTTGTTGTATCTTCATGAAGTCTTGGGAGTTGAGGTCAAAACTTGAGCTACTAACCCCATATTGTGAACCATGGTGAGCATGTTTTGAAGGTTGTCTTGAGTTCCTAAGAGGTGTTTGTCTCCTATAATAATCATGTCATGAAGCCCTTCTCCCTCTAACCTACAAGATCGTGAAGGTGTACTTGAACGTCTTCCACTTTGTGGAGTCTTAGGAGGGGTGGATGGAGGAGAGTTATTTCCACCACCAACACGCATGTTGTTAAACTGATCATTAAGTTGTTGAGCCAAGAGTCTATCTTGCTCTTCCTGGAAGGCTCTCCTTTCTATCTCCAACAAGGTTTGTCTCTCTGGCTCTAGGAGTCAAACTTGCTCTTCCTTTTTAGCTTGTTCATCTAGGAAGACTTTCTTTTCATGCTCAATTCTCTTAATTCTTTCACTCGTGTATCTTGAAGGTGTTTTGAGCGGTGAACTCAGTCTTGAATGTCTAAACAAGTCATTGGTGTATGTTTCATTCACATGAGTGTCATAAGGTTCATCATCTTGGTTTTCATGTTGTGATTGTTCTTCTTGATAGGCTTGCCTCTTATCTCTTTCAACCCTTTGGTGTGCATCCATATATCGAGTTGAGATAAGGGGTGAGACTCGTTGATTTTCACAAGAGGAATTGCCAAATGAAATGGTATCTCTATGTTTTTCAAATATGTCATCAAGGCATTTATCCATTCCTTCTCTCTCTCTCTCTCATCGAGTCATTGTGTAAATCATATCCGTATTTGAGTGAGAAGATGCTAAGGGTGTACTCAACTCACTAAGGTTACTCTTGGGATCAAACCAAACTTCTGAGTTGTTCCTGGGTGATTGATCAAATACGGGTTCTTTTCCCTTACATTTTTGGCAAGTTTGAACTAAGGGTAATTGGTTAAAGACTACTTGAGGTCTCTTTCCTTTATTTACTTGATATCTTATTGTAACCAACATGAAAGAAAATGTACTAGGTGATAGGATGACCCTAAGAAATGTTGGTACCAAACTAGGATAGTAAAAGCATTCACTTGTCCAAAAGAGAGGTGATAAGATAGAATTTTGCAAGAGGAGTAAAAAAACACTGCCACAAAGGTGCCTACTGAATGGGTGAATACCCTAACACATATGGATCAGGAGGATGATTTACCCAAGTTATATTGATTGAATTTGAATTTGTCTGGAAGTGAATGGACAAGAGATTACTAAAACTCTCCAAGCGTGTTATCAAAGGATCCAAAGGTTTACCTTATCAACAAGGATGTTTTCTAGCTCACTGAATCCAAGCAAGGTCACTCATGAAATCAAAGATTACTAGTTCAAGAGGTCAAAACGCAAGAATCCAAGGTGCAAATAGGCTTTTAATAGTGGGGTAAGTGACCTGATCTGACCCTGATTGACTGAGGAAGACTGGAAATGATAGGATCAAAAATCAAGCAAGCTGATAGTTTTAGGCAACAATGAATGAACACTGGGCTATAGCTCACTCTAAGGACAGGTGACGGGTAATAAAAAAAAGTTGTAAAAAGTTGTTTTTTTCAATTCATGAGCTCAGTTTTTATTCATTTTAATTGACCAACTAGATGCATTAACATATTCTTATCATTAATCAAGCACGATAGACAACAATCAGAGAGTTCAAGCAAACAATGAGCAAGGGACAAAGCAACCTTGCGCATGAACAAGAATAGTGACATAGTATTCTACTCCCTAAGGACTCTACTTGTGTATGTTCTCATAGTGTTTTTCAGTCACACACATAGTCCTAGAAAAGAAAAATTTGGTTGCACTATGGTTTGTAGTAATGGTCAACTCTCCAAATCTTGCAGTATCAAGTGGGCAAAATCCAATCCCGGCGCACTAAGGTTTTGACATAGTTCAAGAATTTAATCAATTATGAGCTATTGAGGAGATATGACAGTCCAAGAAGAGACCACACCTGTGGAGATTTATTCCACAAGGATATTTATATAGCAGTTGTTTCTCCACATCAGGAATGGCTAATACTGCTTGAGGTTCTATCCATGTGGTTTACCCAATAAAGGGAGTGTCCACTATGGTTAAACCTCTCTAACAAGGAAGATTCACAATATGGACCACATGGGGACTTAGCTCGAATTCAAGGGTTCTAAGTTTTTGATGTGCCCAAAAGGGAACAAAGCATACTCCTCTAGCCTCTTCACCTCACCCAGACATAGCAAGCAAATTAATTGACACGCTAAGTTGAAATCACCTCACCAAGGTTTGTATGCCAACAAAAATGAATACTGATCTCTCTAAATGGGACCAAGAGAGAACGTACCATCAAATGTTGAAGACTAAACCAAGTGGGACAATGAGATGATAACAAGCCCTTCCCTACCTACAAGGGGATCTGTCATCAAGAAGACCTTCGCATGTAAGACAAGTGAATGAAGCCCACTCTCTCAAGAACACCACAAATAGTGTTCATAGGGCCTAATTACTATGTGGAACATATATGAAAGAAAGAAAATCTAGATTCATTCTTTCCTTTAGAGCAAAAATTGGAAGTGTGATCTACGAAAGTGAAAAACACTCAAGTCAGACACATGAGAGGTTCATTTTAATGAAATTAAACCAAATGTTATAGAGATTTAAATAGAAGACTTGGTAATCCATGCAACACACTTAGTAGATTTTACCTTATTTTTATTTTTGTTGAGCTTTTCTATGCAAGCAAGCCATGAACTCTCCAAGAAGCAAGACAATCAAACAAGCAAACATGCAAACAAGATATGCAACATTTATTCAACTTATGCAAACCCTAGGGTTAGATCTGAAAATCAATTGTTAGGAGCAATAATAACCAGCAAATAATCCAAATGACAACTCATATCATGCATTGAACCATGTGAAAAATAAGTGCAATCTAATCATTAAATGCCTTTTTAAAAAAAAATTATTTTTTATTTTTGACCTAGTCAACAAGATTGGACCTATATGACATGAATTCGGATCCCAAACCCTAAATGCAAAAAAGAGACCCCTATTAAAATGCAAAGAGCTTCCCAAAAATTCATAATTTTAAAAATATCTTTTCATTTGTGCCCTAGGGAGCCGTTTTCCGAAAATAGAATACTTTTCATAAATTGACCAAATGAGATATGATATTGCATCCAAATTTAAAACACAAAGAATGGACCCCCTTTAGAATTTAAAGAACTTTCCTAAAATGTAAATTTTTTTGAAAAATATGTTAATTTGCACTGAAAATTAAAGAAAAAAATATAAAAAAATTCACAATACCTCAAAAAATTCTAAATTTTTTACTGAAGCTTCTCTGATATGTCACCAACCTGCAAAAAAAAATTCAAACCGAAACTCCAAGCCATTTGGGAGATATGATCAAATATTTGAAAATCTAAGGTTTTCGTCTCCAAGCAAATCTGCACAAGGAGGTTAACTCCAAAAATAACCAAAACTAGCATGTAAAGGTGGGTTTCCCCATGGTGGGTGCCAAAAATGTGTGCTAAAATGTTGACACACTTCTATGAGTCATTATATCTAAGATTTCTCAAGAATGAGGTCTCAAATGGTGACTCGTAGCTCTCTATTCATAGAGTGCAAGGGTTTATAATGGAGGCCCTCAGTTTAGACCTAGTTTGTGCCCATGGAAGTACACCATAAAATGAGAGATTAAAAGAGGAAAAGAAAGAATGCTAGTTACCATGATCATCAAATATGCATGCAAATGAAAATGGAAGCTATTCTATATGATAACAATGCATGAAAGCAAACTAATCTATGAAAGGAAATATGCATGCAAGATTATTCTATGAAATGAAATATGAATATAATCTACCATGCAAGTGCAAGAGTAATCTAAATGGATTGCCATGGAGGCATGAGAGAAGAAGACAAGAAAAGAGAAGTTGCAATGTTCAAGCTCAAGTGCTCAAACTCTCCTCCAAAATCACTCTCCAAACCTGCATCATAACCATAACATAAAATATGGATCTCTAAAATATGGATGCCTGGATGCCTAAAATGAGGAGAGGGCTCCTTATAAAGGAAAGTGTGGAGAGGAATGCATCCTCAAGGGCAATGTGGGATAAATCCCTAAAAAGGCAAGTAAGAGGAAAAACACAAAAAACCCCACCACCTAGAAATATGTGCATTCAAAGTGTAGAGAAAAAAGAAAATTTTATTTATTTTTATCTGATTTATTTCCTTTTTTCATCACAAAGAGAGATTTAAGTGGGGATTTTATTATTTTCTTTTAATTAAATAAGATTATTTTATTTAATTAAAAGGGAAATTTTCTTCTTTTAATTAAATAAGATTATTTTATTTTATTAAAAGAGAGGTTTTCTTTTAATTAAATAAGACTTAGGATAAAATGATCAAACCTTAGGAAATATTGAAATAATTGAATTAATTACGATTTGATCAAGAAAATTGATTTGAATTGAAAATATTACAAGACATTGATTCAGGAAATTGATAAATTGATTCTGTCATTTGATAAATTGAAGAATGGGGGCCCATAGTCTAGGCGACCATTTTAGGGTGCATACAATAGCCCGTGCTCCACATTTTAAAACTAGAAGAGAAAAAATATTTTAAATGCCAAAAATGTTCTATGAACCCTCGGCCTTATGACCTTTTTGATATGCAAAATAAAAAGAATGCATCAAGCAGTAGCAAAGTAACAAATGGTTTGTTTTTAAAAAACCCTCAATACTTGAAGACAACATCAAGACGCCATATAGTTTTTTAAAAAAAAACCCTTGATGTATGGTTTTGACAATAAAATGAGAAAGGAGTTTTGTTTTGAATCTTAAATGTTCCTATGTATCGACATGAAGATGAGAGTTTATTTTTGAAATATTTCATGTTCCCGTGTATCAACATTTTCAATACCCTCGGTGTTCAAGAATAGAGGTCTATTTTAATTCTTGATGTTCATGTATAAAACGACAACAATAGTGAAAATGAGGGTTTTTTTTTAATTTTTAAGAAAATGAACCCAACATGATGAAGAACCAAAGCAAGTATCTCACAACCATAGTTGACTTTCATAGTCGTTGAGAGAGTAATAACATCAGTTAAATGATTTGAAACAACAAATACATGCTACTACAATAATCAACAAAAGATTATGGGTTTTAAAGCATGTCGAATGTTCATCTCAAAATAGGAACAAAAGAAGTCAAACTATTCATACTTGTCTTGTAGCCATTTTGTTTCAAGTAACAACACTTCAAAAAATATATGAAAAGAATCAACTTATCTTCATGGTAAATGACCAAATCTGTCGACCTTCATGCCAGCAAACTCCAAATTACAAGCAACATCGTAGTCAAGAGTAGAAAGATTTAGTGTGCCAGATTTGTGCTCACAACTTTTCAAACAACACAACCGTCACAATTAAAAAACTTCAAGTTTGAGCCGGCTTGCATTCCAAGAAAGGTGCCTAGATTCAAACCATAGGTCATGGATGATTCAACATTCCAAGCTTTTATAATAGAAGACAAAGAGAACTCACATTTAGAGACCCAAAATCATGGGGCAAATTTCATGTTACCGCCCAACTGAAATTGCTCGAAGCTAGGGTTTCTAACCCTAAGCTTCTCAAAATATCTAAATTATAACAGTTAAAATGAATTAAAAGATACACTTAGTGTATTTTGATCTTGGGGTCTGATCTCCTATGTTGCATTTGATAACACTTTGAAATCCACCATCATCAATGATATTTTATGGAATTAATTTAAATTTATTAGTTAATGTGATAATGTACTTCACAATTTAACTATTTTATCATATCAATTAATAAATTTAAATATATTGTTATTATGGAAATTTCATTGTAAATTATATTGAATTAATTGATAAAACTATAAATCAATTTAATTCAAATATAATATTTAAGTGCCATTAAAGGGGAGGAATTTTAAATTTTGAATTCAAAATATGAAGTGAACATAAGATATGGAGGGCGATTTGTCACCATTTGAGGGTTTTTTTGAGAGATAAGGGGATCTTTTGACATACACTTAGATGGAGGATAGTCCCACACATCATGGAATCCATTTTGAGAAATTTTTATCACCTTTTTAGGGGGGTTTGAGTGGGAGATCCTAATTGATTAGTTGCTATTTTGGAGGAGAGGGATTTGGGACTTTTTGGTATATATTCAGATCTCCTGGACTATTTTAGGGCTGGAGATTTTGGAGCCTTTTATGCTATTTCTATGTATTTTGTGGATTATCTAATAGCTTCTACATATTATGGCATCTTTTTGACCTTTGAGAGAAATAAAGAAACATTTTGGATCTATCTTGTGAGTTTCATGCATGTGTTTTAGTGATTGATGTTTTAACGTTCATTGTATTTCATTTTGGAATCTTTAGCACTTTCATGTTTGATTCTGCATCTTGGAATTTAGTGAAATTGGTTTATAGGTCATAGGTTGTGCATAGAGATTTGAAGATATCAATTGTGGATAGTTTATATCCCTCGATTTTTTTTAAAAATTCCTAATTATGAAATACTTATATAAACAAATTATTCATCAAGACTATATGCATTTTGAAATAGTTGTAATTATTCAAGTTGTGTCAAGGGAATTGTATATTCTACTATTGTTATTGGTGCATCACCTATTTTATTATGCATTTTTTAGTTACCAGTTTCTCTCTCCCTTTTTCCCATCAAGTTTTATAAGTTTCAAAACCTTTGGTGAAGAATCAAAGGGAACTAGCCTAGAACCCAGAGGTTCATCCATACTAAGAGTTTCACCCACAAGCTCATGGTTTTTCCCATATTCTCCTAGATTTTCTACAATTTAAGTTGATAAACAACATGGTGCACTTTGAGGAGTTAACGGTTTCCTTGTGTAGTAGATGAGTGAACAGTTGTCATTTATCAACAAGAAATAAGATGAACCTATGAACATTTTGTAGCTTTCCTTGTAGGTTGTATAGCTTCTTTAGAGTGCTTAGGAGATGTATTTTAATTATGGACTTAACCTTCTTGGGGTCTATCTATATGCCCTATCATGATACTATGAATCCTTGAAGTTTTCTGCATGTGACCTTGAAGACACACTTCTTTTGGTTAAGATTAAACCCATACTTATGGAGGAAGTCAAATATACAGTCAAGAACATCAAGGTGATATGATCTTGTTCTATATTTACCCAATATGTCATCCACATAGGCCTTAAGGATCTTATGGATCATGTCATGGAAGATTCCTCTCATGGTTCTCTGATATGTGGTCCCTGCATTCTTTAGTTTGAAGGGTATGACATTGTAGCATAAGGTACCCCATGGGGTGGTGAATGTTGTCTTATACTGGTCTTCTTTTACAATTCTTATCTGATTGTAACCGGAATAACTATCCACAAGTAAAAATATATCATGTATAGCTATTAGGTCCACTAGAATATCAATGTTTGGTACTGTAAAGTCATCCTTAGGACATGCCTTGTTGAGGTCGTGAAATTCTATATATATTATAATATTGCATATGGTTTATAAATTGGAACCATGTCAAAGATCCAATTTGAATAGTCAATGGTGTGGATGAACTTATCTTGTACAAGATTCTCCAATTCTACATTGACCAATAAAGCCACTTTTGGATGCATCTTATAAAACTTTTGTTTGATTGGCTTGGCATTTGGGTCCATTGCAAGAATATGCACTACTAGGTTGGGGTCTAGCCTAGAAATGTGATCATAAGACCATGTGAAGTTGATAGTGGCTTCACAATGTATTGTTGTGAATAAATTTCTTTGGCCTCTAATAGTGAAGATTATATGTATGTGATGTGTGGGCATTCATCTGCTCCTAGGTTGACAGGATTGGTCTCCTTGATCAAAATGGATGATTTCTCTGGCCTCTAATAATGGATGAGAGGAAGAGGATAATCCTCATGCTCTGGTGCCTCAAATAGGTTTTCACTAGAGGACACATCCTTTATTTTTAAATTTTTAGAGACAAGAACTGCTCTAGAGGGATTTTGATTAGGAGACTCATTCCTTTCTCTTTGATTTTTTCTTTTATTTTTGAAAATAAGGACCTCCTTTGCCCCAAAATATACATTGGGGTGAAATTCATAGATATGTGTTGAATCATGCCTCTAGTATTACTATTGTTATATTTTGTTGGAAATATTCAAGAATTAACCAAGTTACTGAGAGGGGAGGGGTGAATCAGTAACTTCAAAATTTTCTTTCAATATCAGATGTATTAACATATAGTTCACTTTATCCTTTTGCATATAGAAAGCATGAAACATAAAAGCATTCACAACAATTGACACATAGATTTGGTTACCCAGAAACCTTCCAAAAGAAAGTAAAACTGGGGTGGGGATGAAACCCACAAAGCTTTAATACTGCAGTATAAAGTTGGCCGGTTAAGGCTTACATTGATCACTTCTGATGATTTGCCCTGCTAGGAGCAATAAGGATTGCTAAATCCACCTTGTTAAAAGATTTACAAACATACAAAGAAGTATGCACTCGGTTAAGAGCTTTTACAAAGACTGTTAAGTCTACCCGGTTAAAGGATTTCAAGCTGATTCACCTGTTAGGATGAAACAGTAGATCTCTTACTTTGCAACTGGATTGCTGAATGAGATTTGCTGATGTACTGATCACCTTCTGTGATGAATTTGTCTTTGCTGCTCCTTATGTATAGTAGCCCTTTGTAATTTACTAGTTTCTGCCTTTTTATCTCTTCTTTTTTTTTCACATTTCATACTACTTGGTATTTGTACAACATTGTTTATATACAAGTCTAAAAAATTAATTACAATTACAAAGTCGGCTTGAGAAATAAACATAAGTGCTACTAAGTCGGCCCAAGTATGGTTACATGGTTCCTGCAAACTAACTTGGTGACTTTCTGATACTCGGCGTCCACTGCATTACTCGGCATTGTCATGCACTCGGTAGAAGTGAAGGCTCGGTTCATACTAACCACTCGGTAAGTTTCAAACTCGGTAAATACTTGTGACTCGGTAGACATAATGTCACTCGATTTACACTGTCCTGCTTGGTTTGCACTATCCTGCTTGGTTTGCACTGTTCTACTCGGTTTGCACTGTTCTGATCGGTTTGCACTGTCCTACTCGGTTTGCACTGTCCTGCTCAGTTTGCATTGTCCTGCTTGGTTTGCACTCAGGATGCAAATAAGTGTTGTCACTAGTGGCAATCTTGCTTAATGCCAACAATCTCCCCCTTTGGCATTAGTGACAAAAACACTTATTGCCCAAAACTTATATACATGAACCATGCTGAGATTTATTTTGATTTTTCAAAATTTGTCTTTGTCATAGGGCTTTGTAAATTATCTCCCCCTTTCAATGTACTAAATTTTTCTTCTATACATATCTCCCCCTTTTTGACGATAATGCCAAAGGTGTATATACAAGTGTTTTATAGGGAGAATCCAAAATTTGATAGAAAAATAGAATGTACCTTCATTATCAGTGCCAGGGTTCTGTCCCAATTTTCTTGCAGAATCTTGCATGTTTGGATTGCAATTTGGACTTCTGCAGAGAGTGCAATCATGTGATCTACTATTGAGAACTGATTGTCATGAATTAATGTTTTGGAATGTTCAATGTGCTTATACATTGTATTCATGATGGGAAGGATCATTTTCTGAATGTCTAGCAGTGTGGACCGGATCCTTGTGTCTTCTTTCAGTAGTTCTGATTGCATATTTGATAGGAATGAGATTTTCATGTGATGAGCAGAGTTTGAACTTGGTTCAAGTTGTAGCTTCTGTATGCTAATCTTCAAATCCTCATCAATTTTATTCATTTTATCCTTGACATCCTTGGTGAATTCGGCAACATTGCATAGTTTGGCCAAAAGAGAGGTAACATTTGAATAGGAAGATTCAATGTTTGTCAAAATTGAAGATAATTCTACTTGATTAATAGCTATGTGCTGAGCAATGTGCTCAAGCACTTTATTGTTGAATTTCTTCTCAACTTTTTCAACTAACTTGTCTGTCCTAGATGAATCCTCATTGTACTTATTTATTGCTTCTGCTAATTGTAACAAAACATGTTGAGAGGAGTCTACTTTAATACCTAATGCTTCTGACAAAATGTCCTTAGCATCCTTAATGATTTTATATTCCTTGTCTCTCTCCTCTTTAAGCTTCTTTTGCTTCGCTTTCCTTTGGAGGATTTCACCTATATTTTGCATTTGATCCGCTAATAGATTTGCAAAATCCAATGTTGGAATCTCTATTTCCTCATCTAGGTCTATATCCTCTACTATATTCTTGCCCAAAAATCTTATACTCGGTTGAGCCTTAGGCTTATCTATTATGGCACTTAATGCCTTAGTAGTAGTGATAGTAGACATAGTAGGACTGGCTATAAAGAATGGTATACTGTCTACTGGAGAACTTGAAGTATTTACACTTGTAGAATCAAAAACTGGAATACTTACTGCTGGAAAACTTGATGAAATAGGAGACTACAACTTGGTAGAAGAAATGGTAGTTACTTCTATTGTTGCTATAGGTGATTGGACAAAAGTTGAAGTTGTCACAACCATGCTTGAAGATGTCTTCGGGCTAGATGTAGCAACTTTTGCTGGAGAGGTAGGAAGTGATGCAATGACTTCTGCCGCTATCCTCACGGTATCATCTACCTCAGTGGCTTCTTCCTGTTCATCACTGTCATCTTCAATGTCTTTTATTATAACTGATTCAGTACTCGGTTGGTGAAGATGGTATATGTTCTTCCATGTGGCATTTGCACTCTTCACAACCGATTCAATATTGTTAATAAGAATTAAACAAGTATTGAACTTTAGTGTCATCTTATTTTCATTCTCCTTCAATGCCTTCTTTATTTCATCATTTTTCAAGCTCGGCATTAACTGTTTCAGGGTTTGATCAAATATGTCTTTTACAGTTTGCTTTGCATTGGCCCATCTCATTTTTATTTGATCTAATAAAGCTCTTGGAATCTGTTGGGCTATTTCATCAGGAGAGTATTTCCACTGTCCCATCTTTTCAATGATAGCATCTTCAATCTCCTTTTGTTTTGTTTCTGATCTTATTTCATATTTTAAAGATTTTATATTACTTACTCCAGATCCCGATCCTTCTCTCAAAAGTTTGATCTTCTCTTGAAGGGTTAGAGGAGGCTTTTTGAATATTATATCTTTGTCCTTTTTGTCTGCCTTACCCTTTGCACTTCTCCTTGTAAATACGGTAGTGGTAGGCTTAGGTACCTTGGTGATGAATACCTTTCCTTTCTTCTTTGCAGGTTCTAGTTCCTCTATTTTCTCATCCTTTTTCTCTTCTTCTTCAATGTCTTCTCCTCTACCCTCGGTTAGCATTTGCATTTTGTCCATCCTCTTTTTTCCTTTATTTACTGCCTGTGGAAGCTTTATACTTAATTCAATTCTCACTTTTGCTTCTTCATATGTCCTAAAATATGGAGCTTTGGGATCAACAGGCTGATTAAGGAGGGCTTCAATGATATTCTTTGTTTCATCAATGTTTACCTCATAAGGAAGAGGTTTCACATGTACAATCCTCAGTTTAGCTGCTTGAATGTATACTCTGTCATAGTCCACCATGAAACAAATATCATCCTTATAATCCTCCACCAACTTCTGTGGAATCTAGAATCTGTCGTTCATTTTCTCCTTGAAAGACTCAAAATAACTATCCATGATGTTCTCAAAATTTTCACCCATTTCTGAAATATATTCATTTATCTCATAAAGAATTGGCACATCCTTTCTCCATACTACTTTTCCTTTGGAAGGGAAGAATTTTTGAACATAGAAAAATAAACAGACCAGTAGAGATCCAAACTTACATGGATTTTTTTTGGAAGTTTGAATGCTTTCCATGTTCTTGTTAAACTGTTTTAACAACAAATCTGCAAGGTCAAATGATAAATTATTCTTTACCACTTTGTATGCTAGGTCTATGGCTTCACAGGGAACACTATTTAGTCGACTTGAATTGTATATTTTATGAGCAATGATGTGTGTTCCAAACTTCAGTTCAGCATCAGTAATGCTGCTTACTTTCATGCCTCTATCGTCCCACTCGGCTAGGGTTTTCTTCTCCAGCTCCGGCCGACCTAGGGTTTTGGTAGATTTAACTTTGTTTAACATGGGAAGACCGGTGATTTGGTGAATCATCTTCTTAGTGATCTCTATGGGTTGCTCAAGCCAAATCTTGCCTTCATGTACACGGCTGAGAATGTATCTAACCCATTTCTCCTGAAAGTTTTGAGGTAAATGTGTAATGTGAACTAATCCCTTGTCTTCCAGATGTTTGTGTTCTGGTTTTAGAATACCATTCACACACAGTTCCTCACGCACAATATCTAGCTCTAGGTTTCCCATCTCTTGAATTGCACAATTGAAATGATTGTGAATATCGTTAACAAGTAGTACCTTAGGGGGAATCTAAGATTGAGCTCCGTTCGGGTCTAGGGCTGCTGCAATTGCGGGCACGAGTTTGAAATCTAGTGCTCTCCATTCCCCTTGGATTATCATTTCTGTTCCTTTCTTCGCTGAAGCGCTGGATGATGCCATGGTAGCTCACAGAGAATTCTTTTTGCAAAAGTATTTGAATCGCTTGATTGCTCTAGAAATTTTCTGCTCTCAAAATGCTAAAGTTCGCGGTGAAGAATGAGTTTGATTTCTTGCCTTTTGTTTACAACTCTGTCATTAATGCTTAGTAGAAATTAGGGTATGAATTTTGACAGACTGTCACCCACTATGAATTAATTGCTCGGTAAAGACTTTGCAACTCGGTGAACTTGAGAATTCATATTGCTCCGACCTCGCTCAGTAATCATATTAGATAGCTCCCGACCTTGCTCGGTGAAAATTGATACCGACCTTCCTATGATCTTATTGCATCTTGTATGCCGATTTAGATCTTTCTTTTAATTTAGTTCTGGAACTGCTTGAAATTTATCTATGAGAATACAGTTCCAGTGCTCTCTTGGGAATTTAGTTTGAGTCGGTAGAGCCACCCATTCCATTACTTGGACTGGTTTGCTTAGTAGATTTAGGAATCCACTGTTGTCTCATCTGTTTCCTGACCTTAGTTGCTTCATTCTTCTTTCCATCTTCAACTTCACTAGCATTCATGCAATTTTTGGCTATATGACCGAGTTTAGTGCATTTGAAACATCTTATGGTAGTATCTCTTTTCCTTAGATGATGTTTTATACAGTTCATGCCAATGTGTCCATATTCTCCACAGTAATGACATCTACACCAAGTGTTGTAATCCCATCCAAACATTGCTTTCATAATTTGTTCTGCTGGATTGAATGTTTTGGATCTGCACTCGGATGCCTTGTGACCTTGTTTGTTGCATTTGTGACAATTACCTTTGAATCTTGGTTTTTCCCTGCATTCATTTGCTTTGTGACCATGCTGATTGCAGTTGTAGCATTTTCCATTGAATTCTATTTTTTCATTGCTCCAAAATTTATTTGAAGTATGTCCTATTTTGCCACAATGATTACAAGTAGGTTTCTGATTCCTTTGAGTACCTTGCTTAGAAGATTCACCTTCTCCTTTGTATCCAAGTCCTGCTTTTCCTTTTTGCCTATGAAGATTTCGATCATACAACTGATTTAAGTCTTCTTGGCTCTTCAGCATTCTTTCATTGATTTGTTTTTCGGTGTTTAGGTCATCCACCAATCTTAGATTGATTTGCTTTTCAGATCTTAGTTCTTCTCTTGTGCTTTCTATTTCTGATCTTAGAGTCAAAATTTCCTCATTTGTATGGGAGATCTGATCAATTAGGTTTTCTAGCTGAAGGGTTTTATTTTGGACTTCATTGTTCCTTCCATCTAATTCATCTTTCAACTTGTTTCTTTGTTCTAAGATCTCACAAAATCTTGTTGAGTGTAGTTCTTGTTCTCTTTTTAATTTTCTCACTTCTTCCTACAAAGACCCATTCTTTTCTAGGAGTTCTTTGACAGCATTGTTTGCTTCATCTGAGCTATCTGAGGGAAAAAGATCTTCAATCTTTTCTTCAATGTAATTATGATCATTCATCTGATCTGCAAGTTCCTTCCTTCTTAGGGATTGGGAAATATGTTCTTTTGCTTCTTTAAGTTTAGCTATGGCCATTTCCAGATCTAGCTTTTCATTTTCAATCACCTTGTTCAGTTTGAATACCTCCATTGTCCTGGATCTTTGCTCAAGCTAGTTAAGCTTTATCTTGAGAACTAATACAACTCTGATACCAATTGTTGGAAATATTCAAGAATTAACCAAGTTACTGAGAGGGGAGGGGTGAATCAGTAACTTCAAAATTTTCTTTCAATATCAGATGTATTAACATATAGTTCACTTTATCCTTTTGCATATAGAAATCATGAAACATAAAAGCATTCACAACAATTGACACATAGATTTGGTTACCCAGAAACCTTCCAAAAGAAAGTAAAACTGGGGTGGGGATGAAACCCACAAAGCTTTAATACTGCAGTATAAAGTTGGTCGGTTAAGGCTTACATTGATCACTTCTGATGATCTGCCCTGCTAGGAGCAATAAGGATTGCTAAATCCACCTTGTTAAAGGATTTACAAACATAAAATGAAGTATGCACTCGGTTAAGAGATTTTACAAAGACTGTTAAGGCTACCCGGTTAAAGGATTTCAAGCTGATTCACCTGTTAGGATGAAATAGTAGATCTCTTACTTTGCAACTGGATTGCTGAATGAGATTCGCTGATGTACTGATCACCTTCTGTGATGAATTTGTCTTTGCTGCTCCTTATGTATAGTAGCCCTTTGTAATTTACTAGTTTCTGCCTTTTTATCTCTTCTTTTTTTTTCACATTTCATACTACTTGGTATTTGTACAACATTGTTTATATACAAGTCTAAACAATTAATTACAATTACAAAGTCGGCTTGAGAAATAAACATAAGTGCTACTAAGTCAGCCCAAGTATGGTTACACGGTTCCTGCAAACTAACTTGGTGACTTTCTGATACTCGGCGTCCACTGCATTACTCAGCATTGTCATGCACTCGGTAGAAGTGAAGGCTCGGTTCATACTAACCACTCGGTAAGTTTTGAACTCGATAAATACTTGTGACTCGGTAGACATAATGTCACTCAGTTTACACTGTCCTGCTCGGTTTGCACTATCCTGCTTGGTGTGCACTGTTCTGCTCGGTTTGCACTGTTCTGATCGATTTGCACTGTCCTGCTCAGTTTGCACTGTCCTGCTTGGTTTGCACTGTTTTGCTCGGTTTGCACTCAGGATGCAAATAAGTGTTGTCACTAGTGGCAATCCTGCTTAATGCCAACAATATTTATCCCATAAATTTTATGAGTGCATCCTCATTTTGGAACTTGTCAATATGTGTATGAGTGGGAGGTCAATAAGGTTTATGGAAAGTTGGAAAAGGATGGAGTTTCCTAGGAAGGTTTCATCACTAAGTATATCATCATAGGATCTCTTAAATTTCTCTTCAAGAATGTCTTCGACTTAAATGATTTTTCCTTGGACATTTAAGAAAGTATAATTAGTCACATTAGTGCTCCTAGTTAGGGTTAGGCCAAAGCCAAGACCTTGGTTCATTGGTCTTTTAGTAGGCTCAAGAGGAGCCTTCATAGTTTCATCGTGACCTAAACCACCACCTTGATAGTTCTATTTCTCAGTAAACAATCTATGTGATTTGGGATAATTTTACTTAAAGTAATCAAGGAATTTGTTGTTAGGGGATGGAGTGTCTTGAGACAACCATCTATTAATGTTTAGTTCCATTCTTCTTTATCTAAGTTCCCAATGGATAGGAACATTAAATACCTAATTTTATTTGGTTGGGCCCCTCTTTTCTTTGTTTTATTTTTCTAGGATGGGCATCCTTAAGTGTGTGGGTCAAGGGATAATTCCCCTATTGTGAATGCATTTGATAGATTATATTTTCCATAGGCATTTTTGGTGATCTTGATGACTGAAACTGGGAGGTGAGTGTGGTCTAAGGATCAAATTGAGAGCGGGAGGAGTTGAAAACATAGGTTCCAATATCGATTCTAGGGTAATGGTTTGAATGTGGGAATGATGCTTCTAACACATGAATTTATGTGAAAGGTTGGGGATCTAATTTAATGGTGACTTCAATGCCATTGTGGGAGAACTTGATGCATTGATGGAATGTGGAGGGGAAGAACTACATGACATGGATCCACAAGTGATTGAGGAGGATTTTGTATGGAAGATCAAGATAAATAACATGGCATATTGTGTCTTGCATTGTTGGGTCCACCTTAATGGGTAGTGAAATATTGACTTTAGAGGTACACTCTAAATTTTCATAGTTATGACCTCCTATGTGATATCATGTTTAGTGTACCCCACTTGTGATATGAATTTCAAGGTATATAGATTTAGGGCTGAACCATTGTCAATCATGACCCATTTAAAAATAAAGTTGTTGACCATGAAAGTGATGCAGAGTGGGAGGTAATGATTTGGTTTGATGGATGACATGTCAGAGGGTTTGAATGAGAGGCCATAACATGCTGATAGGTGGCCTACAAGGACTTGTAATTATGTGGGATGAATTTCATTTGGGACAAATGAATCTTATAGGGCCTTGGTGAGGATCTCCTGATGGATGGCTGATATACAAAAAAAATCCAAGATGGAGATTTGTGTAGGTGTATTCCCAAGGTGGTCCAAGAGTTTATATTATTTAGTGGAGAAAGATGTAGTAGCGACAATGGAAATGGATATTGTATCGTCAAAAAATGGAAGCACTTCCATTTAGGACTGGTTTAGCCCTCCGAGTAAGTGGTTTGGGGTCATGTCAAACACCTTGAATGGGTCTTTGACTTGGATCTAGCTTTTTCCCTTGTTTCACCCCATTTTCCACTTCTTTTCTACATTATTTTGGAATCTTGACCTGAAACCCTGAGATTCTTGACCTCAAGGTCAAGGTCGACCTCAACCTTGATCCATGGTCCAAAATTCAAGATCCCAAAGTTTTCAGATGTTTGGTTTTGGAAAGATTTATTTCCCACTTCCGAGTCGGCTGTTTCGGGCTTCAGAACGGTAAAATCTCAAATTATATTTAATTTAGGTCCATTTCTAGGGGTAAAGGTTTAAATGGGAATTTAATTATCCTATGTGGGCCTCTCTAGAATTTTTTGCCCTAGACTAGTATAAAAGGAAGCCTTCCTCTCTCATTTCAATCCATCTTTTCATATCTCTTTTGTAATCAAGCATCCATAAAAAATCATAATCTCTCAAGCAAGCCAAATAAAGCAATCAAGAAAGCAAGAAAGAAGGAGAAGGAAAGCATTTAAGCATTCAGTCATCTTCAAGCATTCAAGCATTTAAGATCCAATTTATCAAGGAGATCCATTGGTAGCCATTGAAGGATTCAATCTCTATGGAGCCCTCTTGTTGAAGATTTCTCCATCCATATCCATTAAAACATCTTCCTATTCCAAGATCCATTCAAGATTGGTGTTGAAGATATAAAGAAAATTAATTGAGGACATCCTACATCCAATTATACATTCATTTGGAGCATCCATACTTGTGGTTTCAAGGATTTGAATCCTCCACAAGGGTTTTCAACATAGGCAAGGTGAATTGTTTCATTTACTTTGTTTATGACTGCAATTTCAATTCAATTTCAAGGTTAATTCCTAAATTGGGGTTTGACCAAGACAAAACCCTCTCCCCAACAAACTAAACCACTTTTCTTGCAGGAACAGGTACAAAACATCAAATTACAGTGCAGATCTGAGTACCCTTTTTGACAAAATTTTGGGATCCGCAAATAGATTTTTCGTCAGAATAATGCAGGTCAAGGTCGACATAAAGGGGCAAGATTGTGCCCCTATATTTGGGTCAAGGTCGACCTTTCTTAGAAAAGCAGAAGGTTTCTGGGTTTTCTCTATTTCTATGTTTCCAAACCAAATTCGGTTTTAGAATTTCCTAAAACTAAGTACAAACACCAAAAAACAACATTTTCCAGATCTGTCATATTTTGAGGTTAGTATTTGTATTCAATTCAATTAATATTTTCAATACTTCCTTCCATAATAGAATATAAGGTTTTCTCCTTTCTTCATATTCTTCATCGATTGATTCATTTATGCATTGACCATCTTCTTGTGGTTGATCAACTTGGATCTTTCCTTTGGGAATTTGGGGTATTGAAGAAGATCTTACCTTCCCCAATCCTATATAACCATTTTCAAACATTAAATTTTGGTAAACACACACATATATCTACCTTTTTATATATTACATATATTATTCCTCAACATATTGTGACTGTGTATTGATTATCTAGTCCTTTGACATGGATCATGATAGTAAAGGGCTCAACCTAGGTGATGCAATTGACAATGTTGTTATAATTGATGTAGGAAGTATTGTAATCCTTTCCATCACCATGGTCACCTTTTTTTCTAGGTCCTTGATTATGAGGTCTCTAATTTGTGTTAGCTAGGTCCTTGCCCATGTTGTGTTTAAGAAGCATGTTTTGGTAGATCTAAAGGTTTGCATTAGGCGAAGTCTATGTTGGAGGGTCAACCATAATATCTTTGTTATATATAAGATCTTGGATGTAATGCTTAAATTTCATAAACTTTACAGTGGTGTGTCCCTTCACACGGTGATAATCACAATAATCATTATCCTTGTACCACATAGGTTTGGGAGTAAAATCATCAAATAGTTGAGTTTGTGGGTACACAATCAAATCAACCTTGGCCATTTTGTAAAATATAACATGAAATGACTCACCCAAATTGGTGAATGTGCGCTTTCAAATGGTTATTTTGGATTTAGGGTTTGGGTTGTCCCTGGGGGATAGACATGACATTCATTTGATTGGCCATTAGATGAAAGATGGGAAGTGGTGGCTTAGGGACAGTAATGACAACCTAGACATACTTTGTGTCAGTATCCCCATCACCAAAAACATTATTGATCTTATTCGAGTAGTTAGGATGATTGTTGACAGGTCTACCATTATGGATTCCCTTGCAATTCTTGATGATGCCTTTGTCCAAAAGGACTCTTTCGATGTCTTAACCTTTCTCTCATATGCCTTTGTCCAAAAGGACTCTAAAAGGACTCTAAGAGAGATAGGTCATTCTATACATTGTGTGCATATTGTGGCAAAAATTTCTTAGAAAATTTTGTAAAGGTTGAGACTATACTGTAAGGGATCTTATAGAACCATTCAAGAGCTATTCCCCCTAAGATTTTTGGAAAGAGGCACATGAGGTAATTTTCACTATAGGAAACTGTTAACACTTTTTCATGTAGAATCACCATATAGCTATTAAGCTTGACTCTCAGATTTCCAATTCCAAATTCTTACAGGGAAAAGGTTAATTGATAAGGACCAAGTCCTTCTTCACTTTGGGCTCCATAGACCTAGGCAGGTGTACCTATCTTCAAACTCATTGCTTCACAATGAAATCCTATAGTGGATTAGGGGTTCTCACAATGATTTACTAATGTTTCTTACTGCAACTGATACAGAGCTTAAAAAGCCAATCTGTGATATTAACAAAAGTAAACAATCATTGTAGAAAAATGGCAAATGTGACAAGGGTATTCACCCTTCTTCTCTTCGAGTTCAAAACTCAGGTGGGATAACCTATCTCAGATCTACTTCTTCAAAGGATCATAACATTAGTTTATATCCTTGATAAAAACATTATCTTCTCAGTCATTTCAAATATACATGAAAGTAAATAGTCTTTTAAATTTGATCGATGATGAAATCCCTGCAAATCAAGGATAGACCAGTGACTTATCCATTGGGTAGAGAGTCAAATAGAAAAACATACATCTACAGAGATCTTCTAAATGAAATAGAAACAAAACCTAGGTGAAATGCCTTACAGATCACCCTTTCTTAAACACATTTAATCATCAGATTCTTGTAGCAATCCTGAACTCTCAGAAATTAATCTAAAGATTTAACCCTTTCCTTGAAAGGAACTAAAGACTAAACTCACAAATACCTGATAAATGGTATCCTAAAAACTGCCTTACAGATTCAAGACACAAAAGCTTCAGAATTAAAACAGGAAGACAACCAAAATCATGCAATGGAATTCTATTGTATTTAGGTAGAATTTCACTGTATCAATACATTTCAAAATTGACAATCATCCCCAAGAAATTCAACAATGGAGTTCAAGCCTCTCTGTCCAGTAAAATTTTCAACATCCTCCTACAAATGAGAGAAAAATTGAGATATAGCAAATGTGGTCAGTTCAAAACTCACTGACAGCTGTCTACAAAATATCTTCAACATTCCTCTTATCTACCCTGCAATTGATTCCCAAACCGATTTGATATCTGCAATCATGCCTCAACCAATTTGATCTTGATCCTGACCCTCGGATTTGAACCTGAACTACTCTTTCACACTTGACTGAAACTGAAAATACTCATCACCATTAGAATCCTTGTTCTGAGACCTTTCTGACAACATATAACACTTCATGTTTTGGATAAAAAATGAATTTTCTGGACATTTCTCCGTGCACAGGATCACCATTTAAATCTTTTGAATATTAACCTATAGTTTCAACTATATCATTTTCTGAATTCTTTTTAAATCTGCAATATTATATTATTTTTTGCATTATTTTCCATAGAAGCCACCAGATTTTGCCAAGTGTCCTTATGTGACTGGTTGCTCAGATTTGACCTTGGGTTTGACCACCTTATTTAGAGAACTGGCGACTGCTTGTATCTCTTAATCACAGAATGCTTTGGCTAACTGCAGTTAGCATCAGCGACCTGGTGAAAGCAGCATTCTCTAATTCTCAAAAATTTTCTCAACCGCAGTTAACTCCTAGCGAATTGGCGACTAGACGGTTCTCGGAATCGTGGAATGAATCAAATTGACCGCCATCTAACTGGTGACTGAGTGATTGGATATTCTCCAGATCACAGAATAAATTGACTTAACCACTAGGCATTGAGTGACCTTGCGATTGGCCTATCGCTAAATCATGGAACCATTTGGCTTAACCGCCAGCCGTTTGGCGAACTGGCGACTGCGACTATTAGACCTCCAGCACTGAATCGTGGAATGTTCTGCTAACTGTCGGATTCATTTCATGATTACACGATAGTTTTCCATGTGTCACCTTTGAGGCCACCTCAGCACTCTTCATCTACAAAATTACCTCTTCCTGGGTGTGGGCACAAAAATCGAGGTAGCTAGACAAGCTTGCATGGGCAGAGCCTCCTCCATTTGATTTACCTTCATTGTTTGGGTGGTTGTATTTATACATCAGAAATCCTCATCATGGCACGAATGTGGGATAATGAGTTTTGAGGTTTTAAAACACTCTCAGCATTCCCCTTCAAAATTGTGGGCCCACTGCGTACAGAGAACTCCCACCAAGCGGGCCCTCCAAGAGCCTCCGTGGTTCTTTACTTATACTACATTGGAGTGCTGGCATATATAAATGACTAAGACTCATGTTCCCTCTTGCATGTGGGATATATCTAATTTCATAAGTTTCACAACCCCGTACTCCAAAATGCCTGGCCTTCCTCATTGCCATGGCGTGGGGTCTTCTTAGTTTGTTATGCACTGGTGTCCCCTTATACACTGGCATTTGTCTTGTAGGTAGCTCCATGCAGTATGGCCCTTTAGATTGTGTGAACCCCCTTATGGCATGTGAATGAGCTGCTTCTGGACTTGCGTGAATCACCCTGGCTTCTCATGCTGGGGCCTCCGTTAAAACACTGCATAGGGTCTCCAAAAGATCACAATGTGCCAATACTCTACATAGGCAGCTTGTTGCCCATATGCGTTGGCTAATCCAGTCTAAACCGCCCCCCATTGGCATTTTCAAATTGGCATATCAAAACTCCTCATGCGATACATTGGATTTAGTGTGAACCTCCATTTTATTGTCTCTGACTTTTATTTGTTGGCCGCTTTATTTATTAGCTGTTTGGGCCTCCATTCTATTCATGAAGCCCCACTATCAATGTGTGAGCGGCTCATTGTCTTTGCTTTTGGCGTGAATTCTTATATATGCACAATAATCTTATTCATTTGTGCTAGTAGCTTCCAAATCTACTCACGAAAATCTGTGGTTTGATGCAACTCCCATACCAAGTGTTTTTATTAGCATTTCCATAGAATTTGTGCAGGCCTCCAGATTGTTTTCATGCACAGCTGCGCAAGGCATCTCCCATGCATTAGCACATGCCTCTTGTTCATCATCTCTTCTAAGCTCAAACTTGTCAACACTGTAGGTTTTGGTATAGTGGCAACAATTTCATGGCTACTCTCATCTTGCATTTTAGATTTTGCCTTCACCACAAGCTCTGATTTTGATGTTGCACCACACTTAATTACAAAAGGTGCAGTTGAGCCAGTGTTAAATTGCAATACACTCCATTGAACTACTTCAATATTCTCGATTATTTTGCAAGCTTCTGCAATGTGTCTTTGCGCACAAGGATGATCAATTTAAAGAAGTATAGGCATTCTCCCCCATAAGCTGGCCTCCCATTGCATTGATACACAAATAGTGTGAGGCTCTTTCCTTGAATGCGTGAGGCCCTTTTGTTATCTTGCTATGTAAGTTCCCAAACAAGTGTGAGCCACCATTGACCATTTGCAGCTGGCACTCATAACTCCAAATACCACCTCATATGCATTGGCTTCTCCATTTGCCATGCGCTACCTATTAAATTGCGTGTACTCCACACAGGGAACTCACACCTTTCATTTCATGAGCAGCCCTATCTTTTACGTGAGGCATCCTTTGACCGCAAGTCTCCTCCTTTCACATATTGCACAGGGTTCATTTCCTTGGCGTCTACAATACCCTCTCATGTGTTTTATTGCTTTGTGCTTGCATATGTTCTTGGGTCTCCAAATACTAACACTGGCTCCCAATTTGTTTTAATGTGTGGGTTGCTTGATCTTAATGAACTGGCAGCCTCCCTTTCATATTTGTTTACAAATTGGCACTTTCCTTTCTATTGGTGAGTGAGTCCTTAGACTCCTACGCACCCCTCTTCCTCTTCAATGGCAACTCCAAATGTGAGCAGCTTCCTCCACCATAGTGCGTGAGGCTATATGCAACACCCTCCACGCTGGCATACACTAATACATTGCAAGTCTCCAATGCCTTGCACAGGTTTTTCATGAGTATGAGCCTCAATTCATTTTCTTCTTTCATATCCACACTGGGCACCCAAAATATGTGTGAGGCTTCTTAAATCTGAATGCCCTAGCATTGACTGTTCATGCTTACGCACACTTACCCTCATACTGGTCACTGAAAAAGTCACAAAGTAATTATGTTCCATGAACAGTGCCAACATTAACCTTGGATGAACGGTCATTCAACATGTGCCAACAATTGTAGCTTTCATCCTCATTTCCTTGCAAATTTGAATAGTCTTATCTTTGCTTACCCAAATTCAGCCACTTAAAAGAAAATGGGACAAAACCATATTTAATTCGCAATCACACCAGTTCACTTTGTAAAATTGACCAATAACACTAACTGGCACCCAGAACTGACTTTTAAAACTTACCAAACGGTCTCTTAGGAACACGCCACCGAGCACACATGCTGACTTCCAACATTACAACATGTCGGTCAAAGGGAATTGCTCAGAAAGAATTGAGCTCAAAGTTATTCATGATCAAATATGGTCAATTGAAAACCAATTCAGTCTACACCTATCAAATCACATAAATTGGCTTTGGAACCAACCTAAAAAACTGACCGAACGAGACTTTCGGGGACCGGCAACTCAGGCTCTGACTTGCCCTCATACATGGAATATGAATCCATAATTATCTTCTGGAAAAGATCAAGTGGCTGGTTACCATAAAATGCCAAAGTCAGCTCGTTAGTATAAATCAGGATATAAGACAGTGAAAATCACAGAAATTGGGTTCGAAAATGGCCTGGAAAAGTAGACAAATGGATTGGCAGGGACTTGGAAATCATCAGGCATGTAGTCTCTCAGGTCTACAGTACGGAACCACATTCAATTATGCCAGACCTCAAACAGGGCACAAAATAGAAAGCCACAAAGTAGGGCACTTATAAAATTGGACAATGCACATTCAGAGAATTTTAACAAATTGCAAACGGAATGATACTGGAAAACAGGTTAAAAGGGCACATGGGGGGCTGAAGATTGGCAGGATGACTCACTCCCATGCCTACAATATGATGCCACAACTGGCATGTCATGAACAATCACAAGACAAAAGATACTCAACTGCAAACTGGGCCTGCTACAACAAATTGACACAAGCACAAATGCAAATTTAGACAAGTGCTCGAAACAAGACATCACTGAATGACTTGAAATTTGAAATTAATGACCTGGGATGCCTTCTAATGATAAAACAAGGGTGATGAACACTTGACATGCATGGTAGACCTCAGAATTGCATCCGGGAAAATAGGCTCAACAAGCACCTAGAGGGCCTCAAATTGTAAAATTTTAACATGGTACTCAAAAACCCATGTTGCTCTTTTTAGTACCAATAGTGTGTAGTACCCCGCCCGTAGTTCGCTTTTAGGTTTCTTTATGTTTCAGTGGTTTGACCGAATTCTTTTAGGTCACTTTTGATGTGATCAATTATTATGTTAATAAATGAAGATTATGGATTATTGTTCATCTTATGTGTATCAGGTATTGCATAGATTAGATGTTGATATCATTTGATGTTATGTTTGTATTTTTATATTGATTTATGGTGCTGATCCCATACTGGCATGTGTATGGTTGTCATGTGTTTGCATTTGTTTGACGTGTTTTTTTGGTAGAGGATGGAGGCGTAGTTACTTGCATAGTCAAGATCCACACGATTGACCGTACCCTATCATTGTTTGTCATATATTATTGTATGTACATGCTTCATTTTATGATGACAGGTTTGCAGGTATAGGGCATTGTCTTCCCTGAATTGGCAGGAGTGAGCGTGCCCACAAACATTCATCTCAATGGTAAAGAGGGGAGATAATACACAGACCCAAAACCCTAACCTAAGCCAAATTGTCCTAGGATTGGACAAGTGTCGGTTTGACTTCCCTACCTGAATTCACCTGGTTGGCATGAATTTGTGGATCCCTTCTCCTGTGTTTGTTTGACTTATTGTATTTGACTTTTACTCTGCATGATTCAGTTGATTTATGATTATGTGGGTGATTATTAATTTATTGATTATAGTTGAATTATGTTAATTTAGATTATTTTATGTGAATATCAATTTTAGGTGCATAGTTGAATTTAATGTTTAATTATGCTTCTAGGATTTAATTGAGAAAATTAAATTAAAGTTAATTATTTTAGTATTGGAAATTAATATTGATTATGTCCTAAGTTTATTATGATAAAATTTAATTAAAATCAAATAATTGATTATTTGGATTTAATTGAGTATTTAATTGAGAATTGGATTTTATTATGTTTGTGAGTATTATTAAATGATTAAATAATTAATTGCATGAATTCATGATGCATTAAGTATTTAATTTATTTAATAATAGATTTTATTATTAACATGTGCTTTATTGAGTTGAAAGTGATTTGTTTAAAAAATGTGACTTCTCTTTAGGAGACTAAGTTGAGTTGTGCACAATTATATTTATTTTTAATTATTAATTAGTAATTTCTCTCAACAAAAGTGGGAGAGTTTGATTAGGAGTTCTTTGTGTGAGTCATCTAGGGTTTTGCATGTTTAGTGGAGTTGAATCCCTAATAGGGGGATTTTGCATTCATTTTGATGCAATCAGTTTGTTGGAGCAATTTTGGAGAGAGCTTTCGGAGTTTTTGTGTTTTCTTTGTGTTCTTTTTGGAGATTGTGCAGGAATTCTGGGTGAAGGTTGCTTGCACTTGGATTTGGGATTGTATGCACTGTGATTCAGATCTGCAGGTGGAGCTTTTCTGTTGTCAAATCTGAGGGTTTCAGCATTCTACAGGCCTTCTTATTCAGTATTTAGCATTGGAATTGAGGTAGGGATTTGTGGAGTTTTCTTGTGAATTCATCAGTAGTTCTTTCTACAATTTCTCTATGTTTGTTTCAGTTTATAGATTAAGATTTGTTTTCTATTTATGCTTTAAATTTGAGGGTTAGAAAACTCATTAGAATGCTTTTTCATATTTTTATATTAACTTGGCATAGTAGGGTTATGTTGTCCAAATTTGGAGAGAAAATTCATCTTAGAACACATAGAAAATGAAAAATCAATCTCTATATAGTTAGTTCTATAGTTTGAATAAATTGATTTAGTGGGTTGTTGTCAAAAACCCAATTTGAATAAAAATTCCTTATTTTGGGAAAAAAAATCCCATTCTCTGTAAAAAAAAAATACAGTCAAAAAATAATTACCTGGAAAAGACAAGAAAACAAAAGATTAGCCAATGAGAGTCAATTTGTATGCTATAAGGAGAAGCAATAACAAATAAATTACAAGGAAGTATAAGACAAAATTGTGTGTGTTTAAAAATTATTTATTTGACCTGTTACCATTTCTGGCAAGTTGTCACAGAGAATCTTTTTACCATTTTTGGAAATGGCTTCATTAATATATATATATATATATATATATAGATCATGAATAATAACTTTGTTCTATTTACAAAAATATTATTTAAAAAAAAATTGTATTGAAAAATAGCAAAGTTTTAAAAAGCATTGAAAAGCTTTTGAATAAAATTGTTTTTTTAAATTTTTTTTATTAAAGTGAATGGGGAGGGGGCACGGGTCCTACCCTGTACCCCACGACAGATGGTACTGCCTTGCTAGCGGTACACAGTACCGTCGATAGGACAGACCTGTCGGCGACACCCATGGGTGCCGTGCGGTAGGCCTGCCCTGCCGATGACTCTGTGGTCGCTGTGCAGAGGGTGACCAGTGGGCGCGGGGACCACAGGGGACCCCCCCACATTTTGATTTGGTTTTTTTTAAATTATGTTAAGAATTTTTGGTTTTATGTTTTTTTTTTTTTTAATTTGTTAAAAATTTATTTTTATTAATATGTATTTTAATGTTAATACATTTTATTATTATGTTTTATTTATAATTTTATTTAGAATTAGTAAATTATGTTTAAATTGCTAAGTTTTCTAAGTATGATTTATTAATTGTATCTATTGAAAAGGCAAGCATATTTTGTTTACTAGATATTTTAATAAATTTGGTTTAATAGAGTAAAAGATAATAATTTTTTAATGAGATTATTATTATTATGCTTATAGTAAACTATCGAACGTAAACTTAGTTTTGGAACTAAATATGATTTAATTTATTAAAAGATTTTTAGGATGAGTTGTATTTTAATTATTTATTTAATTAGAGTCAATTCACATATCTAATGGGACATAGGTTACTCAACAAATTTTGAGCTAGTCATCTGTTTAGTTGGACTTTGAATTCGATTGGCAAAATAGATTAGCTTCAGATGAATCAGTCGAATTTGAGTTAATCATGTAAATCTAGTTTAAGTTTGATGTATAAGATGCTTAATTTTACCATAGATGTGTTTGAAATATGTGTGCAAATGAGTCTTTTGTTTAATTTTGAAACGTAGGTATCATCTTGTATCTGAACATGCACCTTTTTATACTGAAATTGGGCATTTTTCATTATGTTGGATTCTAAGGTACTTTTTAGGAAATTTGTTTTGCTTATGATGTTACTAGAATGATTAATTTTCAGAATTTCCTAGTGGACCTTATATTTTAATTTAGTTGTGATAATTATGGAACGTATTTGATTATAGTTTTTATTTCAGATAGAAATGGCGTGAGTGTTGTATTCTTCGTGTCTTCTTTCACATTATGGGTTGTTGGGAACTAGAAGACCTAGGAGGATACAAAGGCTGGGGTATGTGTTGGATGTTCTATTTCAGCTATATTTTGATGTGTGTGTATTTTATTTGATTATCATTCCTGTTTGACCATTGGGCTCATGATATATTGTACTTTGTTTGTAGTATCTCTATAACCATATCTAGTTCTTTTGTGTGAAAATGGATATGAGGTTATGTAGTTGTATACCTGATTAGATCTAGGAGAGATATGTGAGCCTAGGGTAGTTTACTTGGACATGTAATAGGAGGTGGCTTGCAATAAGCACCGGGGCCCACAAGTGGTTGCCAGGATCACTTATTGTAAAGTTTCAGTAATCAAGTGATAACCTACTATAATTAAGGGGTATTTAATTGAACCTAATAAGATATAAGTCCTCACCCATGCTTGAGTGCTAGTATAGACTAAGGTGGAGTCGAGAAGATGACTAGCCCCCTTTTAAGGGATGAGTTGGCATAGTTGATGACTTCGTCAGTACGAGAGGTCATTGATACTGTGTATGGTCACTTGGGTGCTGGGATCCAGAGAGGTTACTAGGAAAAAACTCAAGGGTTAGATGTACATGATGACACCTTCCTATGCATAGTCTGGTTATTCTACATGTGTCAGTTGCCTCTAGATTAGTGACTTGTACCTTTATCTTTATCATGTGTACCTTGAGTTAGAGTGCTTTTTAGGATCCTTCTGCTTAGAGTTCTATCCTTGTTTTGTATTGGTTATCCGATTGGGGTTTGTGGTTATCTCCTTAGCACGATGGCATAGGCCTTTGTGGTTCTACATGGATGGGTGGTAGTGATTCTTTACCATTTGAGATTCGACGTCCTGGTACCAGTGCTTGATGGTGATTTCACAGATGGATTCCTTATGATGCTTCTTCTTTGATGTTCTTTCTTATCTTCATTATTTGTAATCTTGTATTAGAGTATCACATGTGATACCTAATCTAGAGATTGTACTTTTATGTTAGTTTTATTACTACATACCCTGCGACATGTGCAGTGGATGTCAGTTTATTAGTTGTCATGGATGTCCATGAAGATTGTATTTATTGTTATATCATGTAATTGTAATTTATAAGTTATGGAATCTTTTGTTGATGTTAGTTCTTTAGTTTCATTTGTTCTTAAGTAACTCTACGTCATGGAACCTTTGAGTCTTGTAATATGTGATGGATGTTGTGTCAATGTGAGTAAATGGTAATTGCTTTCGTATTGTTGTTTATCTTGTTTGTAAACTTAAAAAAAAAATTATTCACCAAACTTAGTAGCATGTTTAGGTTAAATTGTCTTGGGTTCCCTGGTGGGGTGTTACACAGTGGCTCTATCTGTGGACGCGTGCCCCATGCGGGCATGTAGAGAAACCCAAATCTCTTAGTAAAAGCAGACCAACCAAACTTGAAATTAGACATTTCTCTTTTACTTCTCTCTCTTCTCCTTATTCTCTTCTCAAACTAGGACCTTTTATTTAAAGTAAACACACAACTGAAAACAAAGCGACTGTACAATGTGCACACTATTTACAAATGGACCACAATCACAAAACTTGAATCATCATTTACCTCTATCAAATGTCTGATTCTCATCATTTGGGAATATGATCATTCTGTATAACTTGCTTCCAAGCAATTGACCATTTTGAAACAAATTTGTATATTTCATGCCATTGTCATATTCTTTGCTATCATTACATCTATCATCTTGTGGCATTAAAAACTCATACATTTTCTGAAAGGATCCATAATTTGAAAAAAGTTCTTCATACTCAGAGCACAGTGAACATTCATATGAAACATGATATTCTTCACTATCAATCTCCTTAACATGTTCAAATAAGAACTCAACTGGCTGTATTGAAAATGTAAAACATTTTGTCTCAATTTTATGCGTACTACACAAGCATTCAAGTGAATCATCATACACTACAACTTGTAGCTTCATATTTGGTTCATCCCGGAAAACAACATCATGCTGGATTGAAAAAATAAAATACTCATTTTCAGCCTGATAACTTATATGCTCTTGCTGATTCACTTCAACATCCTTAAATGATAGTGCATCAACACTTTTATCATCATCCCATGTTTGCAAAAATGAACATACCTCTAGCTGAAACAAATGATCTGATGTAAAATCTGAATCTTCTTTCAGCTCCATGTAAAACATTTCAGAATGTGGTTCTGATAAATCAGCATGCCATTCATTGCACATGTTCTCATCTTGGCACACATCTTCTTAATGTAGATCACTGCTACAAGAGACATTATAAGCGTTATCAACTTCCTCTTGACTAAACATTGATTTCGTGCCATTAACAATATCATAAACATCAATGTCCATGTCAAATAAGATGACATCCATTTTTGGTTCAAAGGAAATATCAGACTTGGTCTACACATTATATGAGGTACTTTCTTGAAAACTCTCATAAGTCAGTTCATACGAATCTGCCATTGACCCACCAGCAGCAACTTCACATTCATTCTCATGGTCTTTAGGGTCAACAACCTCGTATGAAAAGTCACAAGATGCAAGCATACAAATTGAAAAATTCATGTTATCAATATTATCATCTGAAACAAAAGAATTTATCTCTATTTTATACAAATCAACATATTCATAGTCACATCTAGCACATAATAAGTCTTCTTCCTTTTTGAAAGGCTACATATAAACCATTTCTTTATTTTCACAAAAATCAAGGTCATTATGGCTCCATGAATCCTCCTCCTTAACCAATTCTTCATTGGGACCAAGGACTGAAGTTTCTTGGTTGATATCCTTTTGTGCAAAGGAATGCTCACAACAACTTTCATCTCCATCATAGTTGACACTTTTTTGTTCATAAAAATTTTCCTCAAACTAGAATGAGAAATCTGCATTATTGTGCTAAAAGGAAGAAAGATCCATAGGATGAATAGATACATCGTCCATCATGGATTCATCTTCAATGTCTTGACATTCATTGATCTCATCATCAACATAATAGTTAGCATTATCAATATCACAATCAGATTCAGTACCAGCAAAGTAACTAGATTCAATATCATCAAAGTCTGATAGAGCTCCCTCATTTGGCACTTCAAAATCATCACCTAATAAATCATCAACCCCTTTTTTACTTTCCATATTTGACTGCAAGCCACTTGTCTCTGCAACCCCAAAAATGAAACAATTAGTTTCCAATCCATTAGTTATGTAACCATTGTAAACATTTATCTCTTCCTTGAGAGCATCATAACATTCCTTGCTAACCATATTGACATTAATATGAGGAGAAACTACTTTCTAAATATGTTCTTCACTCTCATTTTGAGTTGAAACACCATTTGGAACATGGTTAGTAAAATTAGCTGGCATGAAGACATCTTGGCATTTGTCTTCATTTCTTGGTCCACACCCATCTAAAGCACTTGATATATCATGACAGCGATCCTTAGTATATGGAAGACCCCTTGGGATGATTCCATACAATAAATTATTTTCAATATGTACTGCTATCATGAATGCATGATGCAGATTCTTAGGCTTTTTATCTCTTAACAAGTAACTCATCTTTTTATCAAATGCCCCTAAATAAAGAATCAAACATACAACATCATTTGGTCTAAACTCCATAGGGATTTGACCCAATACTTTGCAAATCTAAAATTGAAAGGAGGAACCAGCTCACCATTCTTTATTTGTATCTCCATGAAGTTTTTTATCACTGTAATTGGATCAACCTTTTCACCAAACCTCTCCATAAAAGAGGATCTTAGCTCTTCCCACGAAGATATAGAACATTCTGGCAAGAAAGAGAACCAACACCTTGCATCCTCTGCCAAAGATTGGATAAACAATCTCATAACGCAATCCTCATATTTGATATCAAAATCCTCTACCAAGTTCATGAACTTAGTACAATGCTTTTCAGCATTCTCCTCTTTCCCACCATTGAATCTTGGCAAATTTTCTCAGATTTCGGATGGAAAAGAATTTGGGTAACCACTGATACCTTCAAAATTTATAGCTAGATACAACTTAATGTTGAAACTCTATCTATTACACTGCTGTAACATCTTATTAGACATGGTTACACTTGAACATACACAAGGCTAGAAATATTCAAAGTAAATTTTCACATGCCTTCATAACCATTTCAATTTGACCACATAGAGCTTGATCAAACTTGTCAGAAAATTTACATAATACAGAAAAATAATGAAAGCTGGAGATAACAACAAAATAGTATGCAAATGACATTCCAATATTTTTTCCTTTTAACTAGTGCTGATATCACTTTGTAGGGAAACCATTTGTGTATTCTTCTCCCCAAAAATATGAAGATTACCTGGACCAGAATTGGTGACTTTGCTGGGGAAGAAGTAAAAGACAACAAGTTTCCTTTCTTGGCTGGATCATCCCAGAGTCTCGGTTGAAAGTAAAGAGTCAGATAAATAAAACACATTTGTAAAATTTTCTAAGTGTTGAGTGGCGACTCTGAGTTCTCTGTTTGATCAGTGCAGTTCCTGATAAATAGTGTGTACATCCTGGTGAGGTTTTGGTTGATTGGAAGAAGACACAAAAAATTGTAAAATTTTCCTCTTCAAGGAGGTGGTGACTCTACATAGCAAAGAACTTGATGGAGCTGCATGGCGAGCTCTAGATCTGCCTTGCCTTGCAGTCAACAAGTTGAGTTCCTGCTACTGAACTTTCAAGTATTTTGGTTTTCATATGTATTCTTTTTATGCAAATCAGTTGTAAAGAAAATGTGTCCCTATCAAGTGTTAAGCACTACTGTATAGAGGGATGATATTAGTGGGCAATTCCTCATGGAGGAATATAGGCCCTTTTGTTTTGATGGAATTGAAGGTGCCCCTAATGAGTTCTCTACTAAGGATGGGGAGTGCTTGCCTAGATTCATGGCTGATGGATCTGTTTTGGCAAGCCAACATATATTTGATGTCATGGGTCTTTTTGGTGAAATGGATATTGAACATGAAGATGTTGCTATGAGGCTGCTTGTGTAGACATTTACTGATGGTGCAAGGAATTGGTTCCTATCCTTGCCTTCATGTTCAATCCCTTCTTGGGATATATTGAGAGAAAAATTTGTAGAACATTTTGGTGAGGTTGCTGCTCTCAAGAAGAAGATTGCAAGGAGAAAAATTGAGATCTGGAAGTTAAAGGAGGACATAAGATTGCGAAGACTAGTGGTTCCTTATGTTGATCATGAGGAGGCCAGTGTTTCTGATGTTGATTCTCATTATGTAGAAAGTGTTGACTATGAAGCTGATGTTGAGGTCAATGCATATGATGATGCTGAAGATGAATATGAAGTTGACAATATTTCCAGTTTGTTTGCAGATTTTTCTTCTATTCAGCATGAGAAGGCAGCTTTCTTGTCTCGGTGTGATAATGTTTTGTGTGAAGGGCAGAGTATTGGATATGATGTAGATGATGATTCCTGCAGTGTTTTCTTCACACAAGATGATCTAAGGCCAGATATGTCCATTCTTGTCTTGGATAGGGATGATGTTTGCAGCAATAGGGGTGAAGCTGAGGAAGATGAAGACAAGGCCCAAAGTCCATTGAGCAGTGAAAGGATTTCAACACTCTTGGCTGAAGAATTCCAAAGGTATACACCTGGTGTGGACTTTGATTTGTAGCTCCCCTTTGACATAGTCTTTGACACTGATGATGAGGCCACTATGCAAAGTGATCAGAATGACCCATGTGTACTAAAGTTCTCCTCATGTAGTGACTCTACAAAAGAAGAGGTAGAAGGACATGACAATGTGTTTTCCTATCATAGAAATTGCAGTGATGAACAAGTTTCTTGTTCAAATACTTTTCCTTCTTTTGCCAAATATGATAGTGATGGTGACAGTGTTGAGGACTTTGTCTTCAATAATTGGGACAAAAACTCTTTTGATGCAAATAATGATGCAGATCAGTTGTCTCATTGTCACAATGTTTCTAAAATAGACCTTCACTTGGTTCATGATTTAGTCAGTGGTGGTATCATAGATGAACCAAGTTTCTCAGTGGCCGAGGCAATACATGAAGGCAAATCAGAGGATCCAGGTCCTTCTCAGCCAGGTATTTTTGTGGTAATGCATGATGATCGATATGTTTTATTTTCTGATGCATTACTAGATCAATTTTTTGTTTCCAATCATCAGGAAGAAATAAGTGATGCACCATACTTCTTGGAGTATGAAAATGCTTGTGACTAGAAAGGCATGGGTAGTGATCAGTATAGTTTCTTTTTTCTTCCCATGGTTGTTCACATATGTTGGCAACAAGATGATCATGAAAATTGCAGATGGTTGGTCACATATGTAGATGAAAATTAGATTTTTGATTTGGGAGGGTCGCTGATTTTCTTTTGGTGGCCTGGGGCCACCAAGTAAAGATTCATTATTGTAAATACTTGTAAATATTTTCCTTTCCTGTTGTTTGGTGTCTTTGTTTTGCTATTTTCCTGGTCTGATTGCCATTTTTTGTGAGGGATCCTTTGTTTTTGTCCTGTGGGTGGTCTGCTCAACCTAAAATTCTACATTCTTGCATGGGCACAAGTTACCCATCATCCCTAGACAGAGCCATTGTTAGCACCTGTAAAATTTTCATGGCTATATAAGTTTTTCCCTGGCCTCTAAAGTGTTTTCCTTGTCTCTCACTTGAAACCCTAGGTCAAAAATTCATATTTATAGCCATTGGGAGGAAAAACCCTAATTTGTCCAAGCCCTGTTCTATTTTGTCATTACTTTTTTGGGCCACTTAACTTCCCTTTCAACATGTGATCATTTTCCCTCTTGGTGTTCGCTGAATCGCTTAACAATGGTTCCATGTCCCTTTATCCTTCAGTGATTTAGCGAATAACATGTTTGTCGCTAGTTCTCCAAGTCCTTCGGTGGCTTGCAATTCTATTCAGCAATTGGGCGAATGCTTTGGTCACGTAATCTCTTGTTTCCTAGCAGTTTCCTGTTAACCTTCAGTGACCTGGCAGGTGGTTCCCTTTTTCTTTAGTCACGTGATCACTAGATGTCTGGCGGTCTAAGGTCAGGAAGTAGTTAAAGCTTGAAAAGGATCTACGGTGTCGTTATACCGTTGATGAAAGATGCATGGAAGTTAAGCTTGCGCTTTAGTGACGATCGTCCGATCTATTTAATAACTGAAGCTTTGCAGTGGGCCCTAAGTGCGAGGTCATGCCATCATGTTCATTTCTTATTGGTCAAGTTGGAGTATGAGGTGGAGGTTGTCAGGTGACCTATGTGCGATAAAAGAGTTGTATGACCGCTTGTCAGATATTGTGATGTGGTCTTCTTTGATTGGACAAGGTTATGGTGATATGGCATTTGTTAGTGGGCCCGGGGTTTGTAAAAGTATTTAGCGACTTGGTGAATGAAGAAATGTCAAAGTATGTTTCCCTTTGGTCACTGATTCTTGTAATAAAAAGATACTGGTTAAAATCTTTTAGCGACTCAAGTAAGGCTTGTGTTCTCTTGTTCTCACAATGGAACCCATGGTTAAGAAAAGTATTCCGCGACTTCGAGAATGGTCTCAGTCGCTTATTCTCAGGACTTAACCCCAATTGAGAAAATGATTCAGAGATTTGGTGAAGTCTTTGGTCGCATAATCTCCAGGTGGGTGTGGGTTATTATAAAGTCAGAGTATGGTTAGTCCCCAGTGGTTATGTTTCACTTTCCATGATTTGCGACTGTGTGGTCACATGGTCTTGGGTTCCTGGCGGTCTATGCCTTAGCATCTAGCGAATCGGTGAACACAGTTATCTCCAGGTCACTGAAGGAAATGGTCAAGCCATGAAACATCTAGCAATTTGGTGATAGCCACAGGATGAAGATAGGATCAATGACCAGCGTGTAATCTCGAGACATGACTCAGGGTTAGGAATCTATCTGGCGATTTAGCGATGGCTTGGGTTTTGCTTGTTCTCGTAATGTAACCCGGGGTCAAGGAAAGATTGTGAGACTTGGCGAATGCAGTGTTCATGTGATCGCCTGACCAGACCATGGTTAAGAATTGTATTTCATGACTTGGAGAGTGCCTTCAATTGCGCATTCGCTGAATGACTAAAGGTTAGTAAGCTTGCCGAGAGAAGTGGGTCTAGATTTCCAGGTGTTGCTGATGTGCTCATTTCCCATTCACCGAGAGACTAATGATGAGGCTGGAGAATTTTCAAAGCTCAGTTGACTATTATAAAGGTTAATATGGGCCGCTCGATGTGCTGGGAAAGACTGAGATTGACGGTCATGTTTTAAGCTTGAGCCTGTTAGCCGTTATTTTTCAAATTCAAATCTTTCCAGGGTTTTTCCTCTAGGGTTTGAAGCAGAGGGCCATATGAGACAAAAGGGTTGTTCAGAATTGATTTCTCTAGGACAGTTGTAGTTAGGGAATGATGTAGATGATATGGGTTGCCGTGCAGGTCTAATTTTTTTGTCGTGGGGTGCCATGCTGAGTAAATGCAAAGGACTATTATTTGACACAGGTGGCTAGGGTTTTGATTGATGTCAGAGATCTCCATGTTATGTACATGCGAAATCTTTCTATTTGGTCCTAGCATTGAAGTTTGTTTTTCCTACAACAAGAAATCAGTTCAAATCATATCTGCAGTAAGCCTTGAGTATGAAGCCAAATATTTGTACAATCAGATTTGATCTGATTCTCCCAGGTTTCAAGGCTTTGCCTATATTCTTTCATTTCTTGTTCAGGGTGGTTGTTGTAGACCTAATTTTGCTCTAAATGATCTGCAGCTTGTTGCAATCCTTGTTCCTATAAAAGGATTTTCAAGATCATTTAGAAGGATTCCAATTTTTGAGTTCCAGATTTTGGTTCCATGAAGGGTCCTATTCCTGTAGATATTTTCCTTTTTCTCTACATACAGGGTGTTCCCTCTTTCCTTTTTGGTTTGGAGAAGATAATATAAGTTGTAACAGTCTCTCTTATGTATAAGAATTCAATAATTTGTACTGTCATTAGACTGTCTCCATTTGAATCCCGAACTTGTTGATTACAACATCAAGGATGTTTAATCTTTCTATTTGCATTTCCTATGTGTCTGCAATAGAGTTGTCTTCATAGAGATAACTGAGTTCAAGATTAGTTTTAAGATGTGTATGAGCTGGGGTATCAAGGGTATCTCATGTTTGTCTTTCAGTGGATGTTGATTAATGTATTGCTTGTTTATAGGTCTCTTCTAAGGGGAGGGTTAAAATCCTTTGAATAGGTGATAGCATATTTGGGTACACAGGTGGATTGTTGAAGTGAGGTCTGATGAATGGTGTATGATTGATGTAAGGCATCAACATATTTGAATGTATTGTCTTCTTGTTTCATAGCTCTCTGTTGCAGTGATGTATTTGACTCTGTTGCCCATTGGATAAGGCACTGGTCTATGAGAGACTTAGGGTATCTCAGGGGTCCTTCAACCCAACATTAATCATTCAAATGAACTACCTTTCCCTTTCATGTTGGTTGTTGTTAGAGTAGGTTTCTAGGTTTTAGACTCATTCTATGAAAATGGGTTATTGCATAAGGTTATGATCTCATTGGGGTACAAGATACCTAAAGGAGTCTGAAGGCTATTCCACAATAATCTGTCTGCAGGCCTTTGGTTTATCAAGAAAGAGTTATGAGTATGCAGATAAGGCAATACCTGCCTGAGTGATGTGGAGCTCAAAGAAGGAGGATGCTCTTTGTCCTCATCAATTGGCCCTTTTTCCCTATTAGACTTTGGAGTGGAGACTAATCAGTTTGTCATAGTGTAAACCTGATACTGTGTGGGAACAAGTTTAAAGGCCAACAAAAACCTCTTGAAAACCCATGTAAAAGTTCTTAACATGATCGATTGGATCTCCCTTCCCCCTATATTTTTCAAATTTGGGAGTCTCAAAGTGCTTGGGAAAGGGGATTGTGTGATGGCGCGATCAAATGGGTATATGAAGACTTCTTAAAACTTGAAGGTCTTGGTTTCAATGTCTGTGTGTAGCCCTCAAAGAGTGTTCTTCATTTCCTTTGAATTAGAGTTGACTAGTTGTGGAACATGTATACGCATGACATTAGATCCCAAAATTCAGTATGGGTTAGATGGTGGTGGTGAATATGCTGGGTTTTGGAGGGGATTTTGTGGGGTTTGATAGGTGGGTTGGGTAGCTGTGTAAGTAGGATGTAATGATTGCTACACTAGGTATTGTACTTGATATTGTGGTGGGGGTGCTTGTGGTTCTTATTATGTTGGGTAGGTATGCTAGGCTTGTAGTTGTCATTGTTAGAAGGAAGGGGTTTTATATGGTGGTGGTGGTTGATAAGAGGGAAGTGTTTTCATTTGGCTTGCATAGGTGGGATATGTTTGAGTGCTCCTAAAAGTTGGGTATGAACCTTGTGTATGTGTACCCATGAGTGGTGGTCCAAGGTAGTTTACATAGGCTTGTGAGTTAGTTGATTGTGAGGGTGCTACTATTTGCATTGTGGTTGATGAAGGTGCAACCAAATAGTTGACATATGATGGAGGGAGTTTGGCCTATTGCCTTGGTGGTGGTGGTTGCGCTATAAATTGTATAGAAAATCACAAGGTGAAGAATGACAGGTTGGAACTTTGTGTTTGGGCTCCGTGAGGTGGTTCTTGAGAGATTTATGTGGTGAATGTTGGAACTTGTGTGAAAAGGGGTGGATCTATGGGTGCACTTGTCTATTCCTACATGGGGGGTTGTCATGAAGAAGCACCTAGAAATACGGGGAATAGAGTGGTGGTTATAGGGGCTTGCAGGATGAGTAGTTGATTCTTAGAACTTGTAGGGGGAATCCTTATTGTATATTGTAGAATTCATTGGAATTCTTGTGGGATGGAGGATGTTTGTGATGTTTGTGTGATGACCTTCTATTGTGATGTAGGTTGTTGTGGTGGTTGAATTGACAAGGTCCATGCAATTGTGAAGGGGGTTTGTTGAGGTGTGGATGTGGAAAATTCTTGTGAAGGTAGTTGTGTGGACCACTATGGTGGGTTGATGGAGGAAGCTTCAAGAATAGAGAAGGGGGTTTTTTGTGGTGTGGAATTCTCTAAGGATTTCATTTTTGTGGATTGGTTGGATTGTGGTAAAGTAATCTAAATTTGAGTAGACACAATTTTGGGATCTAGGATCTGTTGGATGATGCAGTTCCAAGATTTTGTTGATGCATGGAATGAAGGTATTGAACTTGGTAGATTTAACACATGAGGTATGGATGTGTATTCATGTGCAAATTTGGCCTTGATTTCTTCTTTGTTTCTCCCTATGCTAGCATTAACCATGGTGACATAACTAGGTCGATTGATGAAGGCTTGCATGATGCTAGTGATGGTAAATTCATCTCGATCAAACCATATTTCTTTAATTATCACTTGGTTATTGGGGTCAACGGGGACCATATAATTATTAGGATTAGGCATTGTGCTAGAATAACCAATGGTAAGATTAGAATCCATATCCTTTCTCTTCTTAGAATGTGTCTAGAGTGGCATGAAATGTATGATATAGGATGTATGGAGGATTATGGATGCAAGTGAGTCTAAGATGACTAAGGATGGGTCATGAGGAAAATGAAAAATGAGGATGGTTCTCTAAGAATCTAAAGGATGAACTGGTGTTGAAAAGGTGTGCATTGATACCTAGTGAAGATTCAAATGGATGTGATTGTCAACCTAGGATAGATTGATGGTCTTTAGAGGATAGGATTGTCAGTGTAAACAAACCTCTAGATCAAAGTGATGAGGCCACAAAGATACAATGAGCTACCCTAGATAATTCTTAGTCAAAGAGTGAAGCTACAAGATGGGTCTGATTAAGATGTAGGTATGAGACAACTCAAAGATATGACACCAAGTTGGGGATGATTTCATTCTATTGGATTGGGTTTGATTTCTTTTGACATTGGTTTGACTTGATGATGAAGTTTGGAATGACAATCTAATGTTGAAGGGTGACTCTAAAATGAAATCGCAAAAGGATGAAAATGAAAGACTAAAATAAAAAACTTGATGGAAGAATGGAAGGATAGATTGATGACGTTCTAGTTTTGGTTGGTATCAAGGCCAAGAAAGTCATAATTCATTTGGTATCTTCTCATGTAGTTTGTGACTTTATTGTCGAAACACATTGCATCATATTGATCAAGTTCTTGGGCACACTTTGGGTTGGTTTCATAACACATTTTTTATGCTTGATGACACAACCAACTATTTTATTCTCTTTATATTCAAGGGGTAACTTGACTTTGACTTTCTTAGGTTTCCCCGTGTTGGACATTGACTCAAAATCTTGTCACAAAACCTAAGTATGGATGGCTAAAATTTGATTATAATGACAAGATTTTGATAATTTTAACTCTATCAATTTAGGTAGTGACTACAAAAGTATGCTTTATCTTGATTTTGGACATGATATTTAGACTTTGGAGATTTATGCAAATAATTCTACAAGAGATAAAGCAACCTTGTAGGAGTAACATAGTTTAGAATTTTTTTGATCTCTTTGGAAAAAGACTTATTGTAGATCTCTTCATTTTGTGTATGTTTGAAAATGTTATCACTTGTCCAATTTACAATAAATACAAGTCATACACACTTTAGCCTAAGGTTAATGGTTTCAATATAATGTTTGTAGGCACACATGAGTAAAATCCATGCTTGGTACACCTAACCCTTGTGTGTCATGTCCCCCTTTAGAAAATGGGTAAGCCAATGTAGAGATGAATGAAAAATGATACACTTCAACATGCCTTTAAGGCTTGGGTGAATAGGATATCCTCTTATGAGGGCTTACCCTAATTTCAATGATGGAATCCAAAAGCCTTCACACCTCGCAACCAGGGGTGTACGCATGGTGAGTAACTTTAGACAATTACACAATCCTCTTACACTACAAATAGTTATACCAAGGCAAAAAAGGTGAGTTATACTTTAAGGCTCATTAGTAAGGTCTATGGCATCTCCCCAATCAGTTTGTATGTGCATGAGACACTTAAGTCTCCAGTTGACCATGTTGGCTACTTAGGCACTTTAGCCTGATCTAGGTTATCATAAACATGCCTCTCTTCAGCTTGGCATGATAAATTTGGATTTTACTCACAAATTATTTTCTATACCAGTCGGGGTGTTTACTGGTTTGAGGTCATTCTTTGAAGGGGAAACAATCCCTCGAAATAGGCCTCTCTAAAAAATATGAAAAATTTGAGTGTTAGCAACACTTTTGTCTTGCACCAATGACCACAGGAGCTAGCAAGAGAGGATAGTGTGTGTTGCAAGTGGGGCCACTCTAAAAAAGTGCAAGTGCACAAAACACTTCAAGAATGGGGTTCATTAGCCATCAAGTTAGGCAAAATTTGTTAACTTCTAGGAAATAAAGAAACTCACACAAGGGTCCATTTTTTAAACACCAACTCCAAAGATTTTTTGTATTATTAAATTTTACGCCCCTAATCGAAAGTGTAAGTTTGCATTATTATTTTTAGCCTTTTTTCCCTTTTAAACATGCACCCAAAATTGAAATGTGATGTGAAACTTTTTTCAATTTTTAACTGAGTATAGATTTTAAGCCCAAATAAAAATGTTGAAGTGATATTTGACATACATTATACGTTTATATTTGACCCACAGATCCCAAGAACCCTTGCATGCAAACACTTGTCATAGAAAGAGAGAGAAGTAAGAAGCTAGATAGGCCTGAACACATGGATCCATGAAAGATGAGACATTCTTGATGTGCAAAAACAAGAAGCAAGAAGCTAGATAGGCTTGAACACATGGATCCATGAAAGATGAGACATTCTTGATGCGCAAAAACAAAAGTTGCAATTCAATAAAATGAATGTTTCTCAATAAAATTACAAGAGAGATCAATCCTTATAAAAGGAGATCAAAACCCTAAAAGGGTGAACAAACCTAGGTTGCATGATAATAATTAATAAAAAAATTAATTATTATATGCCTAAAGTTTAGCTTAAGCATAAAGAGACAATACGTGACTTAGTAATTAAATCAATATGATTTAATTAATAAGAAAACAACTCATTACTCTAATAGTTTATTAACCCCATAATCAAAGTGTAAATTATTTTTGAGTTTAAAATTTAAATGTGATCCTGTTGGCTTAGAAAGCATTCTCATAAACCTACATACAAACCAAAAACATAGTAGTGGAATGCAATCCTGCCAAAATAGAAAGAGTTCCTATGGATCTATCAAAAAAATAAAAATGAAGAAAACAAAATCAATATTTGTTTAATATCTGCACTTACCGAATGCATTCTCACTGGTCGTGAATGGCAATCCCGCTAATCAATGAGCAATCGTGCTGAGTCAAATTATGATACTATAGGTCTAGGAGAAATATAGTCGAGTTACATTTTTTTACAAAGAAGGTTTTAGATTTTTTTGGCCTTAAGGCTTACAAACAACATCCCTGCAATGTCAAAGTGAATTCTCGTTGGGTCATATCATGTTCCCGCGAGTCTTTGGAAAAGAAGAAAATGACAAAAAATAGAGAGATTAAGGTCTCAGGTAGGCCATAGAGGTCCAGTTTGTGGGATCAAGATCTTGCAAGTTTAATGCACATTAGCACTAATGGTACTCGCATTCTTTCCTGTTTATATTTTGACGTTTGTGTAAAAATTGAAGACACTTACAGGAGCACGATTCATTCCTCTTGTCGTTTCTACCCCGCAAACATCAAAAATCTCACAAAAAACCAGTCAAAACACCAAATTTGTTAGTTTGAAGGGGTTAGCTTGCAAGAACAAAGATAAAACAAAAATGAGCTGTAGAAGTGGGTCTCATCGAGCATGCCAAAATGTATGTAATGAAATGTGTGTTAAAGGAATGAGATAAATAAATAAGACATTTAACTACACAAAACCAAGTGAAACATATATGATAAGACAAAGAAAAGCATAATAAACCAAAGAGGATGCAAAACCTTATACACCGTAGAATCTTTACTTGATGTGTAGATGTGTCCAATGGTTTGGATGTGTGCTCAAATGTTGTTTTCTCAAGATTCAAAGGTGAGTAGGGATTTTGGTATTATAAGGCTATGGTTCATATATTTTCTCTTCAAAAGGGAATGATAACTTTGCTTCAAATGGTGGATGATTTATGAAGGATTGAGGGCTCAATTTATAGGCTAAAAGGTGAGGGAATGGACAGTTGAGATGCAATCTTGAGGAAGGGTCAAGATACATTTGGGGAGAAGAACATGGATTGTGCTTTATCAAACTCATAGCCTTGTGACAAGTGTGATCACAAGGAGAGATGATAAGAGGACATTGGGGGTTGTGAATATATTCCATAAAGGCATATCTTGTCTCAAATCCCAAAGGTTAAGCCTTGAGGAATTCAACAATTTTGGGAAGTGGGAGAGGGGACAAATGTGTAAGAAATGTGGTTGAGAATGTAAGAGCATTTAAGGTTGACAAGTGGAAAGAGGATTGGGATTGAGGTTGAAAATACATGGAGCTGACTTGGGTTTCATTTAGGATTTCTTAATCCTTAGATTATGATTGTGCAAACATTTAGGAGAGGATTAGGCTTGGATTCAAAATGATTAGTGGGAAAGTGGGAGTATTAGGAGAATACAAGTGGGAGGAGAGAGAATGAGTAGAGGCGTAATTAGGTAAACACGGGTGTTTAACTAATTGAAGATTACTTTGTGTGAAGGAGTTGGTTGAGTTAGAACCCAAGGTTGGGTGGTTGAAGGATGATTAGGTTAGGGTTAAATTTAGGAGCCATGTGCTCAAATAGAATTAAATAGATTAATTTAATTCATAAATAGAGGAAAAGGGAATAAATGAATTAATTAAAACAAATAAGATTATTTATTTAATTAATAGAAGAAAGGGGGTTTGATTAATTAAATAGGCATGGGTAACCTATTTAATTAATTAGACTATAATTAATTAATTAAATTAATAAATTAGATGACTAACATTGTTTAATTAAATAATAAATATTCAATTAGTAATTCCTAGGAGAGAGCTAAATTTGAGTAGGAAATTGGTAATTAGATTTAGGTGTCTACAAGCACATTTGGAAAAAATGGCACTCAATTACTTACAAATACCTTGCAAAAAAATTACAAAATTAGTTTTTTCACAAATTGAAAGGGGAAAATGAGGAAAAGTTAAGTCGCCTTAGATTGTAAAGAATCAGAGTGCTCAATATCTAGGTAACCAAGGGCTTAAGTTAAGAGTAGGCTTTTAATTTGACACTTTCACACAAGTCTGTATCTTTAGATTTAGAATGCCAAACAAATGCATTTAAAATGTTGGTACTTGGATTTGAAATTATGGTGCCTACATACATCCACTAGATTTCAAAGGCCTAATTAGAGGCACTCTAAGGCCAATTTTGAATTTTAAAATTCTTGTTTTCCTCCAATACCTCTCCAACCTTTGTTGTAGTTCTGAAACATTCCAATTTAGATGTCATTTGCAAATTTCCCATAAAATCACCAAATCAAAAGTCTTGCCAAAATGGACACCATCTCCAACAAATTATGCCAAAAAGAGATGTTATACATGAACTCCATTTGGGAGATTGACGTGCCAAATCATTATGTATGTGTATGCTTGGCAAATTGAGGCACAAAATACCAAAACACATTGAATGAGCGAAAGAAATATTGATAAATTGAAGCGCTAAATATGAGAAAGGTTTACAATTTAATTTCCATCGTGTCTTCTCTATTTATCAACACCACAACCTCTTTCTCAATGCCAAAAAAGGACAAGTTGATGCTAAATAACAACAAATTAGGTGCCACACAAAAAAAATTACCAAAATATTTTTGCACTTTGATTCAAAATGATACATAGTACATTAAAAAAAAATAAAATCATTCTGGCCACGTGGCAATCAGTCGCTACCCCGCAAGAAAAAATGGAGAAGGCCACGCATCAACACAACGCGCAGATCTCCCAGGAAGATAGGAAAGAAAGCTGCGAGCCTGCGGTAAAGAGTACCCACTGCCCACCCTCATCAAATATTTTATTAATTAATTCTGATGTTACCAGAAAGAGATGCGTAATGTGGATTAGCGAGGCCGCGACAAACAACAAATGTAACCGTAAAACATTTAAAATATCTTTAGCCGATAGAGAGGCTTACTCCTACGGAGATGCCCGCCGGGTTGTTCGGATAATCCGACAGTCATACGCCAAAAGAGAAAAGCGGTGCCGGGAAAATAATGCTCCAGAAAGATCTGTTCATCTGTTCCATTTTTTTGGTGTGATGGGATAGCGGGAGATACACATATATGGACAGAAGTAATGCAGGAAAGAATGAAAAGGCTTACACGGCATTCCCACGGATCGCCACAAGCCACGTGGACCCCAACTACATTGTGAGTACTTTAAGTTTGTCGGTATGAAGTTGGGACAGGGCATCGAATTTGACCAAGGCACAGGAAAGCCAGATCCCTAACAGGAAATTGGACACGTAGAAAATGGAAGAAATAGTGGTCGTCGGGATTTCTTTCACATGCCGTCAATGTTGATGAAGTGGCGGGCCTTCTGGTGGAGGGAATGGTGAGATTGGCGTTGAGGTCGGGGACCACCACATTGTGCTGTTTTAACGGTGTGTTAAAAAAAGATGTGGATTTTGAAGCGATGGGTGAGTGGATGTCACGACCCATTTTGTGCGACTCGTTTTTTTTCGTACCTATTCGATATTTTGTTTTTCCCTTGTCGATTTGGTCGCTGGAGACCGACTGGAGACTTTGTGCTTTGAGTTAGACTTTTTAGTCGAAATGCTGTTTGACTAGGTGAAGATGTTATTGTTTTTCTTTTTATCATGTTTGATTGATACATGACTAGCAATTGCACCTTAGTGTGTAATGGGTACACCGTAGAATTATGGAAAGGTCATTTAAGTAATTGTCCCTTTGTTTTTCACGCCCTCTTCCTTTCTATCTCCCCTATTTATGTCTCTGTATGTATCTCCCTAGATCTCTTTCTATCTTTACCTCTTGATCTATCTCTTCTGTCTATCTATTTTTCTCCCATCCTCCTACTCCTCTCTCCAGTACCCTCTTCCTATACCTTTTAATATCTACATCTCCATATTTCTTCTCTCTCTCTCTCTCTCTCTCTCTCTATCCCTATATATCTCCAGATTTCTACCTCTCTCTCTCTCTCTTTCTATAACTTTCTACCTCTATTTTATCTTTATATCTCTCCCCCTCTCATTCTCTAAATTCTTTATATATTTAAATCTACATTTGCACTTTCCCCCCTCTCTCTCCTCTCCATATCCCTCTTCTTTTCAATCTCCATCTCCACACCTTTCTCTATCTCTTTATGCTATCTCTTTCTCTTCCCTTTGTACCTATCCCTATCTCTAACTGTATCTCTCTCCCCCATCACACATACACACGCACACACACATTATATCTCCATCTAGACACATCTCTCTCTCTCTCTCTCTCTCTCTCTCTCTCTCTCTCTCTCTTCTTTGCAATATATCTCTCTCTTTTCGCCTATCTTGCTCTATTTATCTCTCTCTGTCTTTGTCTATTTGTCTGTCTATCTCTGTCTCTCTGTCTCTCTCTCTCTCTCTCACACACACACACCTCTCCATCTTATGCTATCCCTATAACCCTCCCTCTCTCTATAAGTCCCATATTTCTATACGATATTGAGGTGTATCGAGAGGTAAAGGGAATAGCTCTGTATGCCTATCCCTATCACTGAGAAAAGTGGCTCTGTGAAAAGATAGGGAAATTTCTCGTCATAGCAGTTGATAAAGAGGAAAAACAAATAATACTTAATCCAATTTCTTCTGTCGCAAAGCTACCATGTTTAGGGACGTGGAAAAAAATTTGCGTATGTGCAATTTATTTTAACCATTTATTTATGGGGACGGAAAGAGGGAATGCCGCAATTTATTTTGTTAACTATTTAATAAGAATTTATAACTTGTGTCGTATATTCTGTGAGGATGTGCTTCCACCAGTGAAAACCACGTTGCTTTGGGAATGTTAAAATAATAGATGCAAAATGATAAATGATAAATGAAAAAGTGAAATGCCAAAATATTTGTATTTCCCTCTGATTTTTTATTAAAAATCACAGCAATTTCAACTACACTTCACTTTTCATCTATTTTTAAAAATGAGTGTTGTTTCCATCGACAGTCAACATTTCAGCTTCTAATAGAACACATTTAATGAGAGTAGTAGTTGGATTAGATGATTATTCAGGCTTTTGCACTTGCCCCCATTTATCAACGAGTATTTTTTGCTCAACTTTGTGTCCAACCGGCTTTGACTGTATGTGCTCTTTAAGATATTCCTTCTCAACAACTATGTCAAACGCAGTGTGACCTTAATTGTCACGAGCATTGATTAACATTTCCATCGCCAGAAGCAGTTCATAGACAACCAGAAGGTGAGAATATCCTTCTACAACCAAAAGGAGAGTTGTTCTACCTTCTTGATCAACTATTGCAACGATGGCTTTTTAATACTTGAGAATGCAACTTACGAATACCATGTTTCCCCCACTTTTTGCGACATGAAGTGTCATCTTCCTCCATGTAACATATGGAACAATACTGGTCAATGCATTAGCTTGTATCCCCATACGCCAATCATTTCAGCTCCATGCAGTGTAATTATTTTCTATCTCACGTCATTTTGAAACCTCTGTGTGATATCATATTGTTTCAAATGGCGTGATTAAGTGTTTTTACTGGCATCATTAAGTGATTATGAATGAAAGCCATGGCTGTCAAAATTTCAATCAAATGTTATTGGGAGGTGTGTTGCCAAGTTATATTGCCTTTACCTATGCGTGTGAGTAGATATATGTGAATTATGGGCAATCATTTTGCTATACTAGAAGCCATAAAATGGGGCATGGGTATCCATCAAAGCCCATGGCTGGAAGCCATCAAAGTGTTCGATGAACATGCTATGGCAGATTTGAATGAACAATATGGTTTTGTGGAAGCCAATATTGATGGGTACATCAAACTAGATGGATTTGGCAGTAGGTTTTAAAACATCAAAGAAAACACATTCACCGCGTGTGCCAAACTGGAAGCACAAAACAAGGTATGGTTTTCATGTGAAGCAATGAAAAGGAACGCAAACTCTTTCCAGAGAAGTATGCAAAACATGGAATAGGTAGATCATATGTGGCCTCATGGAAATGCACAAAACATACTTGCTGAAACTACTTTAGAAACTTTCAAGTTAATGCAAATTGGGGATGTGTAAAGTGGGCAGGTGCAACAACGACGATCAGATTCTTTGCATGGTTACACAGGATGGATAGACAACAAGCTCCCAATGGTAGTCATTGGCTTCTCCACAAATTGCAACCATTGATCACACAAAACAAGTGGGGGCTTTCTAGAATGGAAACGTCTACGACGTAAATATATTCATTGTTTTGACTATCTGGAAGAGTCGGGCTAACTTTTACCATCAACGGTGCAGATTGTTGGAGAGAGCATGGACGACCATTGGAATAATTGCTACTGTTAATTTTTTTTTGTTTTCTATTCGCTGGACAAACAATTGTGTAGAGAGAACGAAGACTAAAAAAATAATCTGAAATGTTGATTTTTTTTGGCCACTTTAGATGTTAATCATACTTTTTCTACTGAGTTTTAATTTATTATCTTTCACCGATAATCCTCCTGTTCATAGATAGATGATACACAACATAGACCAAAATATTGTTCTCCCTCTGCCTCAATAAACTCCATTTCATGGACCATTTCCATTTTTAATGATGCCACTTCGTGCACACTCTTTCTAAAGCTCCTTAGTTATAATAAAAAGAAATAAAAAGGCCATTAACTTTGGCTACTTCGCTAACAACTACAACATTTTCGTATTTGTTATGGATGTTGAGTGAGGGAGGTAGATAGGTTGACGTGGGGCATTAGGTGTCCCATATGTGGAAATCATGGGTTTATTTTATTTTTTACTTTAGAAATTTATTTTATGTGACTTCTAAAATTAAAATTCATTTCAATTGCAACAATTTTAATATTCTTTTAGTTTTATTTTATTTAATTGTAATAATGATTTTAATTTTAAAATTTAATTTATTTAAAATTATAATTATAATTATATTTAATTTTTAAATTTTTTATAATAATAATGCTTTTATCTTTCAATTAATATTAATATTATTTGTAATACATTAGAAATATTTTTTTATATATTTTGCTAATATTTTAGTTTTATTAAGTTAAAAAAATTAACTATTTATTAACTTGATAAGTTTATAATTTATTATATTAATACTTTTTACAAATAATTGATTCTTTTAATATTAGATTTTGATATATTTTATCTATATATTTAGTTTATTTAATTTTATTATAAAGAGAGAAGGATTTAAGTAGAAATGGGGAGGGATATATAAAGAGATATATGGGAACAAAAGATCTCTCTCTTTCTCTATATACATATACATATACATATAGACCTACCTCTTGCTCTCTCCTGCTCTTCTTCTCTTTCTCCCCTCCTGCTCCCCCTTTCTCTCTTTCCTCTCTATCTATATATTTAGTTTATTTAATTTTATTATAAAGAGAAAAGGAGAAGTAGAAATGAGGAGGGATATATAAAGAGATATATGGGAACAAAAGAGCTCTCTATCTCTATCTTTACCTCTCAATCTATCTCGATCTCTCTATCTATTTTTATCCTATTCATTTCACTCTATATTCATCTTTATCTCTAGCTTCCTCTCCCCCTCCATATTTGGATACATCTCCATCCTTTATCCATCCATCCCTCTCCATTACCCCCTTCTTATACCTTTAAATCTCTACATCTCCATATTTCTTCCCCCATCACTCGTCTACCTCTATCTTGTTATCTCTCCATCCCTCTCCATCCCTATGTATTTCCCTCTCTCTACCTCTCCCTATATATCACTTTCTACCTATATCTTTATATTTATGTCTCTTCCTCTCCCATTCTCTCTTCTTTATTAATTTTTGTCTTCCATCCTCCCTCTCCCCCTCTCCTCTCCATATCCTTTTTTTTCTCAATCACCATCTCCATACCCCCCCTCTCCCTTTCTCTCTCTTCTAGATCTCTCCCTCTCTCCATATTTCAAACATAACATGATCTTGTTCGTAAATAATTTGAGTAACAAATCATAAAATTAGATCTATATTATTATTTTAAAAATTCTAAAAATTAATTATAGATACAATAATAATTTTTTTATATATCTTTCATTTATTTACTACTATTTTTAATGTTAATTATTGAACGAAAAAGAATATAAATAAAATATAAAATAATTTTAATTAAATAAATTATATTATAGTATAAAATGTACATTCTAAAAATTAAAATAATAAATTTTAAACCTCTAAAACATCAAGACTTGTTTGCCTTAGAAATAATACGTTTAGCTACTAGAACAGTCAAAACTCTAATAAAATAAAAAACTTAAAACCAATCGATGCTCCACTCATCAAATGCTTTACATTCATAAAAAATAAATTTTAATTTGAAAATAACAAGAGTAGTTGCGAATGTTGTGACGTGGCTTGGCGAAAAGACAAACTGACGACCAAAAAATTTGGAGAAAGATAGTCAGAAAAGGGAAAAAATATTAAATGATTAAACATGCACAGAAAGTAATCAACGGTTATAAATACTTCAATGGTCATCCATCTTGTTTAGATATAGGAGTTGTTGATTTGCAAAATCAGGTTGACCCATTCATATAAAAAATGCCTACGACGTAATAATGTTTGATGTTATGCTTTAATGAAGTTTCTATTCTGGATGTAGTTTAATGCTGCATACTTATATGATTGAGTATCATGTCCATTTCTATGAAAATTATTGATATTCATTGATTATGGGAACTATATGGACTAATGATATTGCTTGGTGATGTTTGGGTTTTGCAGGATGAAGGCGGAAGATTGGTTGAGGTAGAAGAGTTTAGCTTCTCGACAGTGGTGGTATGGATGATCTGGCCTGGACACACCACATAGGAGCCTTATTTTTCTTGCTAATTAGTATTTTTTCTTAACTCTTCTTAAAATCCTTATGTGAGAAAAAGTGAAATTAAAAGACAATAGATATATAAATCTTTTAGATGAGAAATTTGACATTATATTAGATTTAGAAGACATAATAAATAGTGTGTGTGAATCTACTCAAATATTTTATATACCAATGCAGGAAATTTATATGGTCAGAATTAATAAGATTAGATTGAAACAAAAATAGGCACAAATGCAACAGTGCTCTTATGTTGGATATGGTAATAATATTAATAGTTAAGGAATAATGTTTCTTCGGGATAATAAAATAATAATAATAACAATCAAGAAACGGTTGAAGGAGGTAGTGGGCAATAAGTAGAGGATGGACTAGCTTTTGGAGGCAGGAAAAAAGAACAAGAAGAAGAAAACCGTAAAAAGAAAATGAATTCATGGTATGAGGAGATTCTTCCTCTAGGTGCTTGATGTTCTTCTCAATCTTGGGAATTGGAAAGAAGGATTGGTTCCAGAAACATATCTCTAGCAGCTTTTTAGAAGATAGGAATATTATACAACCAAGAGAAATCCAACTCATACACTGATTGCCAAGTTCTTCATTTCCTGTTTTATTTGTAAAATAGTTTATTTGCTATTAATTTCTTGACTACTGCAAGTCTTGTTTAGCTATAGAAAATATTATTTGTTTTTATATTTGAAGCAAGCATAGATTCATTTTGTGAAAAGATGTCATGTATGTTAAACTACAACAATCATTTCTTTTTGTGTTACAATGATGTTCTGTTATAGGGTAAGTGCACCAAGATGGTGTGCAAAAAGTGGGGTGTAAGTGGCCACTTTTTTTTTGAAATCATGGAAACTTGAACTTCACAGAGAGATTTGAGGGTCATGCACTCAAAAGGAGTTGTGTAAAGAATAAGAATTGTAGTACTCCGAATCTAGTTTCTAAACTACTAAAGTTTTAAAAAAATGGATAAGATTAAGAGGGTCAAACATCTCGTGCACGAAAAATTGTTCCTAATTTTTTTTAAGAAAAAACATAACATAGTTGTTTTTGTGCACTTCAAAAAATCTATAGTTAGATTTAGTATTTTGAAAAACCCTTTAGTAGGATGATAGGTAAGAGTGAGATCTAGAAGTTGTGTATTTTTTTGTTGAGTATTTTATTTTTTATGATTTTTTGAAGTGATTGCATCTTGAAAATCTAGTACATGTTCGTGTGTTGGGCATAACTTGCATCAAAATAATCCAAATTGGAAACATTTTTAAAAAAAGTGTAGAGTCTAGTGTAGAACAGTAATATGTAATTTTTTTTGAATTTGGTCAAGTAGATCAAAATTTATTAAAAAAATGGTAGACATATGTCTGTGAGGACTATGAAGATGCTGGTAAATAAAATTAAAGTTTACTATGCTAATGTTGTCCAAAAATAGAAAAATTTATATGGTCAGAAAGCTTAGAAGACGTGTGAGATGATGGTAGTAATTTTAGAGATACCCACTTGATCATTTGTAAAGTTGATGATGATGAAGTCGAGAAATTATATTGAAAGAAGAAAAAATGTGTAAATGGACAAAATTAGAGGGAAAATGGGCTTGCAAACCTTAGGGTCGTATTCCAAACCTTTTACCAAGCCATAACTCGTACAATTTATGGTGTACCAAATAACCTACTCGGGTTTTGAAAACCAAAAATCACAATTTCAAGTTCTACATAATTTGAAGACATAAAACAACATTTTCAGTTTCACATAAACCATAAAGGTTATGAAGACATTAAAAAAATTGCTTGTAAATGTGTAATACAACACACATTTGTATATCACAAGAATCAAACTTAAGCAGAAGCTCGCTTATATCCCCAAGAAAGTTCAACATAATCCTTGAGCTGGTCTCCACCTCTTCCCCAGGATAAATCTCTAGAATGGAGGCTCTGTTTGAGAGCTACAAAGATGACAATGTGGGTCCTTGGATATCTATAAAGAAAAAGAAGAATAGTAGGGACCCATCTCCAGTGTCTCTGATAGCTACGAGAAGCAGGGCTAAAGCTGACACAGGAAGTAAATCAAGCACCCCAGGCAAGTGGAGTAATCATCAAATCAGAAAGGAAGAAACAAGAAGAAACATAGCGGATGGGACCCAAAAAACCATCCAGGAAGCATATCCCCAAAAGAAAGTATGAAGGTCATATCTTGGAATATTTGTGGACTCAATGGAATCCATAAGCAGGAAATTGTTAGGAATATGATTAGGGACCATAGGCTAGAAATCTTTTTGATTCAGGAAACGAAAATGAAGAAGGAGAAGACTGAAAGCATTTTTTTTAGCGAAGGAATGAAGTTAGTGGCTTTTGAATCTTTGTTAGTGATATGGAAGGACAACTTAATGGCGGATATCATCTTTGATGAAGGTAACATTTTTCTTATTCACTTCAAAAATACAAAGGATTAGGAAAGTTGGTTTGTTATGAATATCTATGCCTCTAACACTAACATTGGTAGGAAGCACTTCTAGAATAAAATTAGTAATCTGATGCCCTTGTTGGGAGACTCTAAGGGAATTATTATGGGAGATTTCAATACCCCCCTGTTGGCTACCAAGAAGTTAGATGGTCTTCCACCGGACTTGGAAAGTAGACAACATTTGGTTGATCTAATCAATGACTTGGATCTCCTAGATGTAGATTTAGGAGGTGGAAAGTTCACATGGTCTAACAGAAGAGTAGGGACGGATTGCATTCAAGTTAGGCTAGATAGAGCTCTGATCACTATGGATTGGATGAACCATTACCAATGCAAACTTTCTTAGTTGGTAAGACTTGGCTTGGATCACTCCCCCATTGCTCTCACCCTTGAGCTTTGCAATAGGAAAAAGGCTTTCCCTTTCAGATTTGAGAAGATGTGGTCTACTCATCCTGGTCTTCTTGACAAAATTAGGGACTGGTGGAATATTGATGTGGAGGGCACAACTATGTATAAGGTGGCTAAGAAACTGAAAAACATCAAAATGGAGATCAGAAAGTGGAATAAAAAGAATTTTGGGAATATTTAGGATTATGGTGGATCTCCCTGAGGTGTAGGAGGAGATTCAGAACATGGGCTATGATGAGGATAGGTTGAATGTGGAAAAGACTATTTTGGCTGATCTTCACAACATTATGGGCAAAGAGGAAATGTTCTAGAGGCAGAGGTCTAGATCGGTGTGGTTAAAGGAAGGGGACAAAACTCTAGATTCTTCCACCTCTCTACTATGAAACACAGGGCTGCCAACAAAATTAGTGTTATAAAAAAGGGGGATGTTTCCTTTGAGGAAGATAAGGAGATCACTCAGGAAGCTATCAGGTATTTCTCTACTATCCTCACCAAAGAGACCAACATGGGTGAAGAGGATTAGGTGGATATTCTCAAAACCATCCTTAGTGTGATAAATGCTAGCCAGAATAGGTCCCTTGTGGCTATTTTTGAATTGGATGAAATTAAGGAGGCTGTCTTCTCCCTGCCTGCTGAGAAAACCCCTGGCCCTAATGGTTTCCCTATTTTTTTCTTCTAGTTGTATTGGGAAGTTTTAAAAGATGATTTGGTCAAAGCGGTTCAGGAGTTTTTTGGTTCTAAGTGCTTGCTCAAGGAAATCAATGCTACCTTCTTGGTATTGATTCCCAAAACCTCAGGTGCAGACTCTTTTGAATTTTCAGGTCTATTAGTCTTTGCAATTCTCTTTAAAATATTTTTTCTAAAGTTTTAACCAATAGAATAATCAAAATCCTTTCGGGGATTATTACTCCGCAACAAACAAGATTTGTCCTAGGTAGACAAATCCTTGATTCTATCATTACTGTGCATGAGGTTATTCATTCTTTAGAGGAGGGCAAAAAGGATGGTTTCCTGCTCAAGCTTGATTTGTCTAAGGCCTATGACAGGGTGGATTGGTTGTTCCTGGATAAGGTTCTTGAAGCTTTTGGCTTTAATGATAAAACTAGAAAGATTATATCTCAACTGATCTCCACCCCCACTTTTGCGGTGATGGTTAATGGTTCTCCCATGGATTTTTTCAAATCCTCTAGAGGGATTAGGCAAGGGGATCCCCTTTCCACCATCCTATTTATTATTCTGGCGGAGTGCTTGGGAAGACTTATTCATGATAAAAGGAACAGAGGAGATTTTGCCAGGTTAAAACCCTCTTCAGGACCCCTGATCTTCTCTCATCAGCAATTTGTGTATGACACCATCCTTGGGGGAGAAGCTTCGGTGAAGGAAGCCAGACATGTGAAGGCCATTCTCAATACTTACTCTAATGCCACATGTCAACTCATTAACTGGAGCGAGAGTTCAGTCTTCTTTGTCAACACCCCAGGTAGACAAAGGAAAATTGCTGGTATCTTGGGCTATGGTATTGGGTCTCTCCCCTCTACTTACTTGGGGCTCCCTATGGGGGCTAGACCTCCTAACCTCTTTTAGGACAATCTCATTGATAGGTTCAATAGAAAATTGGCTAGCTAGAAGTGTATTATTCTGAGTTAGGATGGTAAAGTTCTTCTGATCAAATCTACTCTACAGAATTTGCCTACTTATGCCCTCAGCTTGTTCTTTATTCCTTCCAAAGTGGCTGATAATTTGGAGTCTATTCAGAGGAAGTTTCTATGGGCTGGTCTTGAAGGCAATAAGAAGTACCCGCTTGTGGCTTGGGACAATATCTGCAGACCTAAAAAGCAGGGGGGTTTGGGGATTAGGAATCTGAAGTAGTTCAATAGGGCTTTGCAAGCTAAATAGATATGGAGGATCTTTAACTCCAAGGGGGAATGGAGGAATATTCTGAAAGATAAGTATTCAGCCAATATAAATTTCAAGCAGTTCATCAGCAGGGATAACGACCCAAAGGGATCCAACATTTGGAATTGCATTATAAAGACTAAAGGGTTAGCCATTGAGAAGGTGAAATGGAAACTTGGTAACAGTGAAGATATCAACTTTTGGCTTGATGACTAGCTTAGTTTGGGGCCTTTATGGAACATCGAGCAGTATAATAGATGGGTGATGCCTTGCATGGAAAGATTTGGCTGCAGGGTGAGAGACTACAGGGTCAATGAAGAGTGGGTGAACTTGACTGAGATATCCTAGGAGTTCAAGCTGTTGATGGACATGATCAAGCTCATCCCTCTGTCCCTCAAAAAGGATGCTATTATTTAGGGGATGACTAAGGATGGCAACTACACTGTGGCCTCGAGCTATGAAACCATGGAGAGTATTGAAATTGTCCTTGTCTGGGCCAAAGCTTGGTATCCTGGCCTTACCCCCAAAATCAACATTTTTTTCTGGATAATGCTTCAAAATCATATTTTGACAGTGGACAACCTTATCAAGAGGGGTCATCAGATGCCTAATCGATGTATCCTTTGCAAAAAGAAAATTGAAAGTGTTGATCACCTTTTCATCCATTGCCATTTCACCAGAGATATTCAGTCTTGTTTCCTATCTTTTTTCAAATAGACCTAGGTTTTTCCCAATAACATGAGGGAGCTCTTTCAATAGTGGTACTATGGGGTGTCTGGGGATGTCAGAAAGGGCTTATGGGATTGGTCTCTTCCTCATCTCTATTGGGGGGTGTGGAAGGAGCAGAACAACTAAATTTTTAGGGAAAAAGAAGCCAATTCTAGGGTGGTCTTTCATAAAAGCCTTAACGCTCTGGTTGAAAACTATACTATCATCAAAGGATATAACCCTATTCTCAATGCAAAGGAGAATGATCAAAGTAGGAGGGAGGATTGCAGATGGGCTCTTCCACCTGAGGGCTAGTGTAAAGCTAACTTTGATGGGGCTACGAAAGGCAACCCAGGCCAGGCTAGGATTGGGGGCATCATCAGAAATGATCATGGGAAAGGCATTTCTACTATCTTGGCTCCTCTGGGGGTGAAAACTAATCACTATGAAAAGGTTATTGTGGCCCATCAAAATATAAAGCTTGCCATGGATATTGGAGTTAGAAAACTATGGCTGGAAGGAGACTCAAAGAACATAATAGATTCTCTCAACGAGAAAAATTTGCCTACCTGGACGATTGCAAATATTATTAATGAGAGTATTTAGGTTCTTAAGTCCTTTGACAGAGTCCATGTGGTTCATGAATATAGGGAAGCAAATCAAGTGGCTGGTAGGTTGGCCAACTGGGCAGTCAGGAAAGATGAGGTGAAAAGATGGATGGACGGACACAATATTCTGCTTGAAATCAAAGATTTAATTGAAAGAGAGAGAATCCCAGGTAGATTGGGAAACATTAAAGGTCAATAATGAAATTTTATGTGTTATGGGAAATGTGCTAAAATATGATGTGTAAGTATGCAAGCCAAAGTATGAATCACCTGAGCAATTGCCATCATTGCACTTTGAGGCCCATTTTCGAGTTTATTTTTCATAAGTTCAAAATAAGGATCAATATTATCACTCATTTTATCTGCTGGCCCCAAATTTTGAAAGACATTGTTATCAAAAGAATTGTTTGTAGATAGAGTGAAAAAATGGTGGGGGAAAGACACAGGAGGGAACTAGAGGATGAAGTTGAGAAGTGGCAGTGGCGCTCTAAGGTGTGGGGCATTTTGAGAAAAGGGGATGTGACTTCTTTCATTGAATGGCTGCACGGGTGGAAACCCTCTGTTACCAAAACCATGGTTAAGAACTGGAATGAGGGGAGTTTTAAAATTGATGGGGTTGATTTCATGGTGACGGAGGAGGTTATTTTTGTGGTTATGGGCATCCCCATTGTCGGGAAGAAATTCTATAGAGACAGGCGCATTTCAGGTCAGGTGGTGTTGGAATTTGCCAAAGGAAAGGAGGAAAAGAAGGCTCTTGGGAAGAAGGGAACCTACTACCTACCGAGGTCCATTACACTACTATGGAGGTTTGTGCTAAGGGTGATAATCAAGTACATCTCCTTGGACATGAGATTCGACTGCATCTACTCTTACCACTTCGTGCTTCTTAACCATTTCAGGTATGGGGCAAAAAGCTCTATCCCTTTTTACCTTTGTTCATCTATCAATGAGAATATAAATGACTATAGGGAGAAGCCTATTGGAAACCCTACTTTCCATGAAGGGCTCTTGCTGTTGATTTACAAATTTTTCAAGGCTAGGACTATAGGAAAAGAAATTAAGCAGGGAAAAGTGGGGAAGGAGGGTTTAGATGAGGAGTTTGATTCAGGAGAAGAGTATATCCCTTCTAATACTGAGGAAAGCCATGATATGCATTCAGAATCAGATGTAGAGGCCACCCATCAAACTAAAAAGGGGAAAACAAAGATTAAAAAAGAGAAATTGGAGAAAAAGGAGAAATCAGAACCTAAGCAGAGCATTGAGATCTCTTCTGATAGAGATTATGATGAGGAGGCAGAGGGTATGGAAATAGAGGGTGAAAGTGCTGACAAGGAGGAAGATATGTTCAGGGAGGAGGAGGAAATTAAGGAGAAGAAGAAAGGAAAGAGAAACATTACAATTAAGATGCCTGCAGACATAGAAGAGGATCTTGATGTCAATTCTGTCAAGAAGCAGAAAAAAAGGAAGAACATTGAAGAAGAAAATAAGGAGGAAGGACAAGAGGAGGGGAAGGATACTAAAGAGGAAGAGGAGAGCCAGGGGAGAGAGGATGACCATGTGTAGGACTATGATAATCATGGGACTAACCAGTACACCTGCAATATCATAGATAAAGAGAAGAGTGTGGTCTGAAGAAATTTTCATAATGTTTCTGTCAGGATGGGTCTAAAGAGGGAAATGATGAAAAATTTGGTTAAGGAGAATAAGGAGGGAAAAATCCAAATGGAGGACCTTATTGACCCTGCACTAGTTATTTTGAGAGACATCACAAAAGAAAACCCTCAGATGGATGTGCTCAACAATGCTAAAAATAGTGTTATTAATAGCTATAGAACTACTAAATGGACCTACCAGGAAATCCAGGAGTTAAAGTTCAGGGTGGGTAGATTGGAGAGGGAGGATAGCAGTAGCAAAATTAGGCTTACTAAGGAGAAGAATGATATGGAAAATAAAATGGATGAAGTGAAGAAAAGAGTTCAGAGCATAGAGGAAACCTTGCAGAAAATCACTGAACAAAGCTACAACATTCTCAAAGCTTCAAACGACAACATAAAGGCGCTAATCAGTAAAATTGAGGAACACAGGGGTAGCAAGGAGGAGTCTCCCAATAGTGGTAAAGATAAATCTCTGGAGGATGGTCCGAGGAAGAGAACCAGATCCAACACTATGAAGAAGGACACCCAAGAACCTGATAAAGATCTATCCGACCTTAAGTAGGTGGCAGATAAGGTGTCTAAGCTCAAGATTCATGCGGCGGATATCCTCAGAGAGTTTTCTTGAGCTTCACTCCTGGCTTCATACTTGTCCTAGTTTTCTATTTCTGTCCTTGGTTCTATTTTCTGGTTTTATCGTTTGTTTGTTGGTGGACTGTGACTATTTTTTTTTTTTTGGCTTTGGCTACTTTGTTGTTGTAAAATTTCAATGCTATATCTCTTTTAAACTTTTAACTCTGTAAGGGTTTCAGGGCCCCATTAAAACCTATTTTCCTTAATAAAAAACACACATTTGTATAGATTTACATATATGATATGTTTCTATGTAGGTATATATGCATATCTATAATTATATATACATATATTTATATAGATATATGTATATATCTATATACATGCATGACTCTTCTTATTTCCTCTCTCTCTCTCTCTCTGAAGATGCTAATGTTACTCATCATGTCGTCACATCAACCATAATGGGAAAGGAAATGAAAAAATATCATTTAATAAGAAAAATAAGAAAGTCATTAAGAATAAGTAGAACCACATTACACCATGCTTTAGATAGGCAAGAGAAAATTGAGGATCCTAAAAATAATTATCTTTGGGCATTCTCTGGTAGACTCCCATGCAAGGACAAGGTTGTTGTTGATGTACTAAGAACATTAATTGAGAAATATTGGCATGAAAACACAAGGGTTTCACCCAACCAAAGAGATTTTGTTAGAAGGTGAATTGAAATTAGAAATCACGAGCCACATCCAAAACACTATTTAGATATGATACAAACACAATTTTATGAAAGGATTCTTCAAAGCTTTCCTCATATTAAAATTAGTCAAAGATTTTTTGAGATGACAAAACCATTTTATGTTAATATTAATCATGCATGTACTACATGTTGTTGTAGGGTTCACATTGAATTTTCCATGCATTATGAGATTTATTGTTATATATGTGGTACTTTTCATGCTAACAATGTTTTGCATGAATGTGGTCTACAAGCACCTCCTAAGTCACCGAGAGTCTTCATTTCAAGTGTACTCTATAAACAAGATGATGGGTGCATTTATTATAAGATGATGTGTTTGAAAGAATTTTGTCCTACATGTGGTGGTTTGCAAAAGTTGCATAGATTCGTACATCTCAATAACACACACAAAATTGGGTAGGAAATACTTTCTTTTGGAAAATACAAGTTAGTCACATATGGTGTTAAAGATGGAAAAGAATTAAAAAGGTGTGAGTTAGTGAAAAGGGATATATGCGTAGCTGATTTTATGAAGATGTTTCAAGACAAACTAGTTTATGAAAACAACATGAATATCATCAAATTCACATTCTAACATGTCTTTCTTTAGATCCAAGACCACGTTGGTAGTGATGAGATATCCCCTGAGAATAGATGTATGTCTATGCTTCTAGGTTATGATGCCAATCCCTTGGATCCCCCTATCCTTATGCAAGATGTTGTAGAAAAATGTGTCACCTATCAAGAAGTGACATTCCATGACAACATCTCCTATATTGCCATACCACCTCAATTTTTCCTTCCTTGGAATGGTATCTACACCCCTCTTAGTAGCATAGTCCATCCCAAGGGGGGAGGGGGGGGGGGTGCTATTGTATCTATGTGCCTTTTATTTGATCTTTTACCTAACGATGTCTCTATACCACAAGTTTTTCTTGTAAAAGTTTTCAAAATTCAGCATCATCTACCTTTGTGGGGGCCAAACCACTAATCTATGTCTCGGTATTTCCCTATCATACACCTATCTAGCTTAAAGCTATGCATAGTGCAAATAATCTCAAGCCACCCTATCACACACCTATCTATCTTAATACTATGCATGTTGGTGCACTATATCTAAGCCGCCCTATTACATGCCTATCTATCTCAATACTACATATGCCAGTGTACCATTAAAACTCTCTCTATCATATGCCTTTCTAGCATTTTCTATGCATGTTAGAGCTTATAAAAAATTGTCCTATCATGTGACTTGAGATAACACAACTTGCCAAGTCATATACGTGTTCCATCAATGATATCTTATCACAAGTGTCTTCATCATCTAGCATGATCATCTATAGCATGTATGCTACATCCAATTTGTCATCACAATAGGAATTCCTAGTTGGGGGAAACCACATGTGATTGAATTCTTGTAGGTAAGTCAGGTGAGATCTTCATTACTCTAGCTTCACATTTCTTATACCAATAATATGCTTTCTCAAGTGGGGGAAAAATGTAATGGCCTAAATTTTACACTCCCATGCAAAATGTCATTTATACATTTTATCCACTTTAGACTAAGATGCAAAATCTCATCACCCCCATAATGCTTATGATCAACCGAATCATAATCCAACTCAAGATTCTCAGAATGAATCTCTGGTGGCCTTTGGACACATGCCCGCTGCAGAGATATCCACGTGGCATTCTCTCATCTACGATTTTGCAAATGTGCAAGCAGTCATTGGAGCATTCCAAATCTTCCACCCTACATTTGTAATGCTCTTGAATGATGGTATCTCTATGCAGATTCTATCTAGATCCATCAAATAACACTCTTTGTACCTCATTTTGTCTTATTGGCTATCATACATAACTTCTTGGTTATTCAAACAAACTTCTTGCATGCTCATTGAAGCTCTCACAATATTTTGTTTTAGCACATCTCTATTTTTGCACCATCATTGGGTCAATACCACCTTGTTGTAGGTTTTCTCCATTGTTGAACAACTCAAAGCCTCATATCCAGCTCTATCTCACACAATTTGAGCTCTCTACCTTTGTTGGGGAGTTTTCTCTATACACTTTTTGTGTCTTTACACATATCATCTTTCTTATCATACTTCTATTTTACATCATTATTATTGTACTCTTTTCTATTTGGTTATCTATCATCGAGCATATCATTTCTAATGGATGTCCATGGAGGTGGGAACACCAAAGTGGGGATTTTACTGAGGCAAGCCTCTTTATGACCATAATCATTTTCCCTCTTTATTTGTGTGTAGGTTTCCATAGTGGGTTTGTGGGTTCAAAAGATTTAATTAGAATGCATTAACAACCGTCAAATTAGATTTCATTGTCCCTATATTTTTCTTTCATATCATTTACTTCTATAACTTTCATTGGCAACCTCTCTATCACAACTCCTATCCATTCATAGATCTTCATGACAAAGTGCTAGTGGAATCCTAGGTAGTTGACCTTTTCATAACTTCTATCCCATAGATAAAACCACCTTTTCACTGGGAACACTTTTCATTAACTATCATGAAACATCGACCTGATCTCATTTCTCTATTCAAATCTAAGTTGTAAAAGAATCAAGTGGGACAACAAAGACAAGTAATTGAACTTGATATCTGCAGGGTTATTTTTTATTTCTTGTAACCCCTCATGAATCTGTTTGGAAATATATGAAGAAACATCATACTTCAAATTGATAAATTTATGCTAGATCCTCATTGTTGTTAACATTATCCAAATTGGGACCTTTTCCTGTGCATCTATTCCTAAGATCCAGCACAAAGCATAATAGGTTTTGATAAAAATATTTCTCAAATTTAGAAAAAAAATGGTAGGATCTCAAATGAGGGGTTCGAAATAGGACTAAATTTTTAGTCCTTGAGCCTAAAGAGAGATATTTCCTAACTCTTAAGGTATTTATATTCCTCATGTAGTCTACTTCTATTTTCTATTTTTCAATCTGCACAAGTGCAGGTCTCATTGAACCAAAACATTTTGTGATTGCAATGGCATTGACATCCACAAAACCTAGTTTATTGTTGTCCTTACTATCCTGGATGCAAGATCATATCTAAGTGAAAGGTGCCTTATCATATCTAATTCAATGAAAACATCAGGCACAATTATCTTTTCCTTTTCTAGAGACCAAGGATTACACTTAGAGATAGGCTCATCCTTGTTCTGATAAAAATATAAAAATAATCTCCTATCCCTCTCTAGTAGTATGTAATTTCCCTATTGAGCACAACCATGCATTAATTATTCTCCTTCTTTGGTTTTCATGGTAGAATAAGGGAGAAATTAAAGGAGGTCCTCTTGAAAATTTATCTTTCTACGTATAATTGGAGGGGCTTCTACATTGATATCTGTAGCTTGGGTGTGCTCCTCTAACCTTTCTAACAAAACCTAATGTTGAACACCTAGAGGCTTAACACCTTGCCTCTCTTCTTCTATTTTTCCTTCCTTCTTCTTCTTTGGGGCTCTAGGATTCTTTTACTTGGCTATAGTTTGTTCACCCTTCTTGAATTTCCTCTTTATTTGGGCCTTTTTCTTTATAGACTGAGAAACAACATCTACTTCTACCTATGGATCTTCATGTTGGATGGGTTACAAGGGTTGTGCAAGTTGGTCTTCCATTATAATCACTAGAGACTAAGCCTTAAGTTTTTGCACTTTCTTAGCAACCTTTTATTTTCCCTTTCTTGAAGATACCTCACCCTATACTTTCTTTGGCATTTTGAAAACAATTCTATACTATATAATATGAACTAAGAATTCTATATTTTCTTCCTAGAATAATTATTAACAAATTACAATCCCAAGCCCAAAATAACAAACCCTTTATTTCAGATTGCAATTGGACATATAAAATTAACTTACTATTTTTCTCACCTAGAATTCACACAAATCCTTCAAAAACCCTCACTTTACAAACTAAAATTCCTTCACTTTTATGCTGTTAGAAAAACACTTTGAATTCAATTAGAAAAGTGAAAAATGAAGCTCCCCAAAGTGGAATTTATTTCACATGCATTGTAAATTTCTTTCCTTCAACTCAACATTAATGAAACAACTCTCTCAAATTGATAAAATAGCCATGTATTATTTTAAATTATGGTTGTAAATGCTTCTACATAGGAAACATTTGATGGCATGGCCATCTTTGACCACTGTCGTGGATGGGAGAGCACAAAGGTAAGTGAAATTGCAATCATCTCGCGGGCTCGCACAAGAAACACCTACTCCTTTTCTGACCATGTGGGGATATGGGGTCACCATTATTCTAGGATCCTTGTTGTTTAATTTCCTCCCCACAGGCCCACATTGTATATGTCTTCATATGGTTTACCCACACATGGATGTAGGGTCATTATTATAGCATGGGCTTATTTACTATTTCCCCCCCCACACACTTACAACACCTCTTCCTCACGGTATGAAAATCATGGGGGTGCAGGGTGTAAATCCCATTATGTATTAGCACCCAAATCGCCTGCATGATGCATTCATAATTGGGCTACCCCCACGGGGATGTGAGGTTATCATTTTTCCCTTTGCCTTATTTACCCTTTTCACCTCCATGATACTTGATTTGGGACATTGGATCAGTGCGGGGATGCAAAACCAAGGCATCACTAAGGGATACTACCTATAGCTTTTAACTCCCACATACCCATGCATGAGCCTTCACATTTGAGATTAACCCTGTGGGGATATAGGGAATTCATATCGCTAATGGTTTACTACTTAGTTTCTTTACCCCCTACACACTTGAAACATATACTTTGAAATTGGCTTCACCCTTCATGTATGTAGGGTCCTTAATCTGCACGTTGCCTCATTTATTTGTTGCTACCCCATGGTCCCACACTACATCTATCTTGTGGTAAGATCTCTTTGTAGTGAAGCAGGGTTCAAAAGAAACCTTTAAGAATAAATGTCCGCTACACATGTACACATCATCTTTCCTTTTGGTGGTATCCTCCATGGGGAATGAATGAAGGATTTTAATAATATCCACGAGGCCAAAGTAGCCTATGGGACCTGCCAGTCAAAAACAACCTAATCTAGCTGCAACCCTTTGACTAATTCTTCTCTTCTTCGGTGCATTTTGATGATCAAGTTTGCGGTCTTGTCTAGCCATGTAGTACCCCTCCCATAGTCTAATTTTATATATATTATGATTATTTTAGGATGATGATTTATATGTTAGGAAATCATTGATGCTTGTGATTTTACTAACCCCATACTTGCATGTGTATGGTTGATGTGTTTGTTTTATATTTCTATTTGATGTGCCTGATGTGGTTGAGGGACGGAGTCGTAGTTACTTGCTTGCAAGATCCACATGATTGGCCGATCCCCTCCATTGTCTATTATATATTTATATATGTATGTACATGAAGGTTTTGTATGTAGGTTTGCAAGTACCGGGCATCGACTTCCCTGAATTGTCAGGATGAGCATGCCCTATCGCAATATCTCAAATGGTAAGAGAGGGGAGATAACACAGGTCCAAATCCCAACCTAAGCCATATTATTGTCTTGAAATAGTGGACAAGATTTTGTTATTCCTACCCTTTGTAAACTCATCCAGTTGACGTGAGTTTATATCCCTGTTCTTGAGTATGAATGTGGGTCCTTAGGTCTTTTTGGTTCTTTTGATTTTGGTGGTTGGCGTGTTTTCTATAGTTAGATTATTTAATTTGATTAAATAGTGCAATTTTAATAAATTAAATCTTTGCTATTTTTAGCCATGAGAGATTATTTAATTAACTAAAAATTAATTAAATGTGATTGTTAAATTTAGTTTATTACATGGTAGAAGTATTTAATTAATGAGGATTAATTAAATATCTTCACCTTAGAATTATTTAATTGTAAATTTAACCTTTGTTCAATTGAAATGTATTTATTAATTTAAGAATTTAGCATGTGGAAATTATTTTAATGTTTTATTTTTAATTAATTAAATGCATTAAGTTGCACAATCATAATTGATTAAATTAAAATAAAGGTATTAGTTAAATTGTGGTTAAGTGTTTTCAACAAAAGAAAAAGTGGAGAATAGACTTGAGTTCAACTGAAATTGAACTGCAAATCAAAGTCTAAATTTATGCAAAGCCTTTTTGGGGAGTTGAGTTCCAAACCCTGGCATGTGGAATGGGAATTCCTACATGTTGGAGATTTGGCCATAATTTGGAGGAGACAAGTTGAGAAATTTTGGCAGGAAGGTTGAAGGATTTTGGTGGAGAATTCGATTTTGGGAAGCTTGGAAGTTTGGGGATTTGTCTTCAGATCTGGTCTTCGTTCGAATATTTTCTTTGGTGTTTGAGGTAGGGTTTGAATTTCCCTATGATTATGATGTTTTGTGAATTTTGAAAAGACTGTTTTCTTCGTGCTCGTTTGTAATTGTTTGTCTGGATCTCTATTGTATTCTAAGTATATTTCTCTCTCTTCCCAACATTCTGAAATCAGTCTTGTAAGACCCTTGTTGTTTCCAGATGCTGTTTTTGAATTATTGACTTGTTGAATTATGGTAAAAATTATTGATATTCTGTGAAAAATGATAGTTGCCTGGTAAAACCCTAGACTTGGTCAAATTGTGGATTTATTTGGTTTGGGATGAAATTGTTAGGAAAACTCAATCAAACCCTAGGACACATCTGTTTAAAAAAATCCAATTGATTTAATAAGTTTTCTGATTTGCTTATTTTAAAATGGTCCTTGTATTCCTTATAAAAAGATAAATAAATGGAATTTATTTATATAACTATTTTACCCTTTTTTTAGGAGATGGATTAATTCTTGTGTAAATTATTTGCAGATTAATGCTAAAGTAAATATCTTTTAAAATAAATAAATTATAAATTTTGTTTTAAATAAATTGATTTAAAAAAAAAGAAAAGAGGAAATTGTGTTTTGTTTAAAAAAGAAAAATAAATTAATATATAAAAGGGAGTCTTTTTGTTTTTATTTAAATGCCACATGGTAGCTTCTTATGAGGCACTGTGCACAATCCTTTGGACTGCCACAGTACCTATGTGGTACCGTGCGTAGCCCATGGGCTGCCATGGTGGGCCTGTGACCCTGCAATGCAGAATTGGTATTAAATTTAAGATTTATTTAATTTAATTTTTAGTTTATTTAATTTATAATTTGTTTATATGTAATTTGATTTAATGTGTAGTTATAAAATATTATTTTAAATTATTTTTGTTTTAATGGTAACTTGTTTTTATATGTATATAAGATGATGTTTTAAATTAATTTTATTTTTGTGTTTAATTATTATTTGAAAATCAATTAGAAATTTTATGATAAAGTTGATTTGTTTTGAACTCAGATTAAATTGGTTTAATAGATTTGTGTGTGCATGTATTTTTGGGTGGATCTATATTTTATGAAATAATGTATTTTAATTACAAATTATTTGTACATCTATATGGAGTAATTGGATGTTAATATTTTCTTTTGCATGATTATTGGTTTTAGAATTTAAAGGACTTATTTCGCATAAAAGGAAATTATTTTGGTGTTGAATTTTAATATGGGTGTGTAGCCATGCGAGTTATTGTATGCAAATCTGGTTGTTTGGATTAGTTACATGTTTCTTCGTGATGACATAATTGTGATTTGAATCAATTGTGGATGTAATTAGCCTGTTTTAATTGAATTATATTCAGTCTTGTATTACCCTATGTGGTGATTTAAGGGGTTAGAATTTTCAACTAGTGGGAATGTAATTCTAGGTGGGAATTGGATGTTTTATTTATCATGGTTGTTTGCCTTGTATACTCTGTTGTATTCGATTGATTCGACCCAACCTTATGTGAGGAATTGTTCTATGATTATCTTATGTGATATTTTGTATAATTGTGTTTTGCTTCATATTCTATATAGGGGAATATGGTGTTGGCTTTTTATGTCCTATCCATGGAATCAAGAGTGTATTTATTGTGGATACTTGGAGAGTGTCTTATGTTATGGTTAGAGACCTGTTGCATGTTCCTGTTGTTATGTGGAACAGTCCTGAGAGACATTATTATTATGTTGTGATGTTATGTGGCATCTTTGAGCCTAGGGTAGGTTACCTAGATGTGTAGTAGGAGGTGGCTTGCAATAAGCACCGGGGCTCAGAAGTGGTTGCCATGATCACTTATTGTAAGTAATGTTAATCAAGTGAAAACTTAATATATCATTGGGGGGGTATTAAAATGAACTTAATAAGATGTGGTTCCTCACCCATGCTTGAGTGCTAGTATAGACTAAGATGGAGGATAAGATGATTCTTGCCACCTTGAGAGGTGTGTGTCTGGCATAGTTAATGGCTTTGTCTATATGAGAAGTCATTGATACCATGTATGGTCACTTGAGTGCCGGGGTCTTAGAGAGACTACCAGGATGAAACTTAAGTGTTAGACGTACATGATGACACCTTCCTATACACAATCTAGTTAGCCTACATATGTCGGTTGCCTCTAGATTAGTGAGTCTTACCTTTCACTATCTTTTGTACACCTGGTGTTAGAGAGCTTTCCAGATCTCTTACTTAGCTTGTTTTGTTGATGTTTGTTATCTGAGTGAGATCTGTTGTTATCTCCTCAACATGGTGGGAGTGGACCATTTAGGTTCCATGAGGTCAGGTGGTAGTGATTCTTTTACCATTTGAGATTCTGACATTCATGTACCGGTGCTGGATGATCCTTGTGGTAGTTGATTCTTCTTGTTCTTCATTGATGGAGATGTGTTCTTATCTTCTTATTCTATGTGGCCTTGTATCATTGTATCAATTATTCAGAGATATCATGTTGTACTTCTGTTTAGTTATTATATTACATACCTTACGACATGTGCAGTGGATGTAGGTTATTATGGATACCTTATGGTACCAATTGTATTTATGTTATCTTTTATATGATGTTGTATTTATAATTCATTTGTTTACTTGAGATTTTTAATTATATCTAATCTAAATTAATTAATTAATACTTATGTAATCTTCGTCAAGGAATCCTTGAGAGTTGTAATCTGTGTGAGTATTTATTTCATTGTATTGCTTCCGCATTGTAAAAATTTGTTGTTCTTGTTTGTTAACACTTTAGGAAAACAAATTATTTTGCAAACTTAGTTGCACGTTTAGGTTAAGTTCTCTTGGGTTCCCTGGCGGGGCATTACACTTGGTATCAGAGCCCGAGTTTCTACACTGGGAAATCTGGGAAGTTGTGTGCCTATTAGATGTTTTAACTGCCAAACTTGAAACCAAACTTAGACATATGACTCTTTTGTTTTTCAAACTATTATTTATGAGCCTAGAGGTATGATATTAAACTTGTGTGTGGATTGGATTTTATTTGAGTGCTACATTAACTAGGTTTGCATGAACCTCGTATGTTATTATTTGATGTAAATATGAATGTGTTCCTTATGCAATTGATTACTAGATGTTTCCTATAATGATGAATGAATAAAGGTTTAGATCTATTTGAATTGTTAATGAATGATTGATTAATGTGATTTTTGGTTTATTCTTAAACCAAAATTACATTGTCCTTAATGACTGTATATCATGTTCTTATTTTATGGCTTATTTTTAGATGTTGTGTTTTATTTTAGTAAATGCTTCATGCTTGAGGGATGCATATCCTTATCCATTTTTAGGCTTCCAGAAGTAATCCTAATTCTAGGGGAGGTGGATGTAGTACCCCTCCCATAGTCTGATTTTATATATGTTATGATTATTAAGGATGATGATTTATATGTTAGGAAATCATTGATGCTTATGATTTTACTAACCCTATACTTACATGTGTATGGTTGATGTGTTTTTTTTATATTTTTGTTTGACGTGCCTGATGTGGTTGAGGAACATAGTTGTAGTTACTTTCTTGCAAGATCCACACGATTGGTCGATCCCTGCCATTATCTATTATATATTTATATATGTATGTACATGCGAGTTTTGTATGTAGGTTTACAGGTACCAGACATCAACTTCCATGAATTGTCAGGATGAGTGTGCCCTATCGCAATATCTCAAATGGTAAGAGAGGGGAGATAACATAGGTCCAAATCCTAACTTAAGCCATATTATTGTCCTAAAATAGTGGACAAGATTCTATTATTCCTACCCTTTGTAAACTCATCCAGTTGACGTGAGTTTATATCCCTATTCTTGAGTATGAATGTGGGTCCTTAGGTCTTTTTGGTTCTTTTGATTTTGGTGGTTGGCGTGTTTTCTATAGTTAGATTATTTAATTTGATTAAATAGTGCAATTTTAATAAATTAAATCTTTGCTATTTTTAGCCATGAGAGATTATTTAATTAATTGAAAATTAATTAAATGTGATTGTTAAGTTTAGTTTATTATGTGGTAGAAGTATTTAATTAATGAGGATTAATTAAATATCTTCACCTTAGAATTATTTAATTGTAATTTAACCTTTGTTCAATTGGAATGTATTTATTAATTTAAGAATTTAGCATGTGAAAATTATTTTAATGTTTTATTTTTAATTAATTGAATGCATTAAGTTGCACAATCATAATTGATTAAATTAAATTAAAGGTATTAGTTAAATTGTGGTTAAGTGTTTTCAACAAAAGGAAAAGTGGAGAATAGACTTGAGTTCAACTGAAATTGAACTGCAAATCAAAGTCTAAATTAATGCAAAGCCTTTTTGGGGAGTTGAGTTCCAAACCCTGGCATGTACTGGAATGGGAATTCCTACATGTTGGAGATTTGACCATAATTTGGAGGAGACAAGTTGAGAAATTTTGGCAGGTAGGCTGAAGGATTTTGGTGGAGAATTCGATTTTGGGAAGCTTGGAAGTTTGGGGATTTGTCTTCAGATCTGGTCTTCGTTTGAATATTTTCTTCGGTGTTTGAGGTAGGGTTTGAATTTCCCTATGATTATGATGTTTTATGAATTTTGAAAAGACTATTTTCTTCATGCCTGTTTGTAATTGCCTATCCAGATCTCTATTGTATTCTAAGTATATTTCTCTCTCTTCCTAGAATTGTGAAATCAATTTTAAAAATTAATTTAAAATAATATTTTATAACTACACATATTAAATCAAATTACATATAAAAAAATTACAAATTAAATAAACTAAAAATTAAATTAAATAAATCTTAAATTTAATACCAATTCTACATTGCAGGGTCACTTGAGTGCCGAGGTCTTAGAGAGACTACTAGGATGAAACTTAAGGGTTAGACAAACATGATGACACCTTCCTATACCTAGTCTAGTTATCCTACATGTGACGGTTGCCTCTAGATTAGTGAGTCTTACCTTTCACTATCTTTTGTACACTTGGTGTTAGAGAGCTTTCAGGATCTCTTCCTTATCTTGCTTTGTTGATGTTTGTTATCCGAGTGGGATCTATTGTTATATCCTCAACATGATGGGAGTGGACCATTTAGGTTCCATGAGGCTAGGTGGTAGTGATTATTTTACCATTTGAGATTCTGACGTTTGTGTACCGGTGCTGGATGATGCCTGTGGCAATTGATTCTTCTTGTTCTTCATTGATGGAGATGTGTTCTTATCTTCTTATTCTATGTGGCCTTGTATCATTGTATCAGTTATTCATAGATATCATGTTGTACTTTTGTTCGATTACTGTAAACTACTACATTTGGGGCCAAATTTTGACATAAACTTCTGATGGATGATTTTTTTTTTATGAATTTGGTGTTTTTTTTGTAATAGGCCCCGATGGTGTTGGTATTCCGATGGGTTCTAAATAGATCATCGAAATTCTGACAATTTCGAGGTATAGATGAAAAAAAAGTGAAACAACCAAATCATTTTTATTTCAATTGCATATAGAAAAGGAGCCAAAGAAAATGAGCAAAAGCTGAGCGAGAGAGAAGGTATGTGATTTCTTCATCTTTCGAGCCTCTGGCATCATATTCGACCACAAATTTTAAATGCATTGCATTTTATTTGATCATGAATGCTCTTTGAAATGGCTGCATTCTATAGGTGTCGTGCCCTAGCCAGTGCTTTATCTCTATTATTTGATGTTATTGGTGCTTGTGCTCAAGGATATCAATTCACTATTTTGAAATGTTTGGATTCATGCTTGTTGATATTACTAGGACGTTTAATGATGCCATTGTATATTGCTAAGATGCTCACTGAAATGACCAGATTCTACTAGTGTCATGCCCTCGCCTGTGTTTTAACTCCATTATTTGATGTTATTGGTTATCAAATTTTTTTAAAATGTTGACTGTGTTTATAAAATTGACAGCCCGTGAGCTTCTAGCTAGGCGCGATTTGTATTGATAGCTTAGGGCATCAAATGTATTGTATCATTGATAGTTGAGACTTTGTTAAAAGGAAATAGGACAAAGAATGATTTTGATTTATTTTCTCTATTTTGATCCCTAAGTGGCTTACAAACCTAGAGAAGTATATGGAGATTTACAGATGCAGTTGTAGGATATGTAGCAATCGATAATTAAAAAGAAATCCATGCATCCAATCTGAATAGCAATTGATACAAAGAAATAGGGTCCTCCAATGGCCCAATCATTCGGACCTTGACTATCCCCTCAACTAGTGACCCTTCAAAATTGGGTTATCATGCAATCAGTGAGTGATCCTTCATTCTCCTGGTCTGTCCTACATCCGAACATATTGGAAATATACAATAAAATGATAACAAGTCTTTCACAATCCCCCTTCCCTCAAGGAACATTATCAACCATCCCTTCCACACATAGAATTTCATTGTTGTATGAGTGGATTGTGTAGGAACAGTTAACATTAAACAAGGACCAAACTCCTCAACACATTTTGGAAATCACCGAATTCAATAATAAATGAAACCTAACACCAACACTATTCCTTCCATTCACTTCTACGAAGAATAAAGCATTTAATCCATTCAACATTACATATAATCATTAGACAGTTACATTTCTTGACTGTGTACAAGAACAGTCACGACCAAAATGATCAAAAGTACTTTCACCCTTGCACAAGCTATTCCAAACTTCAAGTAAAACAACAATATGCTATATCAAATCATTCATATTCATAGTAACCATTCAAAGGATCATTTTGTCAATGAACCCTCTGATTGTACCCCTGCGACAAAGACTGGCAATATATATGAAATTTACATTTTTTATTACTAAAAGTGGTTTTCATAGTTTCATATGATCTTTGATCAATCATTAACCTTGTCTACATTCCTTTGGCATACACAAGGAAAAGAAAAGAGATAACATGAGAAAGTCCTAAGCAACCCTTGTAGAAATGGACCATGTCAAAACCTCAACTAGGCTTCTCACCCTGATCCTAACATCAAGTATCATCTCATCATGATCTATTCACCATGTTTCAACACCCCATTCACTTTGATCTATTCAACTTACACCATTCTTCTTCTACAACCCTTCTACGCCTGTCTAGTAGACCTATACACACAAAACTCAACAAATTACACCCAAAGTCTCCAAACAACCTAGCAAAGTACTTACCTTTTCAAATACCTTTTTCAGAGTTACTAACCCCATCTCAATCTCAATCTTCCATCCTTTTACTAGTGAATACTTCCATCCCCAAATGCTCTTCTCCTAGGCCTAATTAGCCCTCACTCAACAAAGCAACTCCTATTTCCACTTGTCTCCAGGACTCAAAGGATTGAAATAGTATGTGGTAAAAATTCATGAAATACTAAAGAAGACCTGCTATTTGTCAGAAAAATCTTTACTGTCCCCCACAAAAAACTAAGTAATAACTACTCTACCCTTAATTTGTTTAACAATGCACCATATTAGATAAAGTAGGTTATATCACACATGGCACAAACTCTCTTCAAACTCACAATACATTGCATGCACAATACAAAACTCATGAGATTCTAAAGAAGGCCTCACTCTTAATTAGTTATAAACATGCCATTGTTTTCATTTTTCTTGCGAGTTATGATAATTGTTGTAAACATGCCATTGGTTCAGTTTAGTGTATTCATTTTTGTGAGACAAATCTTCATTGTCTTCTGATTGTCTTCTTTATATACTAGCATGTATTAATTGGCTGACAAATAAAGATGCATTTAGACAATCAAAAGACAATGAAGATAATTTTAAATGCATTTAACACAATTTTTTTTTACAAAACTAAACCAATGGCATATTTACAACAAAGAGATAGAGTGATAATAATATGTTGAAAATTGTATTCTATTTAATACATGCCAAAGGACTAGTCCCAACAATTCTTAAACATACTTTATCTGATATGATTAATTATTAAACAATTAAGGTTGGAGTAGACATAGTTATCACATAATTTTTTGTGTGGTACAAGGAAGATTTGGCTGATTAAGAGTGAGGACTTCTTTAGAATCTCATGAGTTTTGTACTACACATGCAACGCATTGTGAGTTTGAAGAGAGTTTGTCCCAGGTGTGATTATTAAGTAATGGAAAAGTTATGATGATTTAATTGTAGAACTACCGGTCCCTTGAAACGTTAAATTTTTTTTTCTCAAAAGATGCACTCCCATGGAATGTATGATGACTTTAGGTTATGTACAAAATGGATCTATCTTCTATCGCTATGCTCTTATCCTATGTCAAAATAGGATATTTATGACACAGTATAGATATCCATCAAGGCATAAATAAAATTCAACTTTTCTCTAATGTTGTAGTTGTAAGTAATGAATTTTAAAATTTATTTTCTTATTCATAGAAGCTTGCAGTATAATTACTTTTAATGTAGACAATTTAGACAGTGTATTTACCTATAGTGTTCCTTTGTCTTGATTGAGGATGATAGGCACATGGTCGCTAAACTGGACTTGCATAGTGCAGTTAGATTAAAGGGGTGATTATTTTGGTAGTGAAGATGAGAAGAAAAACACAATTCATTAGTTAAATGTTTTGTATATAAATTGGGTACTACTTTTGTAGGTAGTTTTAGCTCATTGTTTTGTAACATAATTTTTCAATTTCATGTATTTTATCTCCTATTTATTAGGTGCATGAGATGAAGGTTGAATGTAAGAGTCTTATAATGTTGAATTACCTTTGGATCTCAAGTTTTTAATACTCCTATGATGATCTTTATCAACAAGTATTTTATTCTATTGTTGTTTTTTGAATAACATATTGGGGAAATACAAAACTGTGTACTTCTACAGGACAACCAACACAAAATTGAAGCATCAAACAAGACTTGATCAAGTTGTAGGTGGAACGTGCACTCAAATAGTAAGTAATGTAGAATAACAAAACAAGTAATCTATCGTGTCTACATTTTTTTATTTTCTGAGATTACATCCATGTTCTATATTCACATAATGGTTCAAAATTGAAATTTACAATTCGATAAAAGTACTGACGGGTGTGGTTCCTTGCACCCTCAATCAACAACTTGCCTCCATTTGTGGTCTCAACTTGCCTCCATTTGTTGTTCCCTGCACCCTCAAAAAGTGTTAGATAGGAATATTTGTCATTTTAAGATCAAAGATAAAGGCCCCCTTTTTTATGTGCACACACACACACAACATATACAACATGTACAACCTTCACCATGCAGATTTGCCTAAGCACTACTGGGACCTTATACCCTGCAACAAATGTATTATTGTGAAAATGATCACAAATCCATTTGTTTCCAGGTCTAGCTCCCAGTAGTGCTTGGTCAAATTTGATGCACTTCTGATATATTTTGTGTATAATATATATGATATTTTATTTTGATTTACAAACTACTATATTATTTGAATATCTTTCTTTCTTGCCACAATAGGAAAGAGTTTGAGGTGGAAGACTAAAATAACAGAAGTGTTTCAATTTGGTATACTATACTACAACATCATTTCATAACTAACTTTTTAATTTCTATAGATAATTAGGTTATAGATAATCTAAGTGAAGAGGATCATTTCAGACAATCCAAGTGAAGAAGGTAATGGGGAGACAATCAATAGATTGTGGTCTAACTTGAAAAGAAAAGGTGATGGAAAATGTTACTGTTACTGTCCCTGCAATATTTGTAAGGGCTTAAACACTAGAAGATTGCTAATCAAAATAGCTAAGAGACATTGTAGGGATAATGGTCACATTGAAGGAGGGTTTGATTATCATTAATTGGTAAGTTTTTCATCATATTTATTTAGCAATTAATATATATATGAAATACACTTGATGATGAGATCATTATTATGGTTTATTTGTGCTCATCATTTTTATATAGGTCAACCTCCCCAGGGGAGTATGTGATATGGACCATGGAGGTGCGAATATGGAGAATATGGATTTGGAAGTGGAGGATCATGGAGGTGCGAATATTGAAGCTGAAGATTATGATCCCATGGAAGATGATGATCACGTGCCAGATAACACATTTGAAGATGATGGTACTAATACATTGATCCATGACACATTTGGTACTGGCGCAACTGATGATGATGATCATGATGATGTTGATGTCATCCATGATATACCTCTACTTGAGAAGGTAGCTACGACCCTTTACAAAGGCTCCCAAACAACTCTTCTCTCTGCTGTATTGTTATTGTTGAACTTGAAGGTTATGAATGGTTTATCCAACATACCAATGTCACATGTGCTAAGGTATGTCATATATGTCATTATAGTAATTAAAGGGTGAAACATGTACCATAAATATTGTTAATATTAACAACTTATATTTTTTTTCTATAAATTGATAGGTGAGTTTTTGTTACCACCATTGAATATTCTTCCTCGCTCATACTGAGAATTATGTGCCACTATGAAAGATATTGGAATAGAGTATCAATAAATAGATGCTTATCCCAATGATCATATTATTTATCATAAAGAACATGAATTTGCATCAGAATTCCCTAAATTTCATATGAATAGATATCAAACAGATCAAATAACAAAAAATTCCTCACAAGGTTCTTCGTTACATCCCCATTATACCACGTTTGCAAAGATTATTCAGGTGTAGTAGCTTAGCACAATTTATGCATTACCATGCACACAATAGGAGTCAAGATGACATTATTCAAATGCTTATAGATGGTTCTGTATTTAAGGACATAGAGGAAAAGTGGCCGCACTTTATCGAAGAACCTCAAAATCTCAAGGTTTCAGTGGCAGCGAATAGTGTCAATCCATTTGGAGAGCTAAGATCTGTTTACTCTATTTGGCCTATTTTTGTCATCAACAATAACATTCCTTCATGGATGTCAATAAGAGGGAGCACATTATGTTGGCAATGATTGTTCTAGGTATTTGATCATTTAATAGTTATCTGCATGTAATTATAAATCTTGCAGTAAAATGGTCACAATAATTATGTAATGTTGTTGTTCATTCAACTAGGTAAATACCAAGTTAAAGATATGAATGTATATATTGAGCCTCTTATTGATGATTTGGTGGAGTTATGGAATGGTGTCACTATGTATGACATCTCTAGACCAATAGGAGACAAACAATTTCAATTCCATGCAATGCTTGTATGGACAATACATGATGCCCCAGAGCTAACACATTTTTTTGGTATGTTATGGTGAATTCAAGTTGCACATGATAATTCTAAATATAAAAATTAACATATTTAATCCAATTGTATAATTATCTTGTAGGTCTTCAAACAAATGGAAAATTTGCATGTCTAGTTTGTGGTCCAAAGATGAAATCTTGTCATTCAAAAATTTTAGGAAAGCATGTGTTTGATGAGCATAGACACTTTCTCCACAAAAATCATAACTATCGAATTACTGAAAAACATATTTTCAATGGGAAAGAATAGATTACATCTAATCCATGGAGAATGACACCTAGCCTATGGAATTTGGAATATAATAGAATTAATCATCAAAGTACTACCGTTCTACCTAATGGTTTATGTTTGGAATTTGTATATTTATATTGTATTTTGTTTTCTAATTATGTGATTGATGATCATGAATGTTGTCAAGGAAATACTACTAAGCACCTTCCAAAGGGACTAAAAAGTTATTCTAGACAATTTAGTAGGTTGTCCTACTATGACCAACTGCAAATTGTGCATTTGTTTGATACTATGCATATTGGAAAGAATGTAATGAATATATTGTGGAAGATATTGGATGGAAGGCATGACAAAGAAAAAATTGTCAAAATTTGTAGTGACATTCATGAATCTAATCATGCAATGAAAAATTTCATTGAATCAAACAGAAATGGAGAATGGATTAATATAGGTGCCCTTCCTTGGTTATTAACAGAGCAACAAAGTGATACCATAAAAGAAGTTATACAAAAAAATCAATTTCCCATAGGATTTGCTGCAAACATAGGCAGTACCATATCAAAGAAAATTGAATTTGGGCCAGGGTTGAAAATGCATGATTGACATACCTTCATCAAGGTATTTACAATATATTTGTAAACTACATGTACTTTTCATTGTATTATGTGAGAAAAGAATGACATGATTATTTTTATAATTGTTGCAGTACGTGCTACCCCTATCTCTCCTAGAGAACTTCGATAATAAAATCAAACAAGTGATATATGATCTTGGAAAATACATGAGGTAAGCAATGATATTTGTTCAATTTGTTGTATATATTGTAAAGTTTCATGTTTATATATTTTTGTGTCTTGAATGTCTTGTAGGTGGTTTTCATCTAAAGAAATCCATAAAGTAGATATAAAATACTGGAAGAGAAGAATTCCTCATATAATGTGTGAAATGCAAAAGTGTCTACCTTCAACCTTTTTCAATGCACAAGAACACTACCTCATACACCAAGTTGAGGAGATTGAATTGTGTGGACCCGTACACACTCAGTCAATGTGGATGGTTGAGAGGCACCTAAAATTTTTGAAGGCTTTGGTTCGGCAAAGAGCACATCCTGAGGGTTCTATGGTGGAGGGATATATGGTATACCAGACTATGGTGTATGTTACTAAATATCTTCTTAAGCTTGTAGAAAAGATCCATGTAGATCACATTTGGGATCTCGACACCATTATAAAATTTGAAGGGGAGTACTTGGTGGGAAAGGTAGAATGAGGAAAGTGAGAGGTAATAAATTATAAGATGTTATTGTAGCTATTAATTAATTTTTAATCTTCAAAATTAATTAGTTTTAAGTCATCTATTTATTTTTTGTACAGCTGCTCGAGAGTGGGATGCAATACATTTGTATATTGCAAACAATCAAGATTGGATGATGGTATGGATTGAACAATGTCATCATTTAGGTCACACATTAACATGGGAAGCCATGTCTTCAATGGTTAATGAAGCTCATCGTAATGAAGATCCAAATGTTACGCAAAGGAAAATAGATTTAGCACATGGTTTAAGAGATTTTTAGGTATGTATAAATTTGTTAATCACTCGTACATTTATGAACTCTTGATGCAATAATTTATACATGTTTGACATATTTTTTGCAGGTCAAACACCACAAGGCTATGTTTTGCAATGGTCATAAATTTTGCATCAAAAATTTGGATGACACAAAGAAAACTTATGATTCTGGGATCAGTGCAGTCTTTCAGGTGACTAATATTTCATCTAAAAATGACTTACATCCTCAAAAGTCTAAAAATTGATACTATGGTATTTTGGATGATATACTTGAGTGTGAATTTAATTCTTTTAAATTAGTTATCTTCATCATTAGATGGTACAGGCTAGGACTTAATAAAAATGATCCTGATAGAACTGTTATTGAACATGACAATGGATTTCCAATGATTAATACAAGGTGGTTTGAGCTAGTTGGGGATGAGCCCTATGCTCGTCCAAGCTAATGTGAGTAGGTATTTTACTTAGAGGTTCCACATAAATCAGGTTGGTCATTTGTTGTTAGACATGATCTAAGAGGAAGGCTGATGAGGTATAATGCGATGGAAGAAGAAGATTGCAAACAACTAGAAGATGATGTAGATGATGATCATGAACAACAGTTAGTCGATGATGTTCCTAATGCAACTTTTCTTGAAGAAGAAGAAGATGATGACGATGATGATGCTACTGATGATGATGATGATGATGATGATGATGATGATGATGATGATGACGATGATGATGATGATGATGATGAGGATGATGATGAGGATGATGATGATGATGATGATGATGATGATGATGATGATGATGATGATGATGATGATGATGATGATGATGCTGATGCTGATGATGGCGATGATGAAGATGATGATAATGACGGTGGTGGTGATGATGTCGACGAAAATGATGATCATGGTGATGAGTTGGATGAAGAAGAAGATGAATGACATGAATGAAATGTATAGTTACGTGATCATTGCTCAATCTATTTAATATTGTTTTCTTGATAGAAATGTGCAATTATGCAATCAATGCTTAATCTAATTAATTCATGATGTATCTTTTAATATTTTTAATTCATATGGGATGCTTATGTTTTTAATGTACTTACTATGTGTTTTTGAGTATATGTATCATGAATTTTTTAGCTAACATAAGATAATTGAATTACATATGTAGGTACCCAGACCCCTTTCACGAGCATCTCAAACAGTCTCATGGATGGACAGGTATAAGTCAATACACCCTATAGAGATTAATGTATTTGACAATTTGTAAAATATCTTGTCTTACTTGCTATCTCTCTCATTTGATGGAGTGCAGGTAGCAGAAAATAGGTATTTGTCAGATGTGTCTTCCTCGAGCGAAGAAAGTGAGTGATGTAGTATGTCTGAATTAGGAAGATCAACTAGAGGTCAAAAGACTAGAAGGAAATTCAATAAACACATGAAATTTTTCCTTGCTCAAGGGGGGTCATGTTCTTATGATGATGAGAGAAAAGGCGACATCAAGGTGCCCTCTAGGTACCAATATCTACAGAAATAGTGGGTCCCCAAGGAACTTCCTCCAATAAATACTGATTTTAGTGTTAAAGGCAAGATATATCACATTGTACCATCATCAATACATGGTTTGGGCCTATTTTCCATGGATGGCATAAAGGTCTCTTACAAAAAAGTTTTCAAATTGATGGAATATGTTGGAACTTGTTACAATTACAAAACATGGATGCGAATTGTTCAATATAAAAAAAGTATGCTTAGGTATGCACTCTTGACAAATTATATTCAACAAAAAGACAATGATAAAAGTAAAAGAGTGACTATATACATTGACGAAAGGCCAAAAGCATCAGGGAATATTCTAGGTTTTATAAATAGCACGCGACCTCTATCAACTATTAAGAAACTCAATTGCATATTTGAGGTGTGCGAGGGAAATCATGTATTTGTATGTGTGATAAAATTAATAAGTGCAGGGGAAGAGTTGCTTATTGATTACAATTTGAATTGCATAGATATAAATGATGTCACTATCATTGGGGTGCAGGTACATACTATGTACCATTAAATAATTATGTTTTTTTTCTAGCCACATTTAGAGAGTCTCCTCACCATCCACCTCATCTCCATCATCATCTTCTAATGGAATTTATTAATGTAGTCCTTTCTACATATTGGTTAACTTTAAATAATAACACAGGGCCACAATATGGAGCAACCACATAGAGGGGACAATGATGATCGTGTATGCACTTCTTCCCAGAAGGTAAAACTCTTTGTTATTGTACTACAAATTAGATAGAAGAAAAATATTAAATAGTGTTTTTTATTATATTCTTTTCATCACTATTTCAGATTAATTCTAATAGTGTTAGTAATATTGTTGTCACAGATAGGTGGTCAGCAGAGAAAGGGAAAGGAACCTGTAGTCCCTAAAGAGGAGTCATTTGACAAGGACCTAGCTATTGATTTCGCTACTTGTGATAACCTAGCCTCTGCAATTAAAAAATGCCTCCACAAAATTGGAAAAAGAGTGGCTGAATTGGCATCTATATTCCCTCCGACTCCCGAGTCAAAAAAGAGGGAAACTAAATTGATGCACCTATCTCAAAATTACAGAGTAAGTATTAATGTAATTTTTAATTATAAAAAAAGTTCAATAATAGTTTTTATGTTATACTAGTCTTTTATGTCATTAAAAAATAAGTGGGTGTTTTGCTTTTACAACTTTTTTTTGCGTAATTTTGATCCTCACGACCATGATGAGGGTACTGCAACTGGTTCAAGTAGATCACATGTTGGACTATATTTTTTTTACTCTCTAACAATATTGTCCATGCTAATCACTACTTTTATTATGCTCTAACAATCTTATTCTTCAGCACATGTCAATGATCATTTACTATCGCCACCTCATACGATGGCAGGCTCAGATGTACTGTGTCCTGCAATGTCGGCAACACGTAGCATGGCCACAGATGCCATGGCACCACTTACTCATACACACATTTTATTTTCTCTGTCATTATATATATGTTTATTTCCCTTGAAGTGTTCTTTCTTAGGGGCATTTTGTAATGGATTCAATTTATGCAACAAGGGATGCATCACTTGATGGTGATTTTCCTGGATGTACTAGTATTCCTAGTACAAGAATGGTGAAGGATTTCATATTGCTTGTGAGTGACGAAGAAGGAGTTCCCTTGAAAATAACAAAACTTCTAGGAACTTTAAAGATTGGACCTTTCTTTTACTATACAATCATATGTTAATTAAACCTTGCATTCAATATGAAAAGCTTACATCTATTGTATTCTTATTTTATACTATTATATCCTTCGACTAATGATCCCATGATTATTTTGTAGGGAATGATGTTTTTTATGGTAAAATTAATGATGAGTGTTTGCAGATATTTGGGCCCACCATCTGTATAGGGTGGAACATCATATCTGAACTAAAACCCCAATCCACTATTTTGATTTCATATCATTGCTAGGATAGTTATCATTACATCTATTTGTTAAACTATATTAAAGGTAATTTCACTTCATTTTTGAATTTAACACTATTTTTTTTTCTTAAAAGGTGGAAAACCCAAAATATAAAGTTAAAGGATGCTCTCGTAGAGAGTATGACAAACTTTTTTGGACCTCATGCATTTTAGAAGGTAAGCTCCTTTAGAAAGTTGGGTTATGTTTGAGGTATATTAGGGACCAGTACAGGTGTACATTAACCAAAAACCTAAAGTACCAGTGCCCCCCTTGCATTTTTGATTTAGAGTGGCAATCTCTTATTCTGGATGCGAATGAGAAAACTAAAATAAAAAAAGGAAATACACCACCAGACAATAGAAGAAGGTATGTGATATTGTTAAGAATGTAATTTTGTACTAAATACTCTTCATATTTATATGAACTAACATATTTCAATCTCTTCATAGATTGCTTGACACATCAAAGGAAATAAAGGAAAGACTACAAAAGCATGCGCAACACAAGCTGGGCTCTAGCGGTTATTCCAAACTTGCTGCACGAGTTGTAAGTGTTAATATTGTTAGAATTAAATGAGGAAAAATACAATCTATAGATGGCTTTTAACACTGAAAATAATACTTTGATCTTTATAATATTTATTTATAATTTGCAATATTTTTTGTTTTGATGAAACAATGAAATAAAATTTGATGATACCAAGCAAAAATGCAGGGCGTAGAGTTCAATATAAGTCTCAGAGAAGAGGACAAGAGAATTGGCTTCCAACAAGGCTATAAAGCCATGGTAGAAAGAATAAGAAGTGCACAAGGTTCTATTGATGGATCCATTGCAGTAAGTAAGCTAAATAGATGATATTTCAAATTTAATTATTTACCAATTAGTTTATTTGATGTTAAGTTCCAACATAAAGTGAGTAAATTTGTTTTAAGTAAGAAAAAAATGATAACATGAATGCGTATGAAATTGAAATGTAGCTTGCCAAATCTAGCCATAAACAACCTGTGTGTGATGATGAAAATGAGGATGTGAATCAGAGTAATACAAGTAAACATCTTAAATTGATTGGTGTAGTAATACAAATTTAATTGCAATTGGTGTTTGGATTAATGTAACAATTTGTATTGCAGCTGTAGAGAGTGTAGAGGCCTCTGTTAATGAGCAGGTTGAGGTTGAGGCTGAGGCTAGACAAACTAACCTCGATGTTGATGATGTGACTAGATCAGGAAAAGAGCTATACGATTATGGCCTTTAAAGTACTGAAATACTTTAAAATGTTTTTAATGTTTTTAATTATAATAAAATGTTTTTAATTTAACCCTTTTATATGTTATTGCAAATGACCCCCCTTTGCATCAACAGAGAGCTAGGCATGCATTCAGATCTAATGAGAGGGGAGATGATCATGATGATATTGATGCTCCTCTTAGCGATTACTTCTTAAAAACAAGAAATCAAAACAAAAAAAAGAAATGATTATCATCTATGCACCTTAATTGATAATGACTGATTTTTATATGCCAATGAATTTAATTATGTGGTATTGAATGTTCATAAGTTTTATAATGTGTTAATGAATGTTAATGAATGATATCGTGTGATAATTAATGGATGTTACATTTTATTAATGGATGAAATAACGAATGCATGTTAGATGTTAATGGGAGTTTAGAGTGATGTTAGGAGGGGGGGGGGTGGGGCCAAATGACCTTCCACCTTCACGTGGTTGGCCCTATTTAGTACAAAATATAAAACTATTCTCAAAACAAAGTGAAGATCAATAAGATTGTTCCTTATATAGGGTCTCAAGTGTAGCCTTTATCCCACTCTCAACATTGCAAGGCTTCAAGTGGTATTATGAGATTGGTTTCTCCATCTCCCACTGACATCTTGTCTTTCTCCTAAGAAATCTTACCGAGCTCTGATACATGGATGAGCAGAAGATGTCCCTTATAGGCTGCACATATATAATATGGTAGATCTAGGGAATAAATATACTACAACATAGAATGAGTCAACTTAAATCTATAGTTTCTTCATTCAAAATGGAAATTCAAATTACAAGCCATATTTTAGATTTAATATTCATATTCATCTTCATCATGATCATAGCCATCATGGTTAGAATTTGGTTCAAATTCATTTGAACCACACTCCATGTTAGGTACCATTAGGCATGGAGTGTGGTCATACCCATGTTACCATAATAATGAGTTAGCCTATAAAATTATGAATACAATACCTCGTGTATCATATTTATAATACTGCAGGTGCACCCGGGATTGGCCCAGGCACCCAAGTGCCTACCAAAGGAACCCAAGTCAAACCCAGAGGAGAACAAAAGTAGAACCAGAACCCAACCTCAAACAAAGAATCAGATAACTTAGCTTTTTTCTAATTCAAGTTTATTTCTTAATTCTTCTCCAATCCAACCTGATTATTCCATATTTTGTTTTCCAATTTTCCTTCTTCCTCACTCCAAATAAAATGTCTTTCCTTCTATGCCTCTATATCCAAATGAAGTGATGCATCTCTTTGATCAGAGATCTCTTTTCTAAGAGACGTGGCTTTCTATTTAAACTATAAGCACTGCTTTATACTTATTAAAAAAGGTAATGATTATTAGTTATGTTGTTATTTCCTTTTACTAATTGTTCTATTTCAAGGATCACCACCCATGACTTGGTTAAGATGATGAATGCTGTCAATGCCTTTATTACCAAGGAATCACTGCCCGTCATCAATGAATATTAATGATCATTGTTTCCTAAGGGTAATCACTATTTGTGTATGCTGATCACCCAAGTCTTTGGCTGTGATTTGCATGATGTGAGGTTTGTCAGAAGTGGGTGTATGACATGCTGGTTGGATTATAACATATTGACCCTTACACCATGAAGAACACAAATGATTAAATAGAAAGAGAGGACCAACTGAACCATCTTGTGGTCAGTCTATATCACATTGAGAAACAACATCAAGACTCGAGAATCAAAACAAGAAAATAATGAATGTGAAGCTTACATAGGTAAACACAAAATTAACTCTAGAAATTATTCAATCTGGCCAATTCACCTGTACTAAAAATCAATGAATTCAGGAAATATCAAATAGAAGAAAAGTTTCTTCAAGACCATGATTGATTAAAAACATTCCATGATTATATTGAAAATATTTTACATCAGAAAACAAAACACTAATCTATATTATCATTAAGGCATAAAATATGTCTTTAAATTTTAGAAGCATCACAAAAAATTTCAAGAAACATATTACTATCCAAAAAAAATACCCTCCAAATGATTATGATTATGTTGATGTTGATGTCTATAATTTATGTCTAATGATTATGATGATGTTGATGTTGATGTCTATAATTTATTTCACTTATTGATTCTTGCCTAGATTGAATTTTGAATTGCCAGGCTGGAGAACGCTTTCAAAGTTTAGGGTCTGTTCTACATGATACTCTTAGTTATAGCTCAAATGCAACTCAACATTTTTTGATGCTGGGAAACCCACCATAGAAACTCATCCGTAGGTGAAATTTAATGCTGTGAATCTTGGCATTGTTAATGTTATTACTTTTCCTCACGTTTCATATTTTTGAAAATGTTTCTTGGTACTTTCTTCTTTTTCAATTCCTATATTTGCAGCTTTTTAGATCATTAACATAAGCATTACATGTCTTTGTTCAAATTTTATTCTAACACTATATTATATCTTATTCTTATTACAATGTTCTTTGTTGTGGGGTAGGAGGTCAATCTTGATTGTCTTCATTGTGGGGGATAGTGAAGATTTCTCTGACAAATAGCAGGTCTTCTTTAGTATCTTATAATAACATGCTAAACTGATAAAGGTGTTATCTGCATTTAATCTACCAATTACTAATAGATTAAGCATATTATTACTATGCTTAATGTTCCATTTAAATGCATTTAATGCAAAAAACAAATTTACAAAACTGAACCAATGACATGTTTACAACAAAGGTCTCCAAACTGATTTCTTTCCCTTTCAATGGTTTCCAAGATGTGTTGAGGAGTTTTCTCCTTGTTTAATGTTAACTGTTCCTGCACAATCCACTCATACAACAGTGAAATGCTATGTGGAAGGGATTGTTGATAGTGTTACTTGAGGGAAGGGGGATTGTGAAAGACTTTTTATCATTATATTATGTATTTCCAATATGTTTGGATGCAGACTAGACCAAGAGAATGAAGGATCACTCACTGATTACGTGATAACCTAGTTTTGAAGGGTCACTGGTTAAAGCGACAGTCAAGGTCCAGATGATTGGGCCATTGGAGGACCCTACTTCTTTGTATTAATTTCTATTCAAATTGGATGCATGGATTTTTTGTGAATTATGGGCTGCTATGTATCCTGCAACTACATCCCTAAATCTACATATACTTCTCTAGGGTTGTAAGCCACTTAGGGATCAAAATAGAGAAAATAAATCAAAATAGTTCTTTTTTCTATTTTATTTTAACAAAGTCTCAACTATCAATGATACAATACATTTGATTCCCTAAGCTATTAATAAAAATGGCGCCTAGCTAGAAGCTCACGGGCTGTCCATTTGATAACCACAGTCAACATTTAAAAAAAATAGATATTCTTGAGCACAAGCACCAATAACATCAAATAATGGAGATAAAGCATGGGGTAGGGCACACCACCAGTAGAATGTGGTCATTTCAAAGAGCATCTCAACAATATACAATGATGTCATTAAACGTGCCAGTAATATCAACAAATGTGAATCCAAACATTTCAAAACCAATGGCATGTTTATAACAAAGGTCTAATAGAACTCCCAATAATTCTTAAACATACTTTATCTGATATGATGAACTCTTAAAAAATTAAGGTTGGATTAGACATAGTTATCACACATTTTTTTGTGTGGTACAAGGAAGATTTGGCTAGGTCAAATCTTCCTTCATGCTAACAGTCTACATAATTAGACCTTTATTAACAATTCATCATATCAGATAAAGTATGTTTAAGAATTATTGGGACTGGTCCTTTGGCATGTATTAAACAAAATAGAATTTTCAGCATATTATTATCATTCTACTTCTTTGTTGTAAACATGCCATTGGTTCAGTTTTGTAACTTCATTGTTGTATGAGTGGATTGTGCAGGAAAAATTAACATTAAACAAGGAGCAACTCCTCAACACATCTTGGAAACCATTGAATTCAATAATAAATGAAACCTAACACCAACACCATTCCTTCCATTCACTTATACCAAGAATAAAGCATTTAATCCATTCAAAATTACATATAATCATTAGATAGTTACATTTCCTGACTGTGTAGAGGAACAATCATGACCAAAATGATCAAAAGTACTTTCACCCTTGCACAAGCTATTCCAAACTTCAAGTAAAATGAGCAATATGCTATATCAAATCATTCATATTCATAGTAACCATTCAAAGGATCATTTTGTCAATGAACCCTTTGACTGTACCCCTATGGCAGAGAAAGGAAACCTCAAAATAGAAAAAGGAAACTTAGTAAAACTAGTCTATGCTGCTGTTTGTGAGGGTACAGTCATGATAAGTACCTCTCAAACCTCTCCAAACATGTAAGATTGTCTTTAAATACTTTATTGATCTCTTCTAAACATTAACCAAATCAAACCTACATTTGAATCCACACACAATAATCCAAAATGAAGGGTTTTGTATCCTTTAACGAATCTCAGTCACTGGCAACGCATGGACAGTCAAACTAGTAGTCTCCAAAGCATTCAATAAATGAATATGAATGTTTAAAAACTTTCCTCTCAACTTCCCCAACCACTCCTAATCGATTAGAGGGAGTAGTTGAGTGTTTAGACACTAAAACTTCTCATGCAACTCCCAAAATTTCACATACAAAATAAAATTAAATCCATTTATGAATTAAATCCAGTATGCCAAAGGACTAGTCCCAACAATTCTTAAACATACTTTATCTGATATGATGAATTGTTAATAAAGGTCTAATATACAATGGCTGTTCCAATAATATCAACAAACGTGAATCCAAACATTTCAAAACCAATGGCATGTTTACAAAAAGGGTCTAACAGAACTCCCAACAATTGTTAAACATACTTTATCTGATATGATAAATTCTTAAACAATTAAGGTTGGAGCAGACATAGTTATCACACATTTTTTTGTGTGGTACAAGGAAGATTTGGCTAGGTCAAATCTTCCTTCGTGCTAGCAGTCTATAGAATTAGACCTTTATTAACAATTCATCATATCAGATAAAGTATGTTTAAGAATTGTTGGGACTGGTCCTTTGGCGTGTATTAAACATAATAGAATTTTTATCATATTATTATCATTGTATTTCTTTGTTGTAAACATTCCACTGGTTCAGTTTTGTAACTTCACTATTGTATGAGTGGATTGTGCAAGAACAATTAACATTAAACAAGGAGAAACTCCTCAACACATCTTGGAAACCATTCAATTCAATAATAAATGAAACCTAACACAAACACTATTCCTTCCATTCACTTCTACCAAGAATAAAGCATTTAATCCATTCAACATTACATATAATCATTAGACAGTTACATTTCCTGACTGTGTAAAGGAACAATCACAACCAAAACGATCAAAAGAACTTTCACCCTTGCACAAGCTATTCCAAACTTCAAATAAAATGAGCAATATGCTATATCAAATCATTCATATTCATAGTAACCATTCAAATGATCATTTTTTCAATGAACCCTCTGACTGTACGCCTGTGACAGAGAAAGGAAACCTCAAAATAGAGAAAGGAAATTTAGTAAAACTAGTCTATGCCGCTATTTGTGAGGGTACTGTCATGATAAGTGCCTCTCAAACCTCTCAAAACATGTAAGATTATCTTTAAATACTTTATTGATCTCTTCTAAACATTAACCAAATCAAACCTACATTTGAATCCACACACAATAACCCAAAATGAAGGGTTTTGTATCTTTTAATGAATCTCAGTCACTGGTAATGCATGGACAGTCAAGCCAATAGTCTCCAAAGCATTCAATAAGTAATATCAATAAACATGAATCCAAACATTTCAAAATAGTGAATTGATATCCTTGAGCACAAGCATGGTAATAACATCAAATAATGGAGATAAAGCACTGGCTAGGGCACGACACCAGTAGAATGCGGTCATTTCAGTGAGAATTCATGATCAAATAAAATACAATGCATTTGAAATTTGCAGTTGAATATGATGCCAGAGGCTCGAAAGATGTTTCCCATCAAAGATACCAATCAAAGATGAAGAAATCACATACCTTCTCTCACGCTCATCTTTCACAAAGGAAGATTTGATAGCCAAATCTTCCTTGTACCACACGAAGAACATTCCATTGGTTCAGTTTTGTAATTTTTTTTTTGTGTAATTAGTAATTGGTAGATTAAATGCATATAACACCTTTATCAATTTAGCATGTTATTATCATATCAGATAAAGCATGTTTAAGAATTGTTGGAACTGGTCCTTTGGCGTGTATTAAACAAAATAGAATTTTTAGCATATTATTATCATTCTATTTCTTTGTTCTAAACATGCCATTGGTTCAGTTTTGTAAATTTGTTTTTTGTGTTAAATGCATTTTTCATGAGGGGTCTTCTTTTGAGGAGATTGATGAAGATTGTGCACCTCAAAAACCAATTCATAACGTACCAATCATGTTTTCTATTCGCTTATATTTAAATTGGATTGGTAAATCTCCTTAGTTTCATGTCCTTTCTTTTGATTACTATGGATGAGATATATATCTTACATTTAACATTCAACTTCTTTACATTTTAGAACATGTAGTGTGTTTTTTGAGGATTTTACCAAATCAACTTTTAACATAAAATGAAAACACCAAACTGATATGTTTCCCTTTCAACTTGACAAAATATTTGCATTTGACCAATAAATGCAAGCAACTGAATGATAAATCCACATACCTGTATCTTTGTAAAATACCTGGAACATCAAAAAGATGGCTAAGTGGCTACCACTATGATTTTTATCTACTGAATATGGGAAAAAAAGCACAAAAAAAATTGAATAGAAAACATGATTGGTCATTTCAGAGAGCATTCATGATCAAATAAAATGCAATGCATTTGAAATTTGTGGTTGAATATGATGCCAGAGGCTCGAAAGATGTTTCCCGTCAAAGATACCAATCAAAGATGAAGAAATCACATACCTTCTCTCATGCTCGATCAACTTTCAACCACTCATTTTCTCCCGCTCATTTTCTTTGCAATCAAAATAAAAATGATTTGGCCGTTTCAAAATAGTGAATTGATATCCTTGAGCACAAGCACCAATAACATCAACTATTTTGATCTGTGGGTACCTTAATGTTGGCAAGAGTTATTTTGTTAATAAGATTACTCTACAAGCTTTAAGAAGTGGTATATTTTGGCAAATGAAGAGTGGAAAGATGATGATATTCCTGAGATCATGGATGGACACAATGTTGCAGAGTTTATTGATCCAGATATCTTGCAGAGGCTTGAAGAACTCTAGAGGGAAGAAGGGCTTAGGATGGAAGCTAAGGGTGATGAGGATGATGAGATGGGGGAAGTAGAGTTGAATCCTGATGAAAAAAAGCTCTGGCTGCAATTAGGAAAAAGAATAAGATGCTTATCGTCGAACATAGATTGAAGAAGAGTACTACAGAGAGCAGACCTACCGTACCAAGGAAGTTTTACAAGATCAAGGAATATGGATTAAATAGAATGGGAAGACATCTTTCTAGCCTGGGCTTGGATCCTTCGACAATTGGGGTAGGATCCAGACCCAGGCTAGAAAGATGTCTTCCTTTCTATTGTGGATAGGCTCTGCTGCTGCAACAAGTATAGACTACGATGTAGATATCACAACAGCTGAGAAACATAAATGTAGGCATCATGGTCACAATTTTTTGGAGACAACATAATTAAGTGGTATACACAGATGATGCAAAGCAATCACTACTCCTTTGGTTCCAAGTTGACACTGTAGAATCCAAAAACCATAGATAAGGAATAAATTTAGAGAGCGGAGGAGGGCCATAATGACCAAAATAATTATTTTGGTCATTATGATCTTGTATTATTTTGGTTGTTATGACCCTGTATTATTTTGGTCATTATGGCCCTCCTCCGCTCTCTAAATTTAATCCTTATCTATGGTTTTTGGATCCCATAGTGTCGAATTGGAACCAAAGGAGTGGTGGTTTCTTTGCATCATCTAGGTATACCACTCAATTATGTTGTGTCTCCAAAAAATTGTGACCATGATGCCTACATTTATGTTTCTCAGCTGTTGTGTCCTAGGACCCCTTATGACCCTTTTGACTCTTTACAATCCCTAAGAATACATCTTAGAGGTCTTAAAATGTCATAAAGGGTCATAAGAGGCTCCTAGGAGGGGCCAGATGAGCTTCCACCTTCACGTGGTTGGCCTTGTTAAGTAGAGAATGTTAAACTATTGTAAAAACAAAGAGAAGCTCAATAATTTAAGGTCTCAGTCCACAGAGATGCTAAAAAAATGACAGGAATCAATGATGGAGAGTTTTTAGATTATGAGAAGACGTATATGCAGTGGAGGCCAGAAGGGATTTTTGTGGAGATTTGCTAGATGTGGAGATTTTCTAGAGTGGATATATACATACGAGGGTTTCCAGATTAAGTACCAGTGAAAAGATGATGATTTAGTAACCTACATCTATAAAACCTTCACAAATATCCCTTCTTTGGCCTCCACTCATACCTCTTCTTAGAATCTAGAAACTTTAAATACTATTTCTCATCCATGCACGAAATGTGCTAGTGATCGTATAAAATTACTTTAGGCCTCCATTATTGATGACCTACACAAGTGTAAAATGTTTTTGTGAGACTGGGATCAATTATATTGGATACTGTGCAATGTACATAAATGCAAGGCAGTGATTATTCTCGATGATCGACAGGTATAAGCCTTCCAGGCCTTACCCACTAGCTAGGACTAAAGATAACAGAGCACAAGAGACCATCATAGTTGGTCTCTTTCTTCGGTCTATATTATTGACAATTTTTTTTTACCTTTTATTAGCTCATCAAATTTGAGGATTTGAAAGAATTTAATAGAATATTTTCATGTATAACATACATTATTTTAGTTTGACGCTGAATGAATTTATATACTTCGTGCACTTGTATACTACGAGGATGGCCATAAAGAAGCATCCCCTCCCGTGGCTTGAGTAATGTAGGCCATGGGAGGAGATGCTTCTTTATCACCATCCTAATAGTCTACAAGTGCACAAAGTAGATAAATTCATGCAACGTTAACTTAAATAATATACATTATCATGAAAATATTCTATTAAATTCCTTCAAATCCCTGGATTTGTTGAGCTAATGAAAGATAAAACATTTTGTCAATAATATAGACCAAAGAAAGAGACAACCTATGATGGTCTCTTGAGCTTTCTTATCCTTAATGTGCATATCCGTCACTTTTTTGACGCTAAAGAAAACTCTTTCGACAGTAGTGCTATACATCCGATGACATTTCCCGTTAGACATTTACTACCACCCGTCACTTGTCCAATAGATAAAATGTCAGAGACAACTACTTTTCAACAAATAATTGTGACAAAAATGCTATATCTCTGACGAGCTTACTTGTCGAAGACTCACTATATTACCATCGCTCTTTTGACAGGTCCAATGTTAGAGATATCTCTTTTTCAAGAGATTTGTGTGACAAGAATGCTATAGCACCGACGGGTCTATCTGTCGGACAGTTAGTGCAGATCTGTCACTATTCCAATAGGTATAATGTCATAAAGTACTTCTTTTCGATAGGTAATTGCAATAGGCATGCTATATCTCTGATGGGTTTTCCTATCAGAGAATTATTGCCCACTCATCGCTATTGTGATAGATATGTCCGATGGGATACCTACATGGTTTGTCGGAGTTCCAATAGGTCCACTGTAAGAAATTTCATAAAAAAGTTGGTATTCATGTGCAAGTTTCCAATGGAATATGGTGTCGGAAGACCCACGATTATCGCTTCTGTTACAATTTGTGACACAAAAATGCCGATGGACACATGTCGAAATGTCGACAAATAGGCATTGCAAATCCGACAAATGGCCGTCAAAATTTTGCCTCAAATGAACTAGTGGTATTACATACCTTGTGACATGTGTAGTGGATGTAGGTTATTATGGATACCTTATGGTACCAATTGTATTTATGTTATCTTTTATATGATGTTGTATTTATAATTCATTTGTTTACTTGAGTTTTGTAATTAAATATAATCTAAATTAATTAATTAATACTTATGTAATCTTCATCAAGGAATCCTTGAGAGTTGTAATCTATGTGAGTTGTTTATTTCATTATATTGCTTCCGCATTGTAAAAAATTGTTGTTCTTGTTTGTTAACACTTTAGGAAAAAAATTTATTCTGCAAACTTAGTTGCATGTTTAGGTTAAGTTCTCTTGGGTTCCCTGGCAGGGCATTACAAGTTGTTTTTCTTTGAAGAGGTGGCTCATACTGTTGTTTTCTAACATCTCTAAGTACCTAGATCTGATGTCGCTATATATTAGGCATTCCATGAGAAAGTGATGTTCTTTTTCAATGGCTCCTATGTCACAGAATAGGCAGGTCCTATTTTTCCATTCCTCTTTTGACACTTTCCATCTACCCGTTTCGCATCTCAACTGGTGAGAGCTAGTTCTAAGTTGGGCTATAAGAATTTTTGCTTTCCCCTTAATATTTCCCTTTTATTTACCATTTCTAATGGCACCCTAGTCACCCACACACTTACCTTAGAATTATCACTTACCACCACAAGGGTGTAGGGCTTAAGATATACTGATCAAATGAACACAACCTCTCTCACCCGCATTATACTCAAGTTGAAAAGTTAGAAATTTGTGGGGAAGTTGGGGAATAAATAAGGCTTGGATAAAATATGACATACTAAAAAGTCATTAAAAACCTAAAGGGAAGAAAAGGGAGGGGCCAATTACCTAACAAGAATGAACATCTTTTTAAGTTATTTCTAACCGGTCACAAAGGTAACCATTAAAATAAAACAAGGCATACCAAGGAGACTTATACTTAGCCATTTTTTTTTACTTTGAATCTACCCCTTGGAAACCTAACTAGGAGATGGAAAATTTGAGTAGTCCTAACAAAAAGCTTCCAAGTTCTCAAGGTCACAAAGATTGCAAGTTCAAAAACCTTCTGAAAGTGCAACATAGTTAACACAAAGTAAAACCTTGCACATGTGTAGAATCTTCCTTGGGATCCAACTTAATTCATTTCAACATCCAATACTCAATCCCTAATCCATCTTGAGTGTTAATCCATACCAACTCCTTTCTCCTACTCCTTGTTTTGGTTCACATTCCTTTTTTAACCTCAAATCCTTGCTCTCTTTTATTTTGATTCTTGGGTCCCTCCCAAACCTAAAACTCTACAAAAAACTTCTTCAACTTGGAATTCCCCACTATGTTGTTCAATCTACTCCATCTATTCCCAAGACATCTTATCTACCTAGAGTAATGTCACACACACTTTCCAATGTCAAATAATTCAACCCTAATCACCAATATTGTAAAGGACATGAGTAAATCTGACAAAAACATTCTTCCATGGCTTCATAGTCCATGCTATCATGTTTGGGCATGGTCTTAGGAGTGATTCAAGGAGAAGTGTCTAGGAATTATGGGATCCTCTAAAACATATCAATTCAAAGAAATATTAAGCTAATGTTTATTTGCATGCTCTTGCTAGTTGGTGGTGTTTTATTGGCAATAGTTGAGGTAGATTTCATTTATAAAGGATATGAAAATAAACATAGAACATTGATAAAAAGTTGAAAAGAAAAGTATTTATTAGAAGCCCCAGGATTTCAAACTCCAAAGGTATCTAAATCTTAGTATTATATCTATGTGTTTTGATAAAATATTGGAAAAAATCATTATAACCTCTAAATAATGAATAAAGTGTAGATTAGACCTTAATTGAGAGTTTCTAGATGTAGTGTATTCAATTCCTAATCTATTTGTGATTGTTAATCAACTAGAAGATTTTAAAATGTTCACAATGTTGTTTTGAAGTATTTTTTTGAAATAATATAGAAAATGTTTATGCTATTCAAAGAAAATTAAGTATAGTATTTCTCATTTAATTATATGTAATTCAAAATATCTTTCTATACACATGAAGAACCTAATTTTCTTGTATAAAATAAATGATAGTCATTTTCTAAGATCTTCATTAAGTTATCACTCGTAGTTTCTATGGTTGCATCGTTTGAGTATCTTTAATAGCTTTGTGCTCTCATAGATGCAAGCATCTATTTGTTCTTGTCTCCTTATTCCATCACCTCAACACATTAAAATAAGTAAAGAAGTTCTTTTATTTTCAAATAATGTTATTTTTAGTATTTTCTAGCTTCCATTTGTTGGATTGTATAAGAGCAATAGGGATTGTTGTATTGATATCTTCGAACATTCCCCATGGTAAGCCTTCATCTATTTAGGCAAATGTGCTTGACATTAATTTTTTAAAACTAGCACATAAGTATGTTGTGACAATCGAAATAGGGGTAGATAGTGTAATGGGTATGGTTTATAGTACAAAAATTGTTCTTATCTTGTTATTTTAGTGAACTCTATCACCTCAAGGAAGCCCCCTTTGGCCCCAAAAAATTATAAATAAGTCTTACTCAAGTCAATATTTGGTTCTCATTTGCTCAAACGTTATTATAAGCATGTAGTCCTAATTTTTTTTTTGTGAACATGTTATACATTATAATTAGTTCAATCTAGTAGATTCTATTCACACATGTTGACATGTTTACTTAAAGGTCTAGGAGTTTTTCTTAAGATCTTTAGAAATCATGTTATCTTATCTCTAGTTTTCTCATGTCTACAATTAATACACTTGTCACAATCTTCTCTAGGCCTATTTCTCAACCATGGCTTGCATACATTATGCGATGTAGGGGAAGCACTATCATTGATCCATTATTAATCATTGTACATTATTGCATTCATATTAAGAAATCTATTATTATTCACTACTCCCTTATGGAAGGTTATTTTGGGTGTTGTGAGTGATCTTCAGTATGTAAGCTCACTGTCAACTCCTACATGATATTAAAGTTCCAAATCTACGCACTACTATCATATTTGAGGGTGATTCGAGCTCAACAATCCTTATTTTCATAAAAAAGTAATTCATATTTTGATGTCAAAAACTTTTTTGATAATTTTTGTTAGGTTATAGATTTAGTTGTTGTAGAAACCTAAAATTGACCTCTTTCCTGTGTATGACAATTTCACTAATATTCCTATTAATTGATTAAGTAATCTTTATTATTTAATTAATTTGCATCTTTCTACTATTTCTAAATTTAAATTTATAATTCCCCCCAGTTTTATAATTAAGTACTTTTAACCAATTATTTAATTATTAACGTCTAACTAATTTTCATCACCTATTCTTCTATAAATTAATTAAATAGTTATTATTTTCTAATTATTCCCTGTGTCTTTGCATTAATTAAATAATTACATTATTTAATGAATACTTCTACTTTGTTCTTATTGTATTTATGTAATAATGATAATTAATTAATTCTTTTCTCCTAATATTAAATAAATGTCAATTTATTTAATTTACTAATTATTTAATCTCGTAAATAAATAAATCTTGTTTATTTATTTATATTCCCAATGTGCAATTAAATGAATTTCTTTATTTATTTAGTTAGATTTATTCTTCTAGTTCTAACTAACACTAAGTTTCAATCTACTCTTCAATCACCTTTCTTAACTCTTCAATCATCATTTCTAACTAGTCCATTTATTCAGTCATCTATCCAATATATTTTACTTCTTTGATCAATCTATTCATCCATTTGACCAATCTATTTTGTTGACAAATCAATAAATCTAGTCAAATGTCCAATATATTTTACTTCAGTCTCCAATCAAATAAGTTAAAAAATCCATCTATTCATTTGAAAAGTCAATCAATTAAGTTATCTCTTCAATCAATTTTAGTTCAACTCTTCAATCAAAGTCAATCAATCCCCTCAGTCATGGAATCCTGATTGAAATCCTAGATTCCTATAAATCAAGAGCTTATTCTCATATTTTGTAACCACATAATTTTAATTCTTATGCTATTCAAGTGAGTACAAGCTGGGAGCCCACACATTTTCATCAAGAAGGATAAGAACAAGGGAGATTTAATATGGTTTGCATATCTATGTTTTGAATTGATTTTATGTGTTGTTATTATATATATTTCTATTATTATATTCTTTCTCTCTTGGATGTTAGGGATTTTTTTTAAAGCTTTGTAGTGGTCTAATCTTGTTGTTGTGGGTTTCTATATCTCAAATATAACCCATAATCTATAATAGTGAACCTGACGTGAAGCGCTAGGCTTCTAAATTTCTAATTTTTCCATGTTTGTGTACTTACAAGTGCATATGACACAATTTATTTTAATTTTATGCATTTGTATCTTGCATTTGATGTAACCTTGATATAGGAATGATGCAATCATACTTCAAAAAAACACAATTATATGTTTCACTCACCACAGTCAATATATTAATGCACCACAATTTCTTGTTGTCTATTACTTCATTTGTGTCAATTATTATTATATCTAGGTTATTTTATGTGTTGATTACAGGGATATTTTATTTTATCTTTAACCATCCTACAACGATACCTATGTTTCATGCTTGATTTTTCATTATTGATATTTTGATTCTTGCATTACAAACCCTTTTTTTGTCTCTATTTATGTTTTCTGATTCAACATACACAATAGATTAAAACATAATAGATGATTCTAAAATGCCACAATTGTTCCTTGAAAAATGATGTAACTAATATACGCATGCTCCATAACTGCTTGTTTAAATTTTGCAACTGCTAATGAAGAACTGTAATCACCTGACAAAACATAAAAAAGTAAAAGTCTATCAACCAACTGAATAAAGGAGGGAAAAATAAATTAGATAGAATTGAGAATCAACATGCAGAGCAACAATGATAGAGTTGGAAATTTACATTGGCTATCAAGGAGCCTTCAACATCTACTTAGCAAAGGTAAATAATTTTTTTGATAAATATGGATATCTTCGTGTTAATACAAGTGAACTTATGGATTATGAAAATTCAATCCTAGATCTAGGTTTTTTGTACTAACATCATAATTTTAGCTCATGTCTTGGAAGTAATATTTATACTTTTAAATCAAAATCAATTCACATTTTCTTTCAGTTCTCTTAAAAATAACCTTGTATTGACACACAAAACCAAATCACATTTTCTTTAGTGCTCTAAAATGGACATGGTTTAAAATTGGACAAGTAATCTAAATTTGAATTTGGTCCATTAAAATTGGACAATCAATGTATATTTGACTTGGTGCATTAAAATTGAACAAGTCATCTTCACTTGGTTCGGTTCTCTAACAATAAACTCATGTGCATTTATGGATGAATCTTAGATTAATGAACATTTGGTTTTGGAGCTTAATTCAATTAACTACATGTCTTGTGTCTCTAGTGTGTTTGTACAACCTGTTAGATTAAAACCATTTTTAATTAGAGATGTATATTTGGGGGAAGTTATCACCACTAGAGGATGACCTCAAACTAGAAAATCCTTCTGGTCGGTATAGAAATAAGATGTGGGGTAAACCCAAAAATTCTCTTACATCTAACCAAGCTCAGGATGAAGAGTGGATGATAGCTCAAATAGGTTCTATGTGCCTAAGGAGCCATTGTGGTCCATTAGAGACTTAAGTATCTTAATTCTATAAAAACTGATTGGGTAGACTCAATGAATCTGATTAAAAAACTTGTTAAAATAGAGGCCTCTCATTTCACCTCTGAACATTATCTTATTTCAATGTGAGGGGAGGGAATAATCTTCCCCCAAGATCTCCATCATATGTGTCCTAGGATATTGTTTTATTTAGGGAAAAATCATCTTTGATGTATATTTGGAAAAAGGCAGAAAAAGCACCTACAATAGGACTCTCATGTTCTAGTTGTGTGACATAGTTGTGTGAGATAACAAACTACCAAGAAATGGGCCTAAAATTTTTTAATGAAGCCTTTAAAAAAAAAATCTTAGGTTAGTACTTCTTTTTATTAGTTTTTTTTTGTATCAGACCACATGGAAACTTGTAGCTTGAAAAAGTCATCCAATATACACAAGACATTCTTTCAGTCAATTTTGTCAAACAACCATACTCTACATGTGTGATTTTTGTGTTTGAAAATCTTCAAAATCTATCTAGAATAGTGTCTCAGACAAATATATGCATTCAATAGAGGAATTATACACAAGTGAAATTCATTCAATACAAGTAACTTGAGAAACAAAATCAATATCAGATTAGAGTCCAAAACCTACCATTTGTCTCTGTCCATAATTTATATTTCTTTGACCAACATATTAGCCTATATCCTTTCATTTTTGGATTTACAAGTTATAACCTTTCATCGTCATCATATTATCAACATATCACATTGTCCACATTCTAATTTCCAAAAAATAAAAAATAGAAAAATATATGTTGCATTTCATAAGGTCAAATAGTACACTTCTAGAGTCATTTTCCAAATTATTAAGTACATTTTCTTAGGGTATTCTTATAGTGATATTTCACATTTTCTTGACTTCCTTCAATTCAACTATCATCTTGTTCATTTTCCTTGTCATAAACATTTGTCATTTTTTCAAAATCATCTTATTCATAGTCACCTTGTCAAAATTGTCATTTTTGTCCTAAAATTGACATCCTATCTATTAGGAACATCCTACGGTCCATATCCCTTGTTAAATCCTAAAATGGACACATCCATAAGTCCATCATATCTACCCTCTAACTCCATTCTATAATCCTCCTCATCTGCATGTCCCCTCTCCTCTTAGGAACTACTCCCATGACTTGTCTCTATCTTAGTATCCTCTTTAGAACTAGAGCTAGTCACATTCACCTCTACATCATCCTCCTCTATAGCCATGACTCTACCAGTTTCTTCACCTACAATTGTTGCAACTATTGGGGAAACTACCAAGGAAACTATATATCTGGACCTATTTCCATAGCTTCCCCTCCTTATTCATCTCCTTCATCATCTTTGTCTCCTCCATCTCAACCTCTATATTTATCATCCCTTCCTCTTAGTCCTCTACCTCATCTTTTTCTCCCGCTACCCCCACCACACCTCCTCAACCCCATCTTTGTCTCCACCTCCTCATCCTTCATCTTTGTCTCCTCTCCCTCATCCACAATCTCATCCTCTACCACCTCTCCCATGGTGTCCTCATCTCTACTGTGGATGTCTTACTCTCCTAATCATATATATAGGAATGAGAATTCTTGGATTAGATACATTCATCTTCCATCCTCATCTCTATATAACTAATCCATCAAAATGGTTCACTATAGTGGCTACAATAATAAGTGGCCTCCATCTCCTCACATCCAAAAAAGAACTTGGAAAATTGAGCATGACCTATTGGGACATCTTATCTCTCCCTAAATTTCCTCAGAACCTTATCTAGAAAATAGATCCCAATAATGTGTTGATTTTGAGTGGTCTACCCTATCCAATACCACTCCTAATTTTAGTAGTCCAAATTATCTACCTCTTCATCACATACTGGGGAACAATATACAATCTCCATGTAAAATCTTGCGAGATATAAAACTCATGCCTGTAATAATTGACATGACATTTTTGCATCTGCTACATCACCTCATAAAAAATAGATAGGGCCTTCTCGTTGCTAGTGGCTTCATAAAAAAAATTGGATGAGTCACTATAATGTGCTCCCATGCCCATACCTAATGCAGTGTCACTCCACATCCCAAACTCTGAGTTGCGTGATAAGAAATTACATGGAGCTAATGGTAGAGCATAGCTAAAACACACGATGCCCAAGCATATTAAGTTCTCTCTACTAGCATCTTGTACACTATCTCACCCACCCAACTAGGTATATATGCCCTCTCCTTTTAGGTGCTAGAACCCCCACCTCCAACCCACATAACAATCCAAATAAGTCACCATAATCACTCACCATATCCTCCCATCTAATCTTATAACCTTGAACACCTATATCTACCTGATTACAATCAAATATATCACACAAATGCCTCAAGCCATCCCATGGTACATATACTACATGCTCTTTATGAATAGTAAACCTCAATATCTGATATACATCCTCTAGGGTCACATTGCACTCCCCCATTGGTAAGTGGAAAGATGACTTCTCAGAGTGCCATTTCTCACACAAAGTAGTAATAAGTCCTCTATTTCCCTAATCTAGGGCATCAGAGTGATATGAAGGAGTCCTATCCCATCCAACTAGTCTACCTAATCTTGGGTCATCCTATGTCTATAGTCTAGGGTCTCAGGATGATTCTCCTAAGTAATCAAGACATCGTCTCACTTCTAGAAGTCATATACAAGCAAAAATTAGTCAAAATGCTCTAAAATATCATAATAAAGCATGCAAGCTTAAATTGAATCAAAACATGTCTAAAATATGTCTATCAAATATGAACATGTTATAAATAAAGCAATTGTGTCAAAAGAAACATGCATATGCGCATTATAAAATTATAAAATTTTAAATAGAAATTCCATCGAACACACATTACACATGCAATATGATTACAACTCATTAATCCTAAGAAGTTTCATATAACATAAATAATAGTTGCACATAACAAACTAGCAGTTGTAGGGTGCTGATGACCAAGGGACTAACCAGTATGATTGCAGGATAACAGACAAGGAGAAGAGAGTGGTTTGGAGAGACTTTCACAAGGTTTCGGTCAGGATGGGATTACAGAGAGAAATGATGAAAACCCTTGTCAAGGAAAACAAGGAAGGCAAGATTCAAATGGAGGAAATCATTGACCCCGCCCTTGTGATTCTGAGTGACATTACCAAAGAACATCCTTAGATGGATGTCCTCAATAATGCTAAAAAAAGTGTCATAGACAACTACAGGACAACTAAATGGACTTTCCATGAAATTTAGGAGTTAAAATTTTGGGTGGGACTACTGGAGAGGGAGGGTAATAGCAGAAAAATTACACTTATGGAGGAGAAGAAAGAGATGGAGAGTAACATGGAGGGAGTGAAGAAAAGAATGTAGAGTTTGGAGGGGACATTATAGAAAATAGCTAAGCAGAGTCATAGCATACTCAAAGCCTCAAATGATAATATAAAAGTCTTGATAAATAAATTTGAGGAACACCGGAGCAACAAGGAGGACTCTCCAAGCAATAGCAAAGATAAAAACATAGAGGAAGGGCTGAGGAAGAGAAAAAGGTCAAGTACAATGAAGAAAGACACACAGGAACCTGACAAGGATCTGGCTAAACTCAAGGATGCAGTAGACAAGGTGTTTGAGCTAGAATTTCAAGCGGAGAAGATCCTCAAAGAGTTCGCATGAGCTGCTCCCCTGGTTTTTTTGGGCCTGGACTGGTTTTTTGCTTTCTATTTTCTGGCTCTGTTTCCTGGCTTTAACTATTTATTTTACGGTTGGCCTATGCCTGGACCATTTTTGTTTTGGCTGTAGCTTCTTGGTGAACTTTATCTACCTTATTACTTTTTATGTTTAATACTGTTTGGGTTTCAGGGCCCCTTTAAAACCTGTTTTCCTTAATCAAAAACAAACTAGCAGTTGCATCACATCAAGGTTGATTGCATCATTTCAAATTTTATTGTGGCTCAATTAAAAAATATTGCCAAGAGATTATGTCACATCCACTATGATTGCGATGAATGTGACCACCACATGCTATGATTTAAAATTTGACCCAAAAACCTAGTTAGGAAAAAAGTAAAAAAATTGATGAAAAAATGTGTCAAAATAGGAAAAACATATCAGAGTGGAAAACCATTTAGTCACTATTAGGTCCTAACCTAGACTAAGATGTGAATGTCATCCTTATAATCTTCCATAGCTCTATAAACTTTCTCTAAAATCTCCCCTGATCTACTAGAACTCCAAAGCTTGTGAGTGAAAATGACCTTTGAAAATGACCTCATAGCCCTATTTATACCACCCCAGCCCTCCTTAATGGATGTGCACACACTCCATTTGTATTATTCATGATGCCTTTTGTTGATCCCCTTTTATGCTCTCAACTAAATAAAGGAAGTCCGAAAACTTTACAGGAGTTGGACAAAAATGCGCCCTGCAAAGAAACCTGGGGTTTTATAGAAGCTGACTCTTCTTACTAGTGTTTTTAGAAAAGGGGGAAAAAGATTAAACACAAACCAAGATGATGCAAAAAATATTTTTAAACCCTTTGAAATTCACTTTAGAAATAAAAAGAACATACAATCCTAGAAATGAGTACAAAATGCCACAAACTTTTCATTGTTGGAAAAGCAACATGATGACAAGATCCTAGACACACATCAAAATATTTAGATATTCTCATAAGAATCACTCACTAAGGCTCATAGGAAATGTTCCTATTATCTCACTAAAACAACTATTCTTAAAGATTTTTATTCAACAAAATGGCATGGTATAGCCCAATATTAGAAGCATTGAAAGAGTAACTAGACATGGTTCAATAACTTATCTACTGTGATGAATTATAAGAGACCAACATAAAACATGATAGATGCAATCATTCATAATTAAAATGAATATTTAAAATCATCCCCAAAATAGAAGAAAACACACAATAAAAGAAAACTGGTCATAGTCTAGTATGTCTTCTCTATTGATTATGTGAAAAATACAAGTCTAGGGTCTAAAAAATGAAATTGAAACTATTTTCTAAGTGTTAATCTATATAGTGAATAGAAGAATCTAGAATATAAATTCTACATCCAATTGAACTCCTTATTACAATGTTCCCATATGATTTTATAGAAGAAATCACCTTAATTGAATCTTGTAAAACAAAATTGAGAAGGGCCTTGCATTCATTCCATGTGGAAGCCTCATCATGTAAGTTGTTATAGATGCCTCAGCGTGTCAATCTATGAATCTGTGATATTCTTCCTTCTGCATAGCATGGGTGCCACCTATTCCTTTTTCAACCACCTTGCCATCATGATGGAATAAATTCCCAACTCCACTTGTAGTGATTACTCATTTTTTGTGCATGGAGGTGATCGCATATTTGGATCAAAATTTCCTTCGAATTCACCGCTAGTTGAAAAAGAAATTTTTTTCCTTGAATGAGGTATATCCCATCACCCAGTCAAATCATGCAACCATGGACTAGATATGTGTCTCAATAATGAAACTTGGAGAGGGGAATCCTTGCGTGGAGATGCTTGAAACTCTGCAGTGCCAACAAGTAGCACTCAGGTGGGGTTTCCTATATATTTTCCTTCCCTTTATCCTTCAAAACTATGTGGTGCTGAAACTTGGTACTCTCTATAGTGAGAGCCCTTGAAAAGATAAATGATTTGAAAGAAAGGATCCTACATACTTGGTAGAAATTGTGCGACTTTTTCATTTTTCTACCCCATCTTTGTAGGGTCATAACTTCTACTCATTGCATAACCTCTTTACTCCCTCAAATTATCTATAGAAATACTTTGGATGAAGGCTAGGGTAGATAACATATACATTTTTTTGGAGACTCATAGGGGATCTCAGCCTATTGAGAAATAACCCTAGCATCTCTGGTTTTGTAGACTAGATTGTTATCCATTGGGCACAAAGTTGTAAAAAGGGAGTCACCATAATAAGACCTACCTCAAAACAAGAAGAGACAAACAAAAACCTATGCAAGCATGCACTTGGAGGAAAAATGGAAAATAAAACATGTGTTCTCTTAAGGAGAATGGACTATATGTAGAGCACTTCTTGGAAAACAAGAAAAATCCTAACCTACTAAGTACAAAGATTTATATTGAAATTATGTTGAATGAATCTATTAAATGCCTTGTTGAAGTAGCTTCCCTTCCTAACTAGCTTATGATATTTTACATGCTTCTAGATAATTAGCCAAAAAAGGAAACTTGATAGACATTCAACATGTTGGAATTCCTTGCAAAGGTTTTGTTGACACTTAATTTTTAGACAAATTATTTTATCTTTCTCATAGAAAATTTTATAATTTTTTGTTTTGTATGAATAGTTACAGTTGGTGTTTGTATGCAGGATAAAGAGGATTTTCAGATGTAGGCCTAGCAAGAAGCATTAGAAATTGTGTAAAGGTTGGCACAAGGGTTTATCAAGAAACTCTAGTAGTCAGTGATCCATTTGTTCCATCATCCTTATCCTCTCAATAAAGTGAAATGCAAATTAGTGTTATCAAGATAACTTTGGCGGATGAGTAATGAAGGAAACATTAGCAAGACGACTATCAGAATAGCCTTTCTCAATAAAATAAGTACAAAAGGGATTAAATATATCAGCATAAGTCATGCCAAAAAATTCTTTGGTATGAAAGGAACTATCAGTGCAAAGTAATTTTTGTTTCACTGATACCTAACGAACCTATCAATATGTGTGTTGTTGATATGATTCATAGGAGTGTTGTATAAGATTGGGAAAGAGAATTATGTGTTACATCATTCACTGATGAAGGTATTGTTATAACATATGGAAATATAGTATCCCAATCAAAGTAACTCATGCCATGTGTCCTCATTTCATAGCACATTCTCAAAGGAGAATGTGTTTTCCAAAATTTAGCCTGAAAGGCATCATGGGTCATAGATCTCATGATCATCTTGTGGTTGCCAATATTTGATGACAGATGCTAAGGGTCCCACTCAAGAAACGTGTCTTATTTTTGGATAAATTTTACAAAAGGATGAGGTTATTCCTCAAATTAGTCTGAAATGCTCTATGGGCCCTTGATCTAAAGTTCATCCAATGGTTGCTGCAAAGCAATTCCTTATCACCCCGGTCATGTATGTTACATTGATGTAGACTCATTGGGATAGCTATGTTGATGGAGTAAAGTTCTTTATCGACAATGGAAGATGCAACAAAGCTATGGATTTGATGCATGTGCCACCAAGAGTGCTCGTAGTAGCACAAAGGACAAAAGGAAGTCAACAAAGGAATATAAAAGAGGATGTTGAGGACAAGTGAAATGCTTCCACATGGTTTCTTGGGATTTCACTTCAGCATGATGCAGATTACAAAGGATATAATCATGACCTCTGAATGTTTACAAAGGGAAAGTAATAGATTTTTGAAATCCAACGGTCAGGGATATGAAATTCAACGGCTATTTGCAAACCAACAAAGCAGTTTTGTGTCTAATGAAAATTTCAGATTATTTTTCTTATGATCATTAGAGTTTTCTTGTTATAATCTAGCAGTTGCACCTATTGACATAGGATTAGGTATTCTTCATGAAGAGTCATGTTGATTTGAATATTTTATGCATCCTTTCATTTCCATATAAATGAGGATACAAAAAGCAACAAGGCTTTGGGAGGTCAGGATTCAATAGATTGATGCCAATTTGTAATTAGGACTGTAGATCAGAGGTCATGGCTTGCAAACATGAACTTATGTATTATTCTTTCATGATCAATAAATTTTTTATGTTTTTGTTCATTTGAGGCATAGGGATAAATTACAAGCTGGATTAGTCCTTTGTGGTCACCAAGGTAATTGGTGATTTTTTCTTGACAATACTTGTTCATTAAGGTCCTTCATAGCATTATTTGTTTGATAAATAGGGATAGTGTGAAATATACATGTGTTTCCTCATCCTTGTCTAACTGGTCTTCCCTCCAAAGAAGTTAAAATCCTATTAGACTAACACTAAATTGCATATATGATTGATTTTTTGCATTTAGAGCACATGGACAATTGATTGTCCCATAAAGTTGTACATAAGAATATTCACTATGGTAGACTCTATTTCCCAAATGAACAAGGCATTGATCTTTAGGATCATTGAAAAGTAATCATTGGATTCATAGTTGAGGTTAATGAATCTTTTCTACATCTCCATCTTGCAAGCATCATTTTAATTATTAATAAATCTTACCTAAATATTTTAATTTTAAAGCAATATACTTTCAAATAAATTTCATTTTCAAGTATTCAATATTTGGTATTCTCAAGCAATCTCATTTGCAAACATATTTTCAAGCATTTTCACATATTGTACCAAGTGTTGCATACTAAGGATTCTCCAAGTTCTTTCCATTTGGAAGTGATCCTGGTTGCAATTGTGATCAACTAATCTGCTATAAAAAGCCTAAGGCCTAAGGAGTAGGCTTAGGAATAAGTGCACCCACCTTGGTCCTGCAGAGATAAAAGTGTAGAAGAATTGGATCTTTAGATTACTCTTGTCAAGTTGGCCATAACGGGTTTGATATTCTAGAATTGAGTTGGAAAAGCTCATAGGATTCCAACTTGCATTTTTGGGAACCAACATATTTAGAACAAAAAATCTCATCCATATTTGAGTGTTGTCTTCCTGAACTGATTAGACAAGTTTTTTCTTCTCTCCTTGATACTCATATGTATGCTCAAAGGTAAGCATGACTAGGGGAAACTTTAATATCTAATCTAGATGTCTGATGTGACATCCCCTTGATAGTTTTTCTTCTTGGATTTCTTGTTGGCTAGCAAGGGCCAAATCTGATGGCTTCTTTGATGGTACAGAGGCCTCTTAATTTTTATACAACTCATGGCTTCCTATTTCAGGAGTTCGTAATTCAGAATCAATAGATTAGAAGATGGAATAAAAGTCATCCAAAAATTCATCTTCATCATTGATCTCCTCTATGATTCCCTCCATTCCATGAGATTCCTTTGTAACATAGAAGTCCTTATGATAGCTTGGAGGAACAACAAGTACCTCTTCTTGAACTATTCTCTTTATTGTGTTACCATGCATTGATTGGGTAACAACCTCACACACATCATTTTATTCCTCTTCCTCCATATCAAAAAAAAGAGGGAGCTCTTCAAATAAAAGGATTAGATCCTCTTCCTCTTTGTTATCTTTTATTTGCAGAGAGGTCTTTTGGAATAAAACCTTCTTTGGATTCATCTCCCCAACTCTATGAGAAAATAGAATCTCATAAACAGATGGCCCTGCCTCTTCCATAATCGCTAGCTACCTAGTCGTTTCCTCTCTAGTAGAAAATTGTATTGCAAGGAACTGCTCTTGCTATTTTCTAAGGACCTCATCTTTCTGCTAGAGTATGTGATCCCAATAATAAAGCTCCTCTTTCCATCAATGATATTGTTTCCCCTCCTTACTAGCCTTCAAATTTTCTCTAAGATTCAATAACATCTCCTTGTAACTAATATTTTCATGGCTTCCCACATTTTGGTTGTGTGTGGGAGGGTAAGCATTTTGATAGGAGGTAAGATAAGCCTCTCGTGGCTACTGATAAGAATATGAAGGGGTGAGAAGGAGGTAGGCATTTTGAAACTACTCATAATTTGTCATTGTCGGGGAATATGGAGCAAAATTTAAAGCATTTCTAGCTTGACATTGTGGGTAGGGATGTAGAGTGCTTGCATTTTCATGAAAAGGAGGAAAAATAATTGTCCATAGTATCCCTCCATATCAAATCATAGGGGAAGAATAAGATCTAAAATTGATATTTTAAGAAAGAGGGAAAAGTCTGCTCAAAATAGAGAATTGGGTAGATACCATCAGAACTAGCAAAAAACATTTGGCTACAGATTCACCAGGTGCTTGGAACCTTCCTCTTAAAGATTGAAAATACTAAAGAATGCTGCAAATCTCTAGCTTTAAAAGGTTTTTCCCAATGGGCATGCCAAGAAAACTATTGATCCCCTTTTAGGCTCTCACCTAAATAAGGAAAGTTTGGAAGCTTTACAAGAGTGGGAAAAAATGAACCCTACAAAGAAATCTCTCAGGTTTTATAGAAGCTAACTCTTCTTAATGGTTTTTTTGGGAAAGGGGATGAAAGATTAAACACAAGCCAAGGTGATGCACAAACTATTTTGAAACCCTTTGTAATTCCCTTCAGAAATAACAAGAACATACAATCCTATAAATGAGCAAAAAAATCCATAGACTCTTCATTGTTGGAAAGAGAACATGATTACAAGGTCTTGGACACAAGACAAAATATTCATATCTTCCCATGAGAAGTACCCGCTAAGGCTCCTAGGAAATGTTCCTATTATCTCGCTAAAATAAATATTCTAAAAGAGTTTCATTCACCAAAATGACATGGTATAACCCTAGATTACAAGCGTTGAAAGAATAACCATATATGAATCAATAAATTATAGTCTGTGATAAATTATAAGATCTTGGAATAACAAATGATAGATACAATCATTCAAAATTGAAATGGAGATTTAATATCATCCACAAAATAGAAGAAAACACATAGTAAAAACAAATTGGACATAGTCCAGTATGTCTCCTCTATTGATTATGTGAAAAATACAAGGCTAGGGTCTGAAAAAATAAAATTATAGCTATATTCTAAGTGTTCTATATAGTGAACAAAAGACTCCAAAATATAAATTCTAGATCTAACAAAACTCTTAATCACAATGTTCTTGTAGGCTTTTATAGAAGAAATCCTCTCAACTAAACCTTGAAAAGTAAAACCAGGAAGGACCCTGTATTCGTACCATGTAGAAGCCTCATCATGGTGGTTGTTACAGCTTCCTTGGCATGCCAATCTATACATGATTTTTATTCTTCCATTTGCACAACATGGGTGCCACATGTGCCTTTTGCAACCACCTTTCCATCGTGATGGAATAAATTCCCAAATCTACTATGAATGATTACTCATTTTTCATGCATGGAGGTGATCTCATATTTGGATCAATTCTACATTGGGATTCACTATTAGTAAAAAAAGAAAAAAATTTCCTTGAAGGAGGTGGACCTTGCCACCCTTTAGAATCATGCAACCACAAACTAGACATTTATTGCAATGGTGGAGCTTGGATAGGGTAAGCCTTGTGCGGAGGCACTTGAAACTTTGTAGTACCAACATGTGGTGCTTGGAAAGGATTTCCTTTGTATTTTCCTTCTTTTTATCCTTAAAAAATCCACAATGCTTAAGCATAGGACTCTCTCCAGTGAGCGCCCTTTAAAAGACAAAATATTTGAAGGAAAGGAGCCCACGAACTTGGTAGAAACTATGAAAATTTGGTATTTTGCTACCCCAACTTTGTAGGGTCATAAATTTTTCTTGTTGTGTCACCTCTACACTCTCTCAAATTATTTGTAGAAATACTATCAATGAAGGGTAGGGTAGATAACATCTACACCTTTCACCTTTCAAATCTTGCAACTTTTCCTCGAGACTTGTTTTTCATGAACCATAAGTTGCGTTTTGATCCTTATCACTTTGTTAACAAATTGAACCCTTCATTATATTTTTTGCCCAAATTTTTGAGCAGGCACCATGCTACCTATTTGCTACCTCTTTTTGTTGGGCATACTAGAGCATAATTTTTATCAATTATTCTTTGAAAGAACGCTTGAAAATGCATCATCTCAAAGAGGGGCAAAATGTAGACACCTAAAAATGACCTATTTCCTGTGTGTGACGATTTCACTAATATTCCTCTTAATTGATTAAATAATCTTTATTATTTGATTAATTTGTATCTTTCTACTATTGTCTAAATTCAAATTTATAATTCCCCACAATTTCATGATTAATTAATTTTAAACAGTTATTTAATTATTAAACATCAAACCAATTTTGACACAAGGGATGGTAGATAAGTGGGGCCAAAGGCTCACCCAATTAGCAGACCACCTTGTAAAATCAAAACACAAAAGAAATAACACAGAAATGGAGAGAAAGAGCGCATATCATATTCATTTATTCATTAAAATTCATACATTTCGGGCTGTGAGGCCTTCACAATTATGATCAATACAACATAATTCAATTACATAAATATTACAATCCTCATGCATGCAACATCCATGATCTCGAGCCTCCTATCTTCCTTCTAACTTCTCTACCCTAAAACTAGAATAGTCTATTACATTTATACTTGAGGCTACCTAATAGGTCAGCGCAAAGAATCTTCTAGATCCAACTTTGGAGAAATAAATGACCTAGATTTAGGTCCACATGTTTCCCAATAAATGATCCCAATATTAAGATCATGACCAAAATTAAATGCACATGTCGGCCAACAAAAAAAGGTAAAATAAATCCGTTAGTGAACAAGGCCACCAAGAAACACATACACATCAAACCAACTCAGTGAAGAACACCATCAAGTAGAAAAAAAACACAACAAAGCCACTTGGTGAAAGGCACCACCGAGAAGAGATAGGAAACTGAGTTCACTAGTGAAAAACAAGAACACTCCATCGAGAACTCCAAATTAGTTACCAAGAACATCTATCAAGCCCCTGAGATACAAGATTTCCATAAACCCAAGATGCTCCTGCATCAGACACTTGGGATTGAAAAGAAATGATTCTCCAAATCATGAGTAAGGTACAACCTAAGTTGAATCCAACTTAGATTGAGAAATCCATGTAGAGTCTTCAATCAGTTTGTTCTTCCACTTTTCCAAGTACTTATACAAATCTTCAATGTTGAATATTGGTGATATGTCCATGTCATCAGGTAACTCTATTTCATAAACATTTTCATTGTCAAACTTCTTCAGTATGTTGCAAGAACCAAATTTATTCATCTTCAACTTACTATATGTTCCAATAGGAAATATTCCTTTCTTCAAATGAACCATTACCTCATCACCAACTTCAAAAACCTTATGTCTTCTTGACCTATCTGCACTATCCTTGTATTTTTGAATACTCTTCTCCAACTTATGTTTCACTTCCTCATGTAATGACTTCATAAATTCAAAAAATTCTTCCCCTTCAACACTCCTATTCTCTTCTCCAGCAATATCTTTCAAGTTTGATATACTTCTTAGTTGTATGCCAGTAATAATTTGAAAAGGTGACTTGCTAGTACTCCTATTCACTGAATTATTGTATGAAAACTATGCTTGTGCTAACATTAAATCCCAATTACTTGGTTTTTCTCCAACTAAGCATCCCAACAGGTTACCCAAACTCCTATTTACAACTTCTATTTGTCCACTAGTTTGTGGATGAAATTTAGAACTATACTTCAACTTGGTGTCTAGCTTCTTCCATAGAGTCTTCCCAAATTAGCCAACAATCTTACTGTCTTGGTCATAGATGATACTCCTTGATAACCCATGCAATCTGACAATCTCCTTGAAGAAAAGATCTTCTATATGCACTACATTGTATGCTTTGCTACATGGTATGAAATGTGCCATCTTGGAAAAGCTATCCACATTAACAAATATGGAATCATTACCTCTTTCTTTCCTTGGTAAGCCAAGAACAAGATCCATGTTGATATCACTCCAAGATTTCTTAGGAACAAAAATCGGTGTATACAATCCACTATTATGACTTACTCCTTTTTCAACTTGACAAACTCCACAACTCTTCACAAATTTTGGAACATCCTTATACAACTGAGGCCAAAAATATGTTTCCTTAAGAAAACTCGATGTCTTATCAATTCCAAAGTGTCTAGCTAAATGACTACTATGATTTTCCTTTATCAAATTAGTTCTCATTCATCCTCTCAGTATACATAATTGAATTCCTTTGGACAACATATCTTCTTGAATGAAATAGTCTTTCGACTTACTCGATTGATCTGGAATAGGTGCTCTACCATTCTCTAAGGCTCAAAAAAATTAGGGTTAGTCTCATACAAGTTCTTCATGTCATCAAAGCCAAGAACCTCAATTCTCATTTCATTCAGCAAAGATCTTCTACTCAATGCATCAACAACTCGATTAGATACTCCACTCTTATGCTTTATCACAAATGTAAAATTTTGCAAATACTCAACCCATTTCATATGTCTTTGATTCAACGTATTTTGACTACCCAAATACTATAAAGCCTTATGATCAATATGCAACACAAATTTCATTGGAATCAAATAATGTCTCCATTTCTTTAGGACTTGAACAATAGCATAGAATTCTTGATCATACACAAAATATTTCCTTTTAGCATCATTCAACTTATCACTAAAGAAAGCAATATGTTTACCTTCTTGAATCAACACAACTCCTATTGCACTAGCACTTGCATCACATTCAACTTGGAATACCTTATTGAAATTAGGTAAATCTAACAAAGATAATTCAACAACCTTTTGTTTCAAAGTCTCAAAACTTTTATCATCTCCATGTGTCCACTTGAATTATCTTTTAGCTCCTCTCATTGTCTCGACCATAACATTGAAAAGTGAACTAATATTTCTGATGAACTTTTGGTAAAAATTTTCTAAACCATGGAATGATCTTACCTTGCCAACATTCTCATGTGTAGGCCACTCAAGTATGGATTTAACCTTCTCAGGGTCCATCTTCAAACCATCAGCTGAATCACAAATCCCAAATATACAATTTGCTCTTTCATGAAGGAACACTTTATCAAATTAATCAACAACTTTTCCTCTTTCAATCTTTGCAATACCTATGTAATGTACAAAAAATGATCTTCTCTAGTTTTACTAAATATCATAATGTCATCCAAGTACACAATAAAAAATTTACCCAATAATTTCTTTAGAACCTCATTCATTAACCTCATAAAAGTACTTGGTGCATTAGTTAGAGCAAAAGGCATAACCAACCATTCATATAAACCTTCTCTTGTCTTGAAAGTAGTCTTCCATTCATCACCTTCTCTGATTATGATATGATGATATCCACTCTTCAAATCAATTTTGGTAAAATATTTTTCTCCACTCGAACAATCCATTATCGATATAGGAAATTGATACTTAACTATTATCTTGTTGATTGCTCTCGAATTAGTACCCATTCTCCATTATTCATTCTTATTAGGTGTCAACATAGTTGGTACTACACATGGAATCAAAATTTCTCTAATCAAACCTTTCTGCAACAACTCTTGAACTTATTGGTTGAGTTCCTCATTCTCGGTTGGTGTTAGTTGGTGTGGTGCCTTATTTGGAAAAATAGCTCTAGGAATCAGATCCATAAAATGACTAATACTTCTCATTGATGGAAAAAAATAAAGTACATTATCTAAGATGATCTCCTTGTACTTGGTGAGAAACTTCTCAACCTCTTGAGGAGCTTTATCTACTATTTTCCCACTCATTTTGTTAGGAATCACAACATAACACACATCATTTCTCTTCAGATCCTTAAAAAACTGTCTACCTTCCATCAAACAAACTTTCACAGATGTGCATACCTCACCAATGGATTATTCAATCAAAGGTAACATGATTTGTCTCTTACCATCAGCCTGAATAGTATATTTGTGAAATCTCCCATCATATATAGCATGTCTATCATATTGCCAAGGTCTACCCAATAAAATATGACAACAGTCCATATGCATAATATCACACAACACCTTATCATAATATTTCCAAATTTTTAGATTCATGTAAAACATTGTTCACTTACCATAAGTGTATGCTCATCCTTGAAATATGATAGGGCTTTGGGTTCTTTGATATTTCCAACAACAACTTTGTAACCATTTCTTTTGATACCATATTCTTTTAACTTTCACTATAATTGATCACTTTCCAAAATTTTTCTGCAACTCTACATCTGGCCTTGAACAAACTCTTTCTTCCAGATCTTCCTCAATCTTTTCACTCCACAAAGCTCTTCTGACCATCAAGTTTCATTCCTTCTTAGGTTAATTCGGTGAATCTTCATGCAACAAAGAATTTCTACTACTATTGACCATCTTGCTTACATTTATACACTTAAATGATCTATGTACCTCTTCACCGCAATTGTAACAATTTCCTCAGAATCATCTTCTACCATATCCACCTTAGGAGCAGTTACCTCTTCCTTGGAATGAACTTTCACCTTTCCACTCAGTCTTTCCTTTGTCTTGATTTGTCTTGTCTTGATCAGATCTACTATTTTCACCATATGATCTACCTCTTCCTCTAGGAAATCTACGACCTCTTTTTGTCTTTCCTCATTCCTTTTATTCAATTTCTCCTCAGGTTTTAGGGAAAAATGATAAGCCTCCTCAATACTCTCCATTTTTACCAAACTAATCTCTTCTTGAATAGAAGTCCTTAACCTATTCAGATACCTTGCAATTTTTTCCACCCCATCTTCAATATGTCCATATATGATATCTAATCTATAAAATTCCTCACTGTAATCCTTCATAGAGCTATCTTTCTTCTTCAAGCTTTGCATTCTCCTAACTAGGTTAATCTGATAATCACAAGGTAGAAACTTTTCCTTCAACTTATTTACCATCTTATCCCATACCTTGATTTTGGTTTTATCTTTCTTCTTCTGATCTAATTGTAGATTCTCCCACCACAAGGATACATGACGTTTCAATTTTGTGCTTTCAATTTTCACCTTCTTCTCATCCGATATGTTCTCATACTCAAAGTATTTCTCCATCTCGGTGATCCAGTCCATCAATTCATCTAAATCTAGTTTTCCACTATACTCAAGAGGGTTAAACTGTGGTGTAGCTTTCAAACTAGTGAATGCTTTTAGGAATCTTTCTTCTCCTTGATCCAATATAGGTGTAGGTGTGTCTTCTGTTGCATTTCTTTGGCTTCATCATCACTAAAATCATCAAGATGTCTTCCTCGATATTGGACTATCTCAAGAGCCTCCAATCTAGCAGCAATTTGTCTTAGCATATTAGCTAATCCTAGATCTTCATTTCTTCCTCGAACCAACTTGAAACCCTTAATAATTCCAGGTCAGATCACTATCTACTACTCCAAAAAAAATAACCAACTAGGGTTTACAAGAAAGGAACCTTAGATAAAACCTTTCTCTGACACAACCTTACGTAAGGGAGGGTAGATAAGTGGAGCCAAAGGCTCACCCAATTACCAGACCACCTTGTAGAATCACAACATAGAAGCAATAACAAAGAAATAGAGAGAAAGAGTGCATATCATATTTATTTATTCATCAAAATTCATACATGTCAGGTTGTGAGGCCTTCCCAGTTACAAACAATACAATATAATTCAATTATAAAAATATTACAATCCTCATGCATGCAAGATCCATGATCTCGAGCCTCCTATCTTCCTTATAAATTTGCTACCCTAAAACTAGAACATATTATTACATTTATACTTGAGTCTACCAAACAGGTCGACCCAAAGAATCTTCTAGATCTAACATTGGAGAAAGCAATGAGCCAGATTTAGGTCAACACATTTCCCAATGAACAATCCCAATATTAAGATCATGACCAAGATTAAATGCACATGTCATCCATCCAAAACAAACAAAACAAACTTATCGGTGAACTAGGCCACTAAGCAACACAGACACACTAAACTAACTCAGTGAAGAACAACACCGAGAATAAACAAAACACAACAAAGATACTTAGTGAAAGGCACCACCGAGAAGAGATAGGAAACCGAGCTCGTCGGTGAACAATTGGAACACTCCACCGAGAACTCCAAAGCAGTTACTGAGCACATCTAACAAGCTACCAAGATACAAGATTGCCATAAACCCAAGATGCTCCTCCATCAAATTTTCATCACCTATTCTTCTATAAATTAATTAAATAATAATAATCATTTAATTATTCCCTATGTCTTTGCATTAATTAAATAATTATGTTATTTAATTAATACTTCTACTTTGTTCTTATTTCATTTATGTAATAATGATAATTAATTAATCATTTTATCTTAATATTAAATAAATGTCAATTCATTTAATTTACAATTTTTTTCTCATAAATAAATAAATGTTATTTATTTATTCATATTCCCCATGTGTAATTAAATAATTTTATTTATTTATTTAATTGTATTTATTCTTCTAGTTCTAGCTAACACTAAGTTTTAGTGTACTCTTCAATCACCTTTCCTAACTCTTCAATTGTCTTCTTTGACTAATCCATCTATTCAGACATCTATCCAATTTATTTACTTCTCTGGCCAATCTATTCAATCCTCTAATCAATCTATTTTGTTGACAAATCAATCAATCTAGTCAGTTGTCTAATCTATTCACTTCACTCTTCAATCAAATAAGTTTACAAATCAATATATTTACTTGACAAGTCAATAAATTGAGTTCACTCTTCAATCAATTTGAATTTAACTCTTCAATCAAAGTCAATCAATCCTCTCAATCATGAAATCTTGATTGAGATCATATAAGATTCTTATAAATTAAAAACTTATTCTCATATTTTGTAACCACATACTTTGAATTCTTATATTGTCCAAGTGAGCACAAACTAAGAGCCCACACATTTGCATCAAGAAGGAGAAGAACAAGGGAGATTTAATTTGGTCTGCATATCTATGTTTTGAATTGATTTCATTTATTTTTATTGCATGCATTTCCTTTATTATCTACTTTCTCTCTTGGATGTTAGGAATTATTTGCAGCTTTTAGTCTTTGTGGTGGTCTAATCTTATTGTTGTAAGTTTCCATATCTTGAATCTAACCTCTAATATACAATAGTAAAAACTATGTGCAATTGTATAAAATCCATACAATCATACAAATCCATATGTATGATGTTATCAAGATTGTACAAGTCAAAACATTGTATAGTCAACAAATTTTGGGCATATTCCATTAAAAAATTCATTAGTGTCATCTATGATGATTCATGGTAGAAATATATGCAATCTATTTTCAATTTGTACAAATTGAATTAATTTCTAATTAAATGCGCACTGAATTAGCATGGCATGTGTAAGCATTAGTCATAAGTTTCAAGAAGGAAGTTCATGTTAGACTTATTGATTTATTGCTAGCATTGATTGTCATTGATGTCTAAATCTCCATACCAAAAATTTGGTAGTATTGGTTGGTTGTTGGTAGTTTTGGTTATGTGCCTGTTGATTATGGTTTATGAAGTAGGAGTTTTGGTTATGCATGGGATAGGTTCAATCTGAATATTTTTGGTGTTCCTTGGAAAGTGTACATTGTTCTAATCATGAATCTTATGGATCGATGCAGTTGTGTGTTTTTGGAGTTCAATTGTATCATTTTCTAGTGATTGCATTGGTTACATTGTTTTTATAGGTATTTGGGCAATCGTGTAGTTCATAAAAAAAAATTGTATATTGGCCATAGCGTATAATGCAAATTCTTGTATCGGTGATTCCATATTTTGGTCTTAGTTGTGGTAGTTCTTTGAAAATGCAATATGCATTATAATATCTTAAGTGTGACCTATTTGTGGATCATGGTCTAGCATGTGGATAAACTTTCTTATGTATGTCCTAGATTTAGGATCAACACTATGTATTAAATGTATTTGTAACTTCCTTAGCATCAGGGTTGTCACACATTTTGTGTGAAGCTACCATATGTATGATCATATACTAATATAAATAAAGGAGAACATTTTTGTATCCATGGATGGTGAATATGGTGAAAAATATAGTGCCAGCCTATGGTAGTGATGGATGTGAGAAATAATATCTGAGGTGACAAATTGAATATTTAGTCAGAGATTACATATCGATAGTAGTGGATTAAGAAGTTGGTGATCTACTAGTGGATGTGGTAATAGAGCTTAATTTTTGAACTATTCATGTTTATTTAGATGCAATTTTACTAGTTCATGTTTCATTATATCTATATTTGTATTGACAGTGAGCCTATTCATATTTAAGGGTACTTAGCCTAACTAACAGTGAGCCTTACCTACAGTGAGTGTAACTACCGGTGAGCCTTTTTATAAATCACCTTAACCAGTTTCATCGTAACAGTTTTTTTTATTTCATAAGAATTAGCTTCTCTATGGTTTTTTATAGTTTAGTTTTTCCATATAAATCTTGGTGTTCTTTATATCAGTGTTCTTGTGTTTACATGTTATGTGCATATTTAATGTGCGTAATCTATAGACCAAAAGTTGTTATTACTAT